>CP144694.1:25378870-25979495 GCA_036885675.1 Vigna mungo
TTTGCTAATGCACAAAGGGGGAGAGAATTTATGAAAGCTTTACGAAAGGGGGAGAATGTTTTTTCTATCTCATATTCTGCTTGATATTTTGTTGTTCAATTGTGTTACATGCAGAGTACTTGAATTGTGATATATCTTTTGTTACTCTGTTTTGTATTTGATTGTGCAAACATGGTTGGTTATTCATCATGGTTGTGCATCATCAAAAAGGGGGGAGATTGTTGAGATGGTTGACAACACAATTTCTATATCACTCTAGTTTTTTATGATGATAACACATTGCTTAATAACACACATATGTTGTTGTTGCATTACATGTTCTTATGCTGATTGATTGTTATATCTGTTGAACATGTTTATTTACTGTGTTACATGTTCCTATGTTGATTGATTGATATATCTGTGGAACGTGTCTATGTGCTTTATGTGCTACGTGCAATGCATCATTACATATGTTTTACTGCACATGTTTCAAAGCTGAAAATCACAAGCACTTTCATGAACTTATCACTATGTGACAGAGATAGTGCAATCGACTACATTATTAATAAATTCGACTATGCTAAAATCTTTGTATAGATTTTGAGAATCAGTGTTGTGTGATATTTTGAGAAGAAAAGAATTTCAAAATGTTTTGCATGTTGAAGTCGACTATGTGCGCCACACATTCGACTGTGTCTGTTGTCTATTTTGAAATTTTGTTATGCTCTTGCACTCTAACGGCTATATTTCTAAAAGTTTGTTGAGCATTAATGACTTGGTTAACTGTATTAAATGTGTTTTGTTTTTGGTTGACTGTAGGCTATTTGGTTGACTGATATGTTATAATTGTCATAATCCAGTCAACTGAATTAGTAGCCTATTCGACCGAGAAACTGTCTGTCTAACAGAAATCTATAAATAGGCTGAATACTAATCTATCCAGAGACTTTTGATGATCTAACAATTTCATTTCTGTTTCAGATTGAATTCTCTGTTTTAAGAGCTCCAAGAATTCTCCAAAAAGACGGTGGTGATCTTTCTTGAAAGAGATTCAAAGGGAGATAGTCTACACACATATTGCTTGATCATATTCTGCACAAAGAACGTGCTTCTGGTTTGATCATGTTGAGGCTTGGCATCCTTGGAAGACTGCTGCATATTTTTCTGGCTTGGCATCCGTGAAGATTGCTGTTTTTGGACCTGTTGTGATTGTAGGAGATAAACTTGTTGAAGTCTGGTTCACTTTGAGGATTGTTCAAAGTGGTGATTGGCAGATTGCAGAAGAGGGGATATCTTGCTGCAAGTCTTGTTGTTTTTGTTGCCTATATTTTGGTTTTAGGTTAGAGAGGAGATGTATATTTTTGATGTGGAGGTCTTCTATAGATTCCTTGTTGTAAAAACCGCAACCATTATAGTGCATTTGCTTTTTGGGTTGGAAGGACACTGGATGTAGGCATTGTTGGCCGATCTAGTATAAAAACCAGTGTTTGATTTTCTCTATCCCTGCACTTTTACTTTACAGTCGACTTTACTTTTAACGCAATTAACTACGTTTTTCCATTGCATACAAATTTTCATTACTTGCATTTCAATAAAGTTCAACAAGTTTCATACTTTGATTCCAAGATTGCGAAAAGAATTTAATTTTGATACAACACCAATTCACCCCTCCCCTGGTGTAAAAACGAAGCCTACCTTATTTCCAACAGATGTTGCAGTTGACTCGTATCACCGCTACAAGGTATTGTCGATTCAAAGTTTTTGTTTCTTTTGATGTAGTTTATCAACTATCATCACTAATGAAAAGTAGCGTTGAAAGCTTATCAGATATTTGCATCATAGAATATGAAATAAAGTGATGCTTTTGTAAATTTCATTTCTTATCACGATCATTAGGAGCTTGTTTATCAAACTCTAGATAAAAATATTTAGAACATTTTATCCAAATTAAATGATTATTTATTACTTAGACTAGAACCTAGGAAATTTTAACTAAATGAAATGTTAAACATTAAAAAAATTTAAACAATTGTTGTTTTAGTTTGTTTTCCATCGTTTTCAAATACACATGTTTTGTTACATTTTATATTTCTGGACAATGTTCAGATTATGAAGGATATGAATTTGGATGTTTATAGATTTTACATGGTCAAGAATTCTTCCGAGTAATTAAATATAGATCTATGATTATTTTGGAGTAAGTTTTACTTGTTTGGCTATTTCATTACAATCATTACTTATTTATCTACTATTTACTGTATATATATTCACAGATGGAAAGCTAAGTGGAGGTATGAACCAAGAAGGAATTGACTCTTACAACAACCTTATCAATAAGGTATTGGCAACGAATTAAGGATATGGTTGGTTCCGATGCCAGTCACATTACATGTTAAGAATTCTAAAGTAACAGAGGGATGGTTTTTAACTTTCTTTAAGTGTTGACATAGTACAGAGATACAGGCGGCTGGGAGTACATATGGGAATCATTTTCTTGTGACTACATACAGAGAATCTCATGGAGGAGGCGTTGGCTGTGTCATAGATGGATGTCCTCCTCGTATACCTCTCTCTGAAGCTGACATGCAAGTGGATCTTGACAGAAGGTACTGTCTCTTAAATCATCTATTTTTTGTTTTCTGTTTTATAACTGACCAAGAAGGATATATATTTTAACTTAAGTACATCTTAGCCTTTCTATATCCATGTTTGTATTGTGATTTTTACAAATTCATGGTTTTTGGTTATTTTATTTGCTTCTAGAATAGCATAAACCACATATTTCTACAAGTTTTAGCCGTTAAAATTAATCATGATACATCCTTTCATATGAATTTAACCTTCTATGCAAATCCTATTAGCTGCAGAAGTCATGTGTGCCAATCCTATTAAACACTGCTATTAAAGTGACAATTTGCTCCTCTGATAAATACTAATTTGATTATGATGTTAATAACTTTAACTACTTTATAAATTTTTGCTATTTTTGTTATTATATCACGCATTACTATATTATAAATTTGTGACTTATAAATATGTAATATGAAAATTTATTTTCTCTTATGGTGTCACAGGATATAATTCATTACTAGCAAAAAATAAATAATAATTTATACTGATAGTCATTCAAGACATGACTTGCAACTAGGTAGTAATTACTAGTTTCTAAACCATTTTCATTGTTTATTTTGAAGTATAACCTTTTTCTATTTCTAAAAAAAATTATATATACCAGATCATTATATATGTCCAGAATTTATTTCTTTGAAATGGCATGCTTAGAAAATAATCAACAAAGACAGTAACAACTTTGGCTACTTACATAACTCCTTTAGTTCACATTATTTAGGATGTCGCAATTCTGTTATTAATGAATGATGAAAAAACATTCTATTTTATTGCATTATTAGGGTCCAATAGAACATATAAAGATAAAAAAACAAAAAAACAAAAATAAAAAAGAGGTTAGGCAAGAGATGAGGAACATGGAAAGATCGTTATAGAGTATAATTGGGCATGATCTCACTAAAAAAAAAGTGTTATTTAGTGGAGGCTTCTTTTGTGATTGCGGGAGTTTTCATCCTCCACAAATTAATTTGCGAGATTTTTCAAACCGTTTCCATTTGAGTCGTCACAAACTATTTGCGGGGGTTTTTTGCAATTTCTGGTATCATATTTAATTTGCAGAGGATAAAAACCTCCTCTATTACTGGCTTTTATTTTGTTGGACTTTTTAACCTTCTTTATTTCCAATTTTTTTATTGCAAAAAGTACCTGTATTTTTGCCTTTTTTTTTGTTTTGGATTAATATATATTATTCAATTTGACAATTATGCTATGGAAGTTTTAACCTCTCTCATTTGTATTATTTAGTTTGAGGGTTTATTACTTTATTTTGCTTACATTATTTAATTTATGTCACCATTTAAGATGTTTATATTTTTGGATCAAAGGTATTTATTTTTAACAAGATTAAAATATATTAATATAACAAAAGACCTCACAAATGCATATCATTCCATTGTGAATATCAACATAATAACATAAAAGTAATTTAAAATGAAATTCATCCTTACAACTTAATTAATAATTATTCAAAATTCATAATAGAATGGACATAGATTTATCCTAAATTACATCATAAATTTCCTAAAGGTTACTTTCACAAAAAGGACCATTCAGGAGAAGGAAGTGTTGTGTATCTTCGAAGACTGAGTGGAGTTTCACAGCAGCACAGCAGCAGGGCAACTTGACCAACTCCTTCATCAGCTCACAAGAAGCAACATTTGGGGCAACCTCAATCAATGGAATTGATCTTTAAACTCTTTCAGTTGTCGGTCAGCTTCCAGCTCAAAGTCTAGCCAAGCTTCAAGTCACGGCACTTGGCAGGACAACTGCTAAAGCTGGTGTGTCTATGCCTCTATCTGATCAAAAGAACCTTTTCAGTTTTGAGAGCCCAAGATTAAGATTTGCAGAAGGGTCACTGCATCATTTAAGCAACAGTAAACCAATGAACTTGCTTCATGGCATTCCTACCAACATGGAGCCAAAACAGCTTGTCACTTTGCACCAATCTACCCAAACCCTTGGTAACTTTAACATGCGAGTCAGTATTCCTACTGCACAGAACAACCCCTTGTTGATGCAGATGGCTCAGTCTCAACCAAGAGGTCAGATGCTAAGTGAAAATGTTGATTCTCATGCAACCAGGTTTCCATCATCTTTGGTTCAGCCTACAGTACCAAATAGTATTTCGAATGGTGTTTTGGGAAATAGAATTACTGGCTCCAGCAACATAACTAGTGCTTATAATACAGTTCCACAAAACTCTTCATTGTTGAAGTACTGAGTACATATAAGAAGGACCATTAATAAATGTGAGCCACATTCTCCCTTCTACCTTCGAAGTTAGTTTATCAATGAGTACATATAAGAAGGACCATTAATATATAATTAAAAAGATATACAAATCATCCTGGAGATGATAACTTATATAGAAAATGCATTACACCACGATTTTACTACTACTATTAAGTATATTCAGTAGTAAAAGTCATACACTTTATACTTTTCTAAATTAAAGTAGGCTACTAAATTATTGCCTTTGAGATTTTATCATTTATATTTTTGAAATCATATAAAGTTTTGAAGAGTGAGAATTCAAATGTGTTTGTTGAGATTTTTTAGGTTACTTCACTTAAATATTAGTGAGATGAACAATACAGAGATACACAAATCTATGTCTTGGTGAACTCAATTCCTTAAATCTAATTTTTTATTCGACAACCTCTAATCTAGTTATCCGAAGAGCTCAGTAGTTCGTGAAAAAAAAATGATTTACAATCATTACAAGATTTTGGATTTATAAGGAACGAGTGACTATGACACTTAAAAAAATTAAAGAAAAATTCACAGTCTAGTTATAAGCTTCAGTTTATAATAAATGAAATCAAACTTAAAAGGAAGACTGTGAAGAATCAAGTGTAGAGTTAAGATTCCCCTGCATTTGCTTGAAAAAAGACAAAAAAATTCCATTTAAAATTCCATTTTACTATCTTTTTCCCATATTTTCTCCACTGGTACCCATCATCCAGAACATCAACCGCGCTTCTCGTTTGAAATGCATATCTGTGGTGCTTAGCTTCCTTGTCACTTTTGTTCTGATGCCATATGTTGCAAAATTCATGTCCTGCACATATTCAACAGAGATAAATTGAGAGTATTTACTTCCTAGAATAATCAAGCAAAAACCAACTTAATTAAGATATATCACAAAGCTCAATGGCTCTATTGCTGAAATCTGAGGCAAACAAATTCCGTATTTTTTCCAAATTTCTTTCCACACAGAAAAAGAATAACAATGCCACTGGATATTTCATACAAAAACCAAAACACAACAACTGAAAGTCACATTTGGCAGCCATGAAATAAGGTAATAAAATGTTTATGAAAAATAAAATCATTAGAGAGAAGTAATGTTTACAGGAGCCTACGAAGAGCGTCAATTTTGTCTTTTCCTAAGCCACTCCCACCACCACGCCCTCTTGTTTTTTCTCTATCATTTTTCATATCAAAAGTCTTTCCTCGGCCACTGCCAGAATTGAACATAAATATCAAAAAGCACAAAACCTCTTGATTGATTCAAATGGTAGCTACTAAGTGAATTGATAAGTGTACATAATGTAAAATCTATGACAAAAACTTATTCATAATATTGAACCACAAAAATGAATTAGAAATTCCATTACATTGAAGGAGATACATTAAAAAAATACAAAAATTAAAGAAGAATTATGATGAAGATTCTAGGGTTGGGGATTTGGGACATTTTGATCGGTGAATAGAAAGGATTCAATGATTGAATCGATGGAATGGAACGAAAAAATGTTTTAATCGGGCAAAAGTGAAGATAGAACGGTAAGAATAGGTTTAATCGGTGAAAAGTGGATTTTATGGTGGATTAGGCTGATGTAAGGGAGAAATGTACAGGAGAATTAAGATCTAGAAACTAACTGTGGCTGGCGGATGATGATTTGAGGCGGAGGAGCTCGAAATATGGATTGGAGACGAGCGGGAGTTCGAGAGAAAAAGAGACGTGTGCGGGTGGATCTCTCGAGAATGGCTGGATAAAGGGCGAAAGTTCTTTTAGGGTTTTGATATGGGCAAAGTTCTTTTAAGTTTTGATTTGGGGGAGTTTTAAAGAGTGTAAAATTATGGAGGGAAACAAAAAAAAGTATTAAGGAAAAGAAAAAGATAGATTATATTTAGGGAAGATATAAACCTCTCCAGAAAGAATTTAAACCCCATTACTATCAGCACTTAAACAATTCACTAAAATATTTTTAAATTATGTTAGTTTCTAAGAGTTTTTTAAAACCTCCACAAAATAACCTCCATTAAATAATAGTTCTTTTTGTAGTGTCTTCATGTGATTTTGATATTTGCAGCAAGAACTATTTCTTATTTCTTTTCTTCATCTAATCTATAAATTATATTATTGGTATCACTACGAGAAAATTTTTATATTTTGTAGTGCTTCCCTAGCTTGCATTGTGTTCAATATTGATTAAATTGACCCTTGAAGTTGGCCTTGTGTTGATGCTACCATAACCTTGAACCTGTTGAGCTTAATTAGAAGTATCGGATGTTGTCATGTGGGTATATGAGGGGTTAGTTTGCTTATGTTTGTGTTATTTTTCTTCACTATTTGAATGTGAATAGGAATGTATGTTTTATATTGTGGGTTGGTTGTCCTTGTTAACAATTAAATGCGAAGTAGGTGGTATTTTGGTATGAATATATCTTAGTTGTAATTCTCTGCAGTATGTTTGAGTGCATTTCATATGTGATTATGATGCTTACATGACTATATGAACTTACGAGACTATTAATGCAAGTTGATTGAGAAAGGATTAATTGTTTGGTTTGTCCCAATTTGGTTGAAGTGTGTCAAACTCATCTCCTCTTTTAAAAAAGTTATTATTTCGTCCACATGTGGTTTAAAAGTGTCAATTATATCCATTAATAGAAAAATGTGTGTCAATAAGGTCCTTTCCATTAAATGTAGACTGACGGTGTTAAGTGAGTGATGATGTGGCAATAGAGAATTGTAACGTGTCAAAATATTGTGAATGTTGGTAATTACGTGTCAGCCATGTGAATTGGGGAAATTAAATTGAGAATTGATTTAGGGCTTTTGTGTAAGTTGACGAAGAGTGAAATTAGGGCTTTCGAAATCGCAATTGAGATAGAGGACAGAGTTTGAGTTGACAAAGAGTGAAAAATCGTAATCGGGCTTTCGAAAGCATATGCGTGTTTGGTGATTGTGTTCTTCTTGGTTAGGATTTGCTGAGCTTGGTGAGTTTACTGTTGTTGTTGTACTTGTTCTTTGTCTTCTTCTTCCTTCTTTGAGAAAGTATTGTTGTGAGGTTGTGTCCTTTTGGCATTGGGGGACCACACAGAAGGTACAACGTTCATAATAGCATATGCAAAAGTAGCATAAGTGTATTGCATCCCCAAACAAGTGAAGCCTAGGTCTTGGCATAAATTATCATAGAACACAATCAAACAAACAAAAATTGCTTTAAGTTGGACTAGAGTGCATAAAATTCTCCCTGCTTAAAAAATAAAAAATTCACTAGTTATAATCCCATTTATATCAATTAATAGCCATTTCCTCCGATATAATATTTTCGTTTTAATGAAATATGTTACATACGAAATAATTATATCTTTTACAGAGGAAGGACATTCGTTCTGATATGCACAGCTGTACAAGTGTTTCTTCTTTAAATAAATAGGTTTAATACCTATTTTGGTCCCTCCTTTGGGAGGGTTTGTTCAAAGTGGTCCCTCCTTTTTTCAAAAGTTCACTTAAGTCCTACCTTTTGCAAAAACTGTTCAAAGTGGTCCCTCCTTTTTTCAAAAGTTCACTTAAGTCCTACCTTTTGCAAAAACTGTTCAAAGTGGTCCTTTTTGCTAACGACGTTAACTTTCTTAACGGCACACTTTGAACAGTTTGAACAGTTTGCTGAGGTGTAACGTTTTGGCTGTTAGCAAAAAGGTAGGAAACTGTTCAAACGGTTGAAAGTGTGCCGTTAAGAAAGTTAACGCCGTTAGCAAAAAGGACCACTTTGAACAATTTTTGCAAAAGGTAGGACTTAAGTGAACTTTTGAAAAAAGGAGGGATCACTTTGAACAGTTTTTGCAAAAGGTGGGACTTAAGTGAACTTTTGAAAAAAGGAGGGACCACTTTGAACAAACCCTCCCAAAGGAGGGACCAAAATAGGTATTAAACCAAATAAATATAAGCATATTATTAGATCGCTAGGAACAATAATTCTTTTCGTTAAAAATTAAAAATACAATCAATATTTAAGTCATGAATGGGAATAATGAATAAATAAGATTTAGAAAATTACTCAATAAATGCAAGGGCCAGTATCTGCATGAACATAGACATTGTCATTTTCGGCCTCACGTTACTGCAGAGATTAAATACAACATAATTAACTAAACAAAGTCGTAAAGACATAGTTGACAATTATGAAAGCAGGAAATAACTGCTGAAAAATACTTTTGTTAATTTGTAAAGAGCTTATGCGTTTTATATATAAATAGGTTAAAAGCTCTTTTTTGTCCCAATTTTGGTTGAGAAAATTCGTTTTGGTCCCTGTATTGATTTTGTGTTCAATTTGGTCCCAAAGAACGAATTTAATGTTCAATTTGGTCCTTTTCAGTAACTCCGTTAAAATTCTTAACGGCAATGTGTCTAGATGTGCAACTGCTGAATGAGGTGTCATTTATTGGGTGACATAGAGTGGTCAGTGGCATTTAAAGTTATTTTGATTTTTTTTATATCTTTTTCACTAGTTCATAGTTTTCTTCTTCATTGGATCTTAACAGCCTCCTCGTTCTTCTTCTTCTTCCCCTACAACCTCCGCCACTACTGGGCAAAACCTTACCCACCTTGCCATCAGCCACCTAGCATCGTCGTTGTCCTTCATAAAGCGCCACCAAAATTGTGCCCTCACCATCTTCATCGCGATAGAGAATCTTCCATGACCATCTTCAAGAAGCTCCGCCGTTAGCCTTGCAACCTCCGTCTACATCGCATCTTGATCAGAGAAATTTGCATAGCGGCACAAGCAGAACCTCCATCATCTCGCACATTCATCTTCATCACCTGCAAACCCATAAATCAGAAAATCCCAATTTCCATGGAACCCTAAATTGAGCCGTTGTTCAAACTTGCGAGTTCGTCTCCTCGCAATGGTACCTGCAAAAAACCCAGAAATCCTGAAGATGTGAGGCTGGAATTTCGGCTTAGCCCATTGATAAAGATGCTTTTTTTTAGGGTTTCCCGTTTCTTCATCTCTCTTACTCTTTACACTTTTGTGGGTTTATCATTTTCTTGGGAAGGTGGTATTGTTGAAAGCTTGAGATAGATGCTTATGTCTCAGGTTGCCATCCTTCAAAATTGTAGTAAAACTGGGAAGAAGATTGGGAAATAAAAACCCTAATTTAGAATCCACCATTTTCAATTTATTCCCAAAATAAAAACCCTAATTAAGAAATTCAATTTAAAAAATTCTAACGGCTAAAAAGGACTCCCAGTCAGCAAAGAAATGACACCTCACTCAGCAATTGCACATCTGGACACGTTGCCGTTAAGAATTTTAACGGAGTTACTGAAAAGGACCAAATTGAACATTAAATTCGTTCTTCAGGACCAAATTAAACACAAAATCAATACAGGGACCAAAACGAATTTTCCCAACCAAAATTGGGACCAAAAAGAGCTTTTAACCATATAAATATAAAGTGTAAAACCTTTCAAAGATAATCGCAAAAGGAGCAAGAAAAGACACAACAATGACATTGCGATACACAGCTAACACAAAGCGACTCATTCCATGATCTAGACAAGCCTTAGTAATGATGAATGTAATTCCTCATTCAAAATGGAAATGTAGAAAAACAACCAGAACTTTGTAGTCAATTTACTAATCACTTGATCCTTCAAAGTAACTATCAGTGTTGGTTAGGTTCAAATTGATTTTATCTTATTTTTTTGGAATGGTATGCTCTATTGCATTTTTTCATGCCACATACTGCATTGATTTAGCTAATTAGTTTTTTTGTTGTTAGTTTTTCTTGAATGGTTTAATAGCACCAAGTTCTGTTATATGTTACTTGTCATAGACAGTCGGCATATAACAGATTATACAGTTTAATTGCTTCATTGTTTTTTAGGTTTAATACATCATTTGGTCTATACTTTTATAGGTTTACTAAAAAAGTTCAATAAGGTCCCACATTTCGCTAAAAAATGTTCATTCCAGTCCTTTTCGCTCACGCCGTTAAAAATCTAACGGTGAGAATGCCAACATTGCAAAACATGAGTGAACTGTAAAGTTTTTTAATTACGTGTCATTGCACTATGTTTTTTAAAAATCTAACGGTGAGAATGCCAACATTGCAAAACCTGAGTGAACTGTAAAGTTTTTTAATTACGTGTCATTGCACTGTGTAAATATTTTAAAAAAATTAAGATGACGTAAGGTCGTTTCCCTCTTTCTCTCTCACATCCTTTCATTTTCATTAATGCAGAGTTGTATATTGCAGTAACAGCATTCTGCAAAACTTGACAATGAAAAAGAGTATTAACTAGGTTAAGTTAAACTTATACAAATGAGTGAGAAATGATAAATAGATGACACATCTGGTTTGTGACTAGCAAGAATATCGACATCTATTCCTCTCAATACCTCTCTGTATGTCAATTCAGTATACCTGTTTCAAATATTTTACTTTTTTTGAAGTAATTTGAGTTTGTTTGTTTGTTTTCCCCTTAAAAGTTGTAATTTTGATGGTGCGTTTGGATGGGAAACTGTTATTAATTTGTGGCGTTTTCTTGTTTTGCCCTAATTTGAATGTTGAGTTGTTTAGTTAGTGTTTGAGAACACTATTCAAATTTGATGGTGTAGTGTTTTGTGTACAGTTGCAATTTTTTTTCAAGGGTTTTCAATTTTGAGTTTCTTGGGTTGAATCTAAAAGACTAGGGTAGGTTTTTGGTTTACAACATCAGTTGGTAGTTTGATATTTAAAAGTTTTCCAATTTTTGGTTTTTCTTTGGTGGGGTTAGGTGGTTTTTCTTTTCCTAATTTGAATTGTGAAACAAGTATTGAGTGATCCCCAAAAGTGAGCTGTGTATGATCAGTATGGTGAGGAACGGTTGAATAGGGTGTCACCGAGTGGCGGTGGTTTTCCTGGTGGCAGCGATGGTGGGTCGACGAAATTTCGGTTCAATCCCAGAAATGTTGATGATATGTTTTCTGAGTTTTTCGGGTTCAAGAGTCCCTTTGGTCGTGGTGGAATGGGAGCCATGGGTGGTCGACCTGGACTTTCCAAGGGTGAAAGATGTACGCGGTTCAAATTTCACCTTTAAGAATCAACAACCAACCTTGTTACAACACCACTTTCAGTACATTGTTAAACTCCGAAACAACGAAATCAATCTTAGAAAAAGGGTAATTTACCTTAAACTAGGGATGGCAACGGGTCGGGTCGGACACGGATAGTGCTTACCCGCAACCCGACCCGCTGGGTAAAATTGTACCCGTTATCCGCCCCACTACCCTCTGGATACTCGCCTTAAAATAACCCGCGGATTTTTTTCAACTCGCTGGTACCCTTTGGATACTCGTTTTCAACCCGCAAATATTTAAAAAAAATATGTTATAAGTTTATAAATGAAAAAATCCAAATTAAATTAAAAAAAAAATGTGTTCGAGACAAGTGATGATGAATCTTGAAAACATTACGATTTACATTTAGTTAGACATTCAAGAATACAAGCAGCAAAACTTGGTGCCAATCAGGTGAAAAAAAATTCAGACAATTGAATTGAATATACAGTAGTGTAAACCAATAATAGTATAATATAGAAAATCCTCTTCCGGTGAAAAATCATCTATGCTCATTTATGTATACATAAAATATATATATATATATATATATATATATATATAAACTTAAACTTAAAGATAGATCATTAACACATGTAATGCAGGAATTTCCATAAAAATTTATTAAAACATCAAAAACCTAAGTTATCTAGCAGATTTTGGTTTAATAAGAAATGTCATGATACATCTTGAAATTTAGACACAACCAAACATATTATCACCTAAAGATAAATATGCGCATGAAAACAAAAGCATCGAGGCCTGAAAATGATAAAAATTCATCCTCGGAAGGCTCTCATGCCTGCTTCACCCAACCAACAGTAGGTAATAATCTTTCCAAGTTAAAATGGCCACCCTCTTTAACTTTTCCTTCAGGAACTAGGTGTGGCGCATAGGCAGTGATATTACCAGTCAATAGAACAAACAGAACAGACGATGAAAGTGGTATTTCATTGGAGAATAATTTCAAACCACCAGATCCATCACAGACCCACCATCACAGACCCAATGTTCAGATGTATACCAACACATGATTTAAATCACAAACCCACCATCACAAACCCAATGTTCATATGCGAAGAAGTTAAAGTTGAAGTACAGAACAATAATACCTTTATTAGCCTTCCCAAAGCGTGAGTGTGCCCTAACTAATTCTCTGCAACAGAAATGTTCCAACTTAGTAACAAAACCCCTAAACACAAAGTAACCTAAACCCCCAAACAAACCAAACACAAAACACCTAAACACAAAGTAATCTAAACCCCCATACAAACCAAACACAGAAATTGATCTCATCCCCAAACTCAAAACCCTACTGAAAGGAAGTAATTTGGAAGAGATCTAGAAATACTGTGCAACGTACGTCCTGACCTGATCGAGAAATTTTTTTCGAATACCTTCATTGGACCTAGTCCACGCATAAGGCTGCAAAGAGGAGCGGGGATGTATTATGAAGAAAAGAAGCAGAGCTAAAATCATAAATCATAATTTAAAATAAGGATAAAAAGGTAATTTCAACTTTTGGGCGGGTAGCGGGTACCCACGGGTACGGATACTGTAATATCCGAACCCGACCCCATAACGAGCGGGTATTAAAAAACCCGCTACCCGCTACCTGCAGGTATTAAAAAACCCGCTACCCACTACCCGCGGGTACCTATTACCCGTGGGTACCAATTATCCATAACGAGTTTAATCCGCAAGTACCCGCGGGCATGGGTTTTTTTGCCATCCCTACCTTAAACCTACCACCTACCTTACGTCATCTTAATTTTTTTAAATATTTACTCAGTGCAATGTGCTACGTATTCATAAAATTCACAACTCATTCAAGTTTGGCCACGGTGGCATTTGCACCGTTAGATTTTTAACAGCGTCAGCGAAAAGGATCTGATTGAATATTTTTAACGAAATATGGGACCTTACTGAACTTTTTTAAAAGGTAGGATTATTTTGAACTAAACCCCAAAAAGTAGGGACCAAATGATGTATTAAACCTATTTTTTATTATGTTTATCTGCATAATAATTAGAATTAAATTCCATGGGACCCCTGTTTTGGGATACGTTTGATTATACTTTAATCATTTCACCGCAAGCCCAAATAAGAATGTCCTTTTTTATGCCCCAAAAGAACCAAAAGAAAATTGTCCATCTCTATCAGTAAGTGATTGACCTGCCTTATATCATTGTAACATTACATTGTACAACAATATATTCTCAAAGAAGGACACAACCTCACAACAATATTTTCTCAAAGAAGGAAGAAGAAGACAAAGAACAAGTACATCAACAATAGTAAACTCACCAAGCTTAGCAAACCCTAACCAAGAAGAACACAATCACTAAACGTGCATCTGCTTTCTAAAGCCCGATTGCAATTTTTCACTCTTCCTCAACTCACACTCTGTCCTCTATCTCAATTGCGATTTCGAAAGCCCTAATTTCACTCTTCGTCAACTCACACAAAACCCCTAAATCATTTCTCAATTTATTTTCCCCAATTGACATGGCTGACACGTAATTACCAACATTCACAATCTTTTGACACGTTACAATTCTCTACTGCCACATCATCACTCACTTAACACTGTCATTCTGCATTTAACGGAGAGGACCTTATTGACACACATTTTTCTATTAATAGATACAATTGAACCTTTTAAACCACATGTGGACGAAATAGTAACTTTTTTAAAAGAGGGGACGAGTTTGACACACTTCTACCAAACTGGGGACAAACCAAGCAATTGACCCTTGAAGTTGGCCTTGTCTTGCTGCTACCATAACCTTGAACCTGTTGAGCTTAATTAAAAGTATTGGATGTTGTCATGTGGGTATATGAGCGGTTAGTTTGCTTATGTTTGTGTTGTTTTTCTTCACTGTTTGAAAGTGAATAGGAATGTATGTTTTATATTGTGGGTTGGTTGTCTTGGTTAACAATTAAATGCGAAGTAGGTGGTATTTGGGTATGAATATATCTTAGTTGTAATTCTCTACAGTATGTTTGAGTGCATTTCAGATGTGATTATGATGCTTAGATGACTATATGAACTTACGAGATTATTAATGCAAGTTGGCAGAGAAAATATCAACTGATCAGGTAGGAATATATATAATGAGTCATAGACGCTATTGTGTTCTGGTTTGATGCTTGATTATGTTATGTAATGTAATGAACAACACATTATATTATATATATATATATATATATATATATATATATATATATTTATATGGGGAAATTGATACTGTTTTATGATCTCTTATCATTTTTTTAACACAGGGAAGAGAAAATAACAAAGAAGAAAGGAGTTTTCGTGAGAGTTTTGGTGTGCATTCGAGAGGCTGAGAAAGCAAGACAAATGTAAGGCTTAAAGCAACAAGGAAGGGAATAGGAAACTTAAGAGAATCATATAACTTTGGCACTTTGTATAAATATGTATTAAATTTTTTTCTATACACTTTAGTTATGTTAGTTATTTGAAGTCATTCTTGTATATATATAGTTTGTGTATTTATTATTGTTGTATATATACATTTCAATAAAAACTGACAGATATTTGGTACTATTTTTCGTAATTTGACAATTGTGTTTGACTCTGATCAGGTATATGTAAGTCTTAGTTATTAAGTGCATATGTGAGATTATTTAATTTTTTTTATAAAAACATAAAGTTACATACAGATTTTTTCGTATGTAATTATATACAGATTTTACATAAGGATTTTTCCGTATATAATTACATATGGATTTTATATACGGATTATCCATATATAACTTATATACGGATTATTCATATATAATTTATATACAGATTATCTGTATATAACTTATATACGGATTATCTGTATATAACTTATATACAGATTATCTGTATATAACTTATATACGGATATATCCGTATATAATTTATCTACAACCCAATTATATACGGATATTTGGCTATGTGTAATCCGTATATAACACCACTTTATATGCGGATTTTTGAGGTTATATACGGATTTTGGTCATATATAATTGCGATTTTTCTTGTAGTTAGCTATTGTCATTGACTAAGTTTTTTATTCTGATGTTTGTGATAAGTTCACTCTTTTTTAGATGAGTGAATGCCTCTGTGTTTGTTTTCATTTTCAATACATACACAGTAGGAGGTAAACAAATAATAACTAAGTTATTGTGTCCATATTGCAGCCTTTTTATCCTAATTCCATATATGATCACACTGCATCGATAAAAACCAAGACCAATACCACTAATGTGTATAGTTCAAAACAGAAGGCATGTTTAAAGCGTATTGTTAACAAATTCCTTTGTGTCATTTCTTTAGTAGGAAAAGAAAACAATATGGAATGTCAATTTGGCTTCACTTACAAATGTCAGTTATCATGTTTCACAATCAATTTACTTTGTACTAAGGTAAGGTAATTGTTTTAAACTATTTAAACCATTCTTCACTACTATATAAAAGAGAAACAAAATAAATAGATCTCAATGCCATATGTTCACCTATTAAACTTAAATTACATAATGTCGCAACCAGAATCGCGACGGGACGACAATCAAAAGAGAAAAATGTTTAAGAAAAGGTTTTGGAGTCGCCACCATAGTTTATTCTGGAAAACTATGGAAAACCCCATAAAAAGATAAGACAAGATTTGTGAAAACCAGAGATTGGTTCGGAAGTCGGTTACGTGTAGGGAAGGTGTTAGCACCCTACAATGCCTACCCGAAGGCAGTACCTTTAATTCAATACGCGAATAAAGATGTGGTTTGCAAAATATTTAACTATCCCGAAAACAACGATATCAAGAAACAAAAATAATTTTTTTTAATTTTTTGGGTCCGACAAGGATTGACCTTGCTCCTACGTATTCTCATTCAAAATGAGAAATCAGGGTTACGTAGTTCTTTGAGAAAGATGACTTGTTGTTTGGAAATATTTTGGTATTTTTATTAAAGAAGGAAAAGGCTTTCTAGCGCAAGGCCTACGCGAACGGTCGCACGTATGCTTAAACCTTTTCAAAATATTGTTTATTGATTTTTGCAAAAGAGAAAGAAAAAGATTTTCAGCACAAGGCCTACGCGAACGGTCGCACGTGTGCTTAAACCTTTTCAAAATATTTTTTATTGACTTTTGTAAAAGAGAATAAAAAGATTTTCAGCACAAGACCTACGCGAACAGTCGCACGTGTGCTTAAACCTTTTTAAAATATTTTTTATTGATTTTTGTAAAAGAGAAAGAAAAGATTTTCAGCACAAGGCCTACGTGAACGGTCGCACGTGTGCTTAGACCTTTTCAAAATATTTTTTTATTGATTTTTGTAAAAGAGAAGGAAAAGATTTTCAGCACAAGGCCTACGCGAACGGTCGCACGTGTGCTTAAACCTTTTCAAAATATTTTCTATTGATTTTTATAAAAGAGAAAGAAAAAGATTTTCAGCACAAGGCCTACGCGAACGGTCGCACGTGTGCTTAAACCTTTTCAAAATATTTTTTATTTATTTTTGTTATTTACTTATTTTCTATTTAGTGTTTAGGATGCAGCAGATAAACAAAGGAGTTACATACAGTAAAAAATCGGAGGAAGAGGGTTTTGTTTTGTTTGGCTTTTTGTTTTCTGTTTGTGCTATGGAGAAGGGGGTGGCACCGTAAACGACTCAAGGAGGTTGGGTTGATTTCTTCTCCTCATAGATGAGAGGGATCAATGTTTTTGGGGAACTTTTTATGGATGAAACTTGACGGAGGTACCTTCCTTTGTGCTCTTCCCAGATTCAAGAAAACAAAATCAGCACCAAAGTATTGAATCTGGTTTTGCATGGTATTTGTTGATGGAGGGAGGTGGTTACTCCGAACTGTCAAGGGGGACGAATGATGTCTTTTTTGATAATGGGTGGAGTGGATAGATTGGTATGATGATCAGTGAGAGATGGCATGGATTCGGCTATGGTGATCGATAATTGGGTGAAGTGTGCATGCTAGGAATTGATTTATGAGGGGCTGAATCGGTTCTGTGGTGAGGGAGAAATTTCGCGTAGTGTGTTCTGAGGCGTTGTGTGTGTGAATGATTCTAGGAGATGAAAGTATTATGGAGAAGGTTGTGATGATGATGGTGAAGACGGTTGTGAGTGAAGTGTGGTATGTGTGATGGATGATGAGGTGTCATGTGAGTGTCTGATGCCAATCTGCTGGGGTGGTTATGGGTGTGTGATCATGGACCATCAAAAGAGTGTAGAGTGATGAAGGGGAATGTCCTTTGTAATGCGTGATGAGGTCGGGAGAGAAAATCCAAAATGTGGTTCAGGTAGTTGCTATCCTCATGCATCCAATTTCCCCTACGAGATAACTTTGACCGTGATGCCCTTTTGGAAATGCTTCCTTTTTCTTTTTTTTTTAAAAAAACTAAACAAAATAGTAAAATAAAATTAAAAATAATAAAATTAAATATAATGAGAAAATAAAATAAGGCAAAAACAAGTCCTATTATTTAGTCACCCGGACGAAATTGGGTGTTGACACATAACAACATCCACAAGTCTAAAACAAGTCTGCAATTCATTAAAACAGGCAAAGGTACAACAAAGGTAGAACACGTCATCAAATTCTCATCAATATTGAAACTAAAATTATGTTTATTACACATAAAACAAAAACCACCCATATCAACACCTTCATCCACTTTTGAACAATCAACACAGATTTGTCCAAATTAAGTATCATTTTCCTATCAACCTCCCTTTCTTCACTATTCAACACAATATCATTCTTTCCTTCACACTTAAAGTAGGTACCCTTTGCTCAAACCCAACATCAGTCCACCATCTGAACTAGTTGCAACCAACGTCTTCAGTTCCATTCCGTAAACAAAACAATCAATGATAATGACCTCTTCTCAAAAAAAATTAAATGAAATACACAGGTTCAAAGTATCTTAGCTTACACTTAGAGCAACCCCAAAATTGTTTGCCTCTATTCTTCGTAGTCTTCATAATTCTGAACACACATTTATGTTCAAAATGGTAAATCGGTGAATCATCTGAACTCCTCAATCCTCCTCCACCACGAAAACAAACACTAGGGTTTTCCTTGCACCATCCATTACATGTGGAAGAACAACATGAATGGTCCTTTAACATCCTGTTCAAAGAAGAAGAAGTAGATTCACTACCCATGCACACGCGTCGAAGAAGAACAACTTCCCAGACCTTACGCACTCTTTTTAAAAGGATTTTATGCAAATTAGGGATTTAACCAAATTCCAAATTTTTTTCATTTCAAAATTAAAAATCTCGCGTCACTAATACCCTAAATGTGCCACATACTTAAGATTTGCAAAGCCAGCATGCCATGTGACTATAATCTTAACGCCGCTTACTGAAATTGACGACAAGGGTCCAATTGATGCAATTTTACACAAATACAAACCTAATTAAGAACACGAATAATAGAAGGACCTATTCGAGACGATTTTGCATTAATAGGGACCTCAAAAATGATTAAACCTTTTTTTTCAAAAGGAAAATCTAGTTCACATACCTAGAAAAAATCGTGACTTGATGGCGAGGTAAGTCTCTATACTCCTATAGTGGATGATCTTTGCTACAAAGTTCTATATTATTTTTTCTAACTCTTTTATATTTGGGATAATGAAAAGAATGCTATAATGCGTTAGAAACCAACCAAATTTTAACATTACTACAAGGAATTGGCGTATTACCGTTGGAATATTACTTACGACCTTTGGGTCGTCGGTAAAAATGCGTTACCGACGATCAAAAAGACAATTATCGACGACCATGGTGAAATATCATTACCAACGCCAAGAAGAGCTTAGCGAGGGGTATGTGGCCTTTGGTAAGAGGCTTGACCCATTAAATTAAGTGATTAAGGGTATGCGTGGAGGTCGTCCCCAATTTCGTGAAACTGGAAACCCTACCCTACCTCTCTCTCCTCCCATCGTGCTTCTCATTATTTCCCTCTCCCTTCTATTTCGCTTGCTCTAGTTCGATCGTGCTTCCATTCTCTCCCTCTCCCTGTTTGTTCTTTCTGATGGCATTGTGAGGCTAGGGTTCTTCGTGTCATGTGGGGTGGTGGTTCGTGGTTGTCCATGTAAGGCTTGTGCAGTGGCAAGGGTGGTGATTCATGGTCATTAGCGTCAGGAGGTCATTGCGGTGAAGCCCATGGTTGGTTGTTGTGTTGAGAACTCGCGGTGTACAAGGGCTTCCATCGAATTGAGTGTTCTAGACTACGAGGTAAGTTCTCTATTTTAGAACGCGACATGAATAAATTGATTGCCTTGTTCTTCCCTACTTGTGTGCAATGTGTCTATCGAATTAAATGTTGCCCTATTCTTACCAATATGTGTAGAGTTGTTTGCACTCTGGAGTTGCTTGTTTTTGGCAGTGAATTGTTGTGTTTGTTCTTGTCTATTAGTGGCATGATGATTTTGATATTGTTTTCGTTTATGTATTGTTGTTGTTTATTGTGAATCTATCTTTTGTCACGTAAGTAAATTATTATACGTTGTCTGCTGTAAATATTTCTGCTTTGTCACCTTATATGCATATATGGTTGTTGCTTAAAGTTTTATTTCTTATAGTTTATGTTTGGCGTGATTGTGGATGATACTTGTTGGTTGTGATTGTTATCATGAGTAATTATGAACCTGTATCGTGTGATAATGTGCATTTTTTGGTTTATACTAGGGTTTGGGTTGAGAATGTGAGCACAAGGCGGAGACCAGGCAGGTTAATACCTTCCATGTTTTCCGTTGAATTCCTATATGTCATTTTGTGTACTAGAACTTGTTCTGGTATGGTTGGCCTATTAGTTTTGATTCCTCTTGATTTTGTTTCGAGCTTGGAATAAGTTTTGGGGGTTGTTTTGGTATTGTTGTAAGCATAGCGAAAATTGGTAAATCAAGAGTATAAGGAAAATATGTCCTGAGTAGGTTAAGGCTTTGTCAGTTTTTTTTTTCAGTTGCTATAAGGTCTATATCATATATTCCAATTGCTATAAGGTTTATGCTAATTATTCAGTTGCTATAGAATCTCTAACATTTTTATGGAGTTTCTATAAGAGAAACTTTCAGTAGTTCCCTTATTATTATGCTTTATTCCAGTTCCTGGTTACTATGGTGTTGTTGTCAAGTGTTTAAAGTATGTTGCAATTGCTATAAGGTTCCTAATCCAATGCTTGGTGGTCAGAGTGTTTAGACTAGTGTTTCAGTTGCTGTAAGGACCAATTTCAGTTGCTTAGTTGCTAAGAACCAATGTCTTTTTACTAATTGAGTTATTTCCAACGTGCCTTAATTGTTATAGGACCTAAGTCAACAAATTCAGTTGTTGTAAGGCCTTTGTACAATAGTTCAGTTGTTGTAAGACCTTCATCTACTTGTTTTAGTTCATTAAATTTAACCATTGTCTTCATTGGTTTCTGCCTCATCCTTCCCCTTAGATTGGTTTCCCTCTACATCTCCTTCCTCCCCTTCGACCAACAGTAACACATGTAGGTATTTATTGGCACACACATGGCCTACTTGGGGAGCAATACCTATAGCCGACAAATAGCCATTTTGGCAGCGTTTTAAGATGAGCAACCCATTAAAGTAATTTTCACTCTTATTTTAGTATGTTCAATAGTAAATGTTTCTTTTATTTATCATAACAGATGAAGGTGCAATGGAAACCTGAACATGAAACTCAAATACAAAGAAGTTTCCACATTAAAGCATCTCATTGACTGTCAGAGATGTTTAGGGATGCCCGCAATGTAGGGAGCGGCCTTACTAGTTGGGCGAGCACATTTGGAACTCTTTACTCGCTCATTGGAATTCAACAAAGTTTCGCAATAAGTGTGCTACAGTTCAGAAGAACAGAGCTTTTAAAAAGGGTGGCACCTTGTATACTGGTGGGTCGGTCACGGTTCAGGAGCATGTCATTCGTATGGTAAACCTTCATTACTTTTATGTTTCTTTCATATATAAAGTATGTATTTTCTATTTCATGTACACTTCAAACTCTAAATTATGTTACAGGCACAAGCTTTGGGACGGGCGGTCCATGCTAATGAGGTCTTTGCACAGACTCATGTTCGAAAGTTGAATGCGTTGATGAAAGGTCTCGCAAGACTTATGTAAGCAAATAAAACTGCTACTACTAGTAATTTTTATTTTATGTTACTGTATCATTCCCTAACTTTTAATGTTTGAACAGGAAGAATTTTCTACGACACTTTCATAGATTAGATCCAAACATGGGTCATCTCCTACACCGGATGTTGTGAGTAATGAAGACAATGACATCCGTATGATACAGTGCTTGGTAGATGTCATTGGTGGAAAGAAAAAGGGACGAGTGTATGGTGTAGGACAGCTTGCTACAAACTACACAACAGCAACAGGAGGTTCTCTTAAGCACCAAACTTCTTCTTTAACCACCACTGTTGACGAGGCCGTCGAGCGCCTGACACAGCTACTAAAACAACATGACAAGGAAAATCGTGATTTGAGATACGAATACAGTGAATTGAGAGACAAGTTTACAAACTTTAAGTCCCTGGTCAAGAGAGCACTGCTTGAATCTTCACACCTTTTATCCACCGTCCCTCTCAGCCACGACCTTCCCCGTCACCCGTCGTCCCTCAGCAGCCCACATCAGTCCAGCCCACACTAGTCCAACCATTTACAGAGCAGCAAGATGATGAAGATCATTCTAATGATGACTATGTAGATTATTAGTTTTATTTTGTTATTGAACTTAGTTGTTAGAACATTTGGATGTTACAACATTATGATTCTGCTACATTAGATTTGCTCATGTTCTTCAAACATATACATTGTTGGTCTAGATGAACATATTGATTTATGTTTTATGTTTCATGTTTCATTTACAAATACAAGTTCTTAAATTTAAACAATACAAATGATGTTATATTTTTGTTTACTCCATCAATGATTGAATGATTTTGGGATGTATATTATGGAGGTCTTTCTGTGGTTTGAAAATGTTATGCAGGTAAGTCTGTGTTGTGAACATGTTATGCAGGTTTGTTTAGTTGGATAACAAATACAAATATAACTTGATTCTGCATTGTTCTTATCGACGGACTTATTGACGGACTTACTGACGGTCATATCCTTCGGTAATTACCGAAGGCCTTTGTCCTTCAGTAATTACCGAAGGATACGACCGTTGATAATTACCGAAGGGCAAAGGCCATCAGTAATGGTTACCGACAAATGATTTATCGATGGATATATGGTTGTCGCTAAGTTGTCAGTAATACCCTATTACCGACAAATTTCAGTTGTTTCCGACGAACTAAGATCGTCGGTAATGCCCATCTTTTTTGTAAGACTTTCATCTATAAATTCATATTTCAATGCTTCGATTGCTAGTTCTTTAATTGCATTTCCTTGTTACATACTATAGATTCTAGGGATCTATGGTGACACGTGACTTTAACGGATTTATTCCAAGAAACTATTTAGGTAATCAACACTATCAATCAGTTTTCCTTCTCTGGTCAAACCATCTAGAGTACCATGCCTTTTATTTTCAAACACAATATATGCAAAAGGACACAGGTCAATCGATCAACTTTCATCCTTCATGCACCTTTTCAATACCCTTACAAAATGCACCATTTTCGAGCGCATATATGCACTAATCTCCACTTTTTGGACACCAAATGAATCTTTTTCTTGTGGTCTTTCTTGAAAACGTAATATATATATATATATATATATATATATATATATATATATATATATATATATATATATATATATATTCTTTTCTTTACTTTTGTTGCATTTCATATACACAAAATTTTATCTTTTTTTTACACGTCTTTTTTTGTGCAAGATTACTTCATTGGGTGATCATGATTTGGAAATTTTGAACATGTCATATGAGACAAGTATATTATGCATATTCTATATAATTTCCTATGAATTTGAGTATAAGAAGCTTTAATTTGCTAACTTTTTGGAATTGGACAATAGGAGCTTGTTGAGTATTTTGAAAGGATTAACAATGTAAGGATGGTTTTGTCATAGTAAATTATTGCAAGAGCAGTGAAGACAAAAACTTGTTTACGACCTAATAACTTGAAGTGGGTAATTTCTAACAAGCATAAAATTAATGTTTGTGTAATATGTCAGGTATGAAAATTAGTAAAATGTATATTAATGCATTATGATCCATGAAATGCCTTATTCTATAGGTAATATTTTAATCTTTTAATTTACTCTATGAGATTATTCATTCAGGTATGATATCTTATAAAGAGCATGTTAACATTTTTCTTTGGACTATTAATAGGAATACTTATGCTCTATTTCATAGGATGAATATAAGAACAAAGAAAAGATTGGAATTTTGCAATACCAACATAAATACCACATAGATTGCATGAGGAGATAGTTACATGAAAAAATGTTTGTCCAATTTGCAAATCAGAAGTATTAGATCTTGGATAGCAGGTGTAATAGAAAACACGTATTTCATTGTATACTTACTATACATTCTTGTACATGTAATTAACATTCTCATTGTCGATTTCATTTATTTGATGGAACTAGAATAATTGTACACTACGGTAACTATATGTATTACTAGCGATCATTACCGACGGCCTCAGATCCATTAGTAATTACGAATTATCGACAGAAATATTGATGACCTCTTATCCTTAATTTATTAGCGGATATATCTGTTAGTAATGGCTGGGTGATTTAATTTATCAACGAAAAAACTAATGACCTCTTATGTTTCATTTAGTGGCGGATATATCTGTCGATAATGGGTGGGTGTTTTAATTTACTAGCGAATATCTGGCCGTCGGTAACTTCCTCGATGAAATTAGGATAAAATTGGGGTATTCCTTCCCCTAAATTCATTCAAAACTTTTGTCATTGCACTCTTATTCTGGTTTCCCAATTCCCCTACTTCTTTTCCCCAATTCATTTTCGGTGGTGTGGTGTTCCCCTACCTCCATTGGCATTCAATCACGTCATGATCTTACCGAACCTTCATTGTTGTTGAATCATAGTGTTTTCTACAACTCCTTAACTTTCATTGGCCTTCACTCTTGCTATCAAGAGGCCAAAGCTCGACCAAGAGATCAGACACAATAACATATGCCAAATCAAACTCCCGAGACTAGGAGGCTTATATTCTTACCAAGTCCAATAAACATTAAAGAGCACGGCCTAAAAAGGCCCATTAAGCCTTTTCATTTTGGACATCCCAAATCTATGAGACAATATCCACATATCATAACTAATCTCAACAGTTTGGTATTATGGTTACTATTTATGATGAGATATCATTTTGTTATTATTAACTACTCTGTTATTATACTCGAGAAAAGTATTATTTTAATGATAAGACGGGTTCAAAGCTCATGTTGATCTTATAAATGCAATTAGTATTCTCCAAAGAATACTCACCCAATATCTCATACTCATATATCCTAGACTTTCTTAGTAACTTGTTCACATAGTCCTTTTCAAGTGAATCTCCCTCTCTAAATAATAAAGAATTCCATTATGACCAACAAAAACTTTCAAACCATCACCAAAATCTTAGTGTCTATCCACAAATTCATGCTCAATATTCCAATAAAATTAATATTCTTATTATATAACCTTATTAAACCCATTTCTATTATCCTCAACACTTTCACTTATTATGCTTATCAACCAAATTCTTAACTTTGTGTGTGACTCTCGTCAACCAAAATATAAACAGAAACAAAAAAGAAAATCCACAATCCCTTGAGCAAACTACTTTAAAACTCTCACCCATTATTCTTAACAAATGTAATTTCCTTGTCATTTAAAACTAAAAGCTCCATTGTTGTTTCCTTGAATCGCATCAATTATCTTAAACTTCACACCAATCTTTGCACATTTCTCGCCCTTTGTACTTAAAACCCCAACATTTCTTGACCACACGCTTTCAATGTGTCCTCCTTTGACTACAATATGCAAGGAAAGTTGATCAACACGTTTTCAATAAACCCTTTCAATGAAATTATTCTCTCACCCCATAAAACATGTTTTCTACATATGCATTTACAACACCAACAGACAAACATGAAACACATATTACCCCTTTAGATGACATATATTGGTTAACAAAATATTAACAAAGGTTTTTATAAACAACATGTACTTAGAAACAAATGAAAAATAAATTAGAGACTAAAATCGAATAAATTAAAGTTGAAATACTAAAAATATAAATACAAAATGGTTTCATTGAGACTAAAAACTTATTTTATCTTACAAGTTAATATTTTTATATATTTTTTCTTTGCAAAATCTTATCACTTTCGTAAAAGGTAATTTTTTTACATAGAACACTATAGAATTTACCATAAAAACTTTTTATATATGTTCATATAGCCATTGTTATATTTAATCTATGTATTGATATACTAATCACTGGGCAAATTGAATCATTATAAGATGTACATATCCTCACATCATGAAACAACTTTTGGATATATTCAATATTTTTATGGTTTTCCAGGGTGTTTTTACTAGTACTTAGACTAATATAAGAAAAAAAAAAGAAAAAAAAAAGGCATAAATAGAGTATAGAACATAAACTCCTTGCCAACTTTTACTGAGTATCTTTTACATTTGTCCTTTTATTTTCACAATCTTTATTTTAACCATGGATTTCTTGGTAGACCAGAACACAGCATCTGAAAATTTACAACTGTTCCTGCATCTTTGGGACACAAAACAGGGGTCCCCAAATCAGAGGGTCAACAGTGTTAAAAGCAATAGAAATTGATCAATTAGTTCCCCTTTTACTGTAGATATAGAAGTTTCATAAAGCATTGAACATGATTCTGTCTCTTTTTATGTTTCCAGCTCGTCTAATTTCCAAAACCTCATAATTCTTCATCATTTGTGACCAAAAGCTTGTCTCTATTCAAACCCAAAAGTTTCATCGACCCAATAAATAAACTTTCCAATCGAAATCAATGAATGAAAATAGTGTTGATATAAATCTCAAACACCAAAAACTAATCAAAAATTGAAGACCAGAAGAAGCAAGATATGAAAACCTTATATTACAAATTTTGAGTCAAAACAGCAACATCCCAGCAACTGCGAGTAGCAACACTGAGGAAGAACATAGAGAATAATATATAGAAACAAAAAAATTTAGATTTAAACAAAAACAAACATAGAAACAACAAAATAATATATCCCTAAAATTAGAAAGAAAAGAAAAACAACAATAAAAGGGTGAGAGAGAAGAAAAATAGATATGAAGAAGAGAAACCTATGAAGAAATAATACAACCAATACCAAAAAACCAATCAAGTGACTTTGAATATGCCATGCAAGTTGTTATTACAATCACCAATCAACGCTTGATATGCTTGACTTTGTTCCATCCCTTCTTACATGAATCTCCCACAATCTTCACTCCTTTCTTGAGCAAGACCTTGAGCTCCTTGGCTCTATCCTTCACTTGTTGCTCAAACCCAGCCATCACAAAAACTCCTTTCAGAGAGAAAACAAATGGGTTGTGCTGGAGAAATTGCTAATGTATTCTACAAGGTGATGGGAGAGAAGATACCAACCTCTTTAAAGTAGAGGGAGTAGTGGAATCCAACGCATCAGACGACACGTGGCTTTGATCGGTTGGTGGAACCGATTTAAAATTTGATCTCAGTCGTCCTTTGATGCTTACATTGATTGCGGGATAAGCATAGAGAGCACGTGTGGGGACCACGTGTGTTGTGTTTTAGTAATGCTGGCACATCTGAAAGCAAAGTGAGTCTGGCAGCGACCCACGCTAGCTCACTTATAGGGTGACAAAATCTAAGAAATAAAAAGTTAGAAGGGAAGAAGAAACATTCTGAAAATTATACAGTAACAGTTATTTTTCTATCAATTAAGTTGTGTTTGGAAAAGAATATTTATTCATTGCTAAGGGATTGGGTTTAAGAATCATTAGTTATGGTTATATGATTATTTTTTACAATGTATTTTAAGTTAACTTACCAATATAAAGAAATATATATATATATATATATAAAAGTATGTATTATATTATATAATTTGAGAATAATTTAATTCAATTTTTTTTATCTAATGCGGTATATTTTATTTAGTAAACCCCAATTAACCTATTCAACCCAATACGCCATTAGAGATGAAAAATATTTCTTGAGAGAAGAAAGTTGGTTAAGAAAATTGAAAGAAAGGAAAATATTGAATTAATGCAATTATATATCTCATCATTATTTCATTAAAGAAAATTATTTAAAGTATTAATGCAATAGTAGACGTCTGTTATGCACTAACCAGACGTCCAAGGGCCTGAGGTAGGCGAGAAGACAGTCTTATTTACCCCCATTGACGTCGGTTGTGATGGGAGGAGACGTCTACCTGGCTGTAATTAATGTTCTTCACCTGATTCCCAGACGCTTAGACGTCACGTAATAAAAAACTGACGTCTATAATGTTATAGACATCTTTGCTCCCTTAACTTGACGTCAATGGGCCTGTCAGAAAGGCGGGAAGACGGTCAATTTCTGCAACATAGACGTCGGGTTTCTGGGGGAACGACGTCTATGTGGCTTAATTAATGCTATTCACCAAACTCGCAGGCACTTCGGCGTCTAGTAAAAGGGCGCCGACGTCTAAAATGTTATAGACGTTGGCGCCCTATGACAACCGTCGTCTACTTCCCTGACAGGAAATGAAACGTTAATCCGATCAGCGCCGTCGGCGTCGGTGGCCCGTGTGTCTGACGTCTAAGGTGCATGCAAAAGGCAGACTAAAAGTTATCTTGGACGTCATATTAGTGAGATAATTGCCGTCTAGCTGAATATAGACGTCGGTTGCTACAGAAACCGACGCCTCAATTCATGTTAAATAAACCGCAGACTCTCAGTTTCGCAAACATCATCGTCTTCCTCCTCTCGTTTTTCTCTCTTGCGGCATTACATTTTAGGTGCATCTATTTTTATTTAAACCGTTTAAGCTTTGTTCAATCCGATTATATTAGTCTTTCATCGATTATCTTCTGGTTCAACTGATTAAAATTTTTTTCCTTATGTTGTGTTTTAGTGCAGTTTTGTTCCTCTCTTGGGGTAACATAGTACCACATTCTGCCTTTGCTAGCTGCCTCCCAGAAAAAGCGGCGTCTTTTGGATTTTTTATGGCGTTTCGACCCAAAAACGACCCTGGGTCGTTGCTTAGTTATCGTTTCACCATAATTTTTCCCTTTTGCGGTTGAAAATGGAACTAGGAAAGAACCCAAGTTCGGTTTTGGGTTGAAATGTCATGAGAAATTCAAAAGACGCAAGTTTTTTTTTGGGGGAAACTAGCAAAGACAGGGTGTGTTACTAGGCTATCCAAAGACAGGAACAAAACTGCACTAAAACACAACGACTATGTTAGACGTCGGTTAATGCACACGCCGACGTTTATAGTGACATTAGACGGCGGTTAGTGACATGTTCGAAGTCTTTATATGCTCTTAGACGTCGGTTAATTAGTGCATAATCTGACGTCTATATAGTGCCCTTAGACGTTGGTTTAGGCCTACACAGACGTTTATTGACGTCGGACATGGCACTAACTGACGTCTGTATAGATGTCTGTTATTTGGAAGTTCGACATCCCATTAACATCACCCGTAATGACCTCGATTGTGAAAAGGACGTTAAAAGCCTAAAATAACAGACATCTAAAGCCCTTTCTACACTAGTGTATATAATATAAAACAGTTTATATCTTTTTCTATCATTTTCTTTCCGAATCAATCTTAAAATAAAAGGCCACTAAAGTATTTGTTTGCATGTCTACTATTTGTTTTAAAAGAGAAAGTCCACTTTCATGAATAATATAACCCTCTCACCCACCATTTGTTCACACACGCAAGGTGATGGAGATCCAAAGTACATAAAATAAATAAAGAAAATGAATGAAAAGGATTTTGTTGGTACATATATGGAGTTATGTCAAGAAATAATAAAACATATTTATTGTTTCAGAGAAAAGCTTGAGACACTGATAAATTATGTCAATAAAAAGTTATGCAAAAAGAAATTATTAAATATAAGAAGATTGAGGTTTGATATGAAGAGAAACTCTCATATTTAAAAAAAAAAAAAAAAAGGAGTAAATCTTGCTTACAATTTTATTATAAATGAAATTATTTTCGTAAGATAATTAATTTATTTAAGTTTAAAGTCATAAATTTTGTATTTTTTAATTGGATTTTATTATTGAATATTTAAATTTTTAACTTTTTTTTAATTAAATTTTTATTTTTAATGGGATGATATGATTTTTATCTTATCATGTTTCCTTGCTTATTTCTTTGTATGTATTAAAAAATATATAAAAATATATGTTATAATATAAAATGATGATTAAGTTTATTATTTTTATGAAAAAAAATTGAAGAACGGGCTCATTATACTACAATAATAGTAATAGAACTATTCCTTAACCATTATAAATTATAACATAGAAGTCATCCAAAACATAATGACTTCATTCTCGAATAATTTTTCAGCAAAAATATAAAAGCTATTTTTCATCTTATATTAAGCGCAATATTATTCCTAGGTTAACTACAAAACTTCTTATTAACATATACAACTAAAGATCATGAAAGGACAAAACAACATTCACATCATTCACTTAACAATTAAATTAAATGATAAGATTAAATTAAAAAAATATAAAAATCATAAATACATTTCAGACAAAAAATTTAGTACGAATTTAATTAAAATTATCAAAATTTATAAGAGATTTAAAATTTAATTAAATTTAAAATCAATTATGAATAAAATTAATTTTAAAATGTCGTGATTTGTGGATGAACATTTTCATATAAAAGAATTTAATATGAAAATTTAGTATAATTTTCTATTAAATAATTATTTTGGTTTATAATCTATTCAATAATTTATAATCAATTCTTTAACATTAAATCGCCACCCAACTTGAGGAAAATTATTATGAAAAGGTATTAGAAAAACCAAGAGCGTTCATGTATCCAAATCATTAGTTAACCAGTAATTACTTAAGTGGTTAACATTTCTACTTTGACAAATGCAAGTTTCTTTCCAATAAATTCCAGTAAATACTTAAATTTTAATAGGAGAAAAAAAAAAAGAGCTTCTGAACCAGAACACAATTTGGCATGTGGGGAACAAAAACATCAAAATTATGATGAGTGAGACATAACCTCTTAGGACGAATAACTATGTTTCCATAAAGAGAAAAATGATAAAAAGAATAAAAACAAAAACTCTTATTTGATAAATTAAAATACTCCATTGATGTGAGTGATTTGGGCATATAGAAAACTATCACCTTAATTATTTTCATTTTAAAAAGGAAGTGATTTGGGTAACATATAAATAAAATCTACTCGTGGGTTATTTCAGTTTTAATGTATTTTAGTTCATATAATATTAGTAATTTTTTAATTTTATCCTTATAAAATAATTTATAATAGTTTATTTTTAAAAAATTGAAATTTATCTTTAATGTTTATTATTATGTAATACATACTATATCCTTCATATATTTAATGGAAGATTAACCAATCACATAATAACGATAAATTGAGTAAAATCATCAAATGATAACATCTTATTGAGTCATAGTATAAGATAAATATGTGATATCTCTAAAAGAATTAATTTAGCGCAAAAATTATGTTAATTACCCGTCTTTAGATAGCTTTTATAAATAAAATACTAATTTCAGATTTTGAAAAGATTAAAACCGAAAACATATTTCATGAAAAGCAAAATAAAGAAAATTACTAATTTAATATAAGAATGATAAATTAAAGGGAGAGTAAATTTTACAAGAACCAAAACAAAAGCATTCTTGTTTCATAAAATTAGAAAAGCATAATTAAGTAAATTATTTTCTTTCAGTAAGGGTTTTTATTTTAGTTTTACAAATTAAAAAAAAAACATTAAAACAAACATCTTTAAATTAGTATAATCAACTTGCTTAATTAGGCTAGTGTAGTTTAATACTAAAATTTTAAACAAAATATAAGTGTTTTATCTTAACAGACTTATGATATTATTATTTAATATTTCAAGAGAAATAATGGTGAAAAGTATGGGAGGTAAATAGACTAATAGCTTGTTTGAAATTTTCCATTTGAAAGGTCTTAAACACAAATTCAATATTTTCTTCCTTTGAAGTTAAGGCTCCTCAGAAAGTGGTCAGTGTATAAAATATAAACTCATTCAATTTCATTAAATGTTAGAAGAATAATAGACTCCCAAGAAATAAAGCATTTTGTAGACCCTTCACTTTCACATTTTTTCATATATAACTGTTTTGGCATGGGTCAAGTAAACTAATCCCTTCACAAATTCTCCTTTGGCCTGTCGGTCTCCCTCGTATCCGTCTTGTTCCTAGTCATCTGTTTCTGGTCGTCCTTTTCGTTTTTTTTAATCCAGATCTATACGGTAGGGTACATGCCAAAGGTCATCCGATGCTAAAGTCAGTAAAATGTTCTTTCGATAATTTGAGGGCTGTAAGAATTGGTTATGAGCCTTGGATTAAGGAAACCTTAATCAGGGCTCAATCACAGTCCAATAACTCTTAATTCCAACTTACCTTAATCACATTCAATAATCTATCTACCATGCTCGTGTCAGCACTCACCACCGTCCGGTCACTTAGTTATTGGAGGAACACCCGTCCGGATTGCCCGGTTATCCTGATACACTAACTTTTAGCTTAAATGTTATTATACCTGAGGAGTCGTGACCCTGGACGGTAAGCGAACACCACCATGACCAACCGGCCATAATCATAAGGTAAGCTTTTAGTCATAATTAAAATAAAATGTTAATTAAGGGTGATTGAGTCTAAATTGAGGTTTGTTAATCTAAAATTTATAACAAAAACTATAAATACAGATAAAAAAAAAAAGTATTGATTTTCATTAATTGCGCGTATATCTCCGAACGGAAGATAGGATGGGAGATCAGGACAACACGGAGAAGCTTGGAGTTTGGAAGAAATTATGCAATATTTAAGTGAGTCGATTTTGTACCGAAACATTTATTATCATGGTTAATCGGTGACATCTAGCTGCAGCACGGCATATTACTCTCACCATTCCACTATTTTAACTTAAAAGTTTCGTCAAGTATTAAAATAGCACAATTAATATATATATATATATATATATATATATATATATATATATATATATATATATATATATATATATTTATATTTTATAGAATATGGTCTTTATATTTAATAGTCCTAAGCTTTTTGGAATTGCAGATAAAGGTAATTTAGAACTCTTTAAAAGATAAAGTTATCTTTTTTAAAAATAAAAATGTGTTGAAAGCTTCAAATTTTAAAATAAACAATACATTTGATGGATCATAACGATGCTATTTTAATAAACAAATCAAATTATTAATATTGTTTGTGATGATAAAAAAAATTATAAAGACAAACATTCGTTTAGTGAAAACCATTACATTCATAACTGAAAAAATTTGTTTTACGATATCCTCTTCTAAAGGATAAGATTTAGTACAATTGAAGGACGACTAGTCTCTAACTTATTTTCATTGGAAGAATAAAAAAAGAAGAATAAGACAAAAATAGTGATGAAAGGTGAAGGAAAATGACGAACAATAGAGAAAAACACAAAAGGTTGTCAAGAAAGTTGGAAAGCATATTTCACACAAAAACAATGAGACATTCAAATGCCATGTCCTACGTGAGAAGTCCTAAAGTTAGCTGCCTAAGTGTGTAACGTCTCATGAAGATAAATAACACAATAATAAAAATTAAAACTCTTCATTAATGCACATTGGAAATCACATTATTATGACGCATGTTGATTATTGTCGTTTATGCGGTTAAATTAAGTAGAATTAGATCATTTAATACACACCTCATTGTCTAAACTTTGATTAGACTATCCAAAGGAAGAAGTAGATCATTTAATAGACACCACATTGTGTAAACCTTGATTAGACTATCCAAAGGATTGTTTACTTTATTAAAATCTGAGTATGGATAGAGTTAATCAACACTTGTAAAACACATGCAAAAAGCATAAGATCATGAACTAATACTAAAAGAGGGTTTGCTATAGACGGTATAAAAATAAAAGAATTACATGAAGATAAATTGATTTTTCAAATCATTCATAGTTGAATTCTTCATTAGTTATTATATGATTATTATTCATTTAATTTTCAAGCTTAACATAATTAATGAAGCATGTATCAATCAATTGATTAATCTTCTCACATGTTCCAAACATATACATGTGAAGTTTTATTTTTTTACCACTTAAATTAAGCATAAAAAAGTTATTAAAATTAACAAGAATTTTTAATTAGAGAATTGAATTCAATTATCAACTAGTGTTATAAAATAATCCTAAAAGCAAAAATCAAAATCAGAAAAGAATTAATGAAGTTTACTCTTTTCAAAAAAATTGAAGAACAATACATTAATTCACAAGATAATCAATCAAGAAAGGTTTAAGTTTTCATCCATTAAACGACTAAAAACATAACCAATAAGAAAATAGGTAATTGAGTTGTGAGTGATGATGATCGTCTATTTATAGTAGTCTTTGGTGAATTTAATCTCTTTCCCATAAACATGATCTTGGGGCTTTCATTCAATGGATTCAAAGTAAATAATTTTGTTGTAGATATTTTAGCGCGACTGACAATACAAAATAACATATTCTGGAATAGAGATTCAGTGCAAAAGATATTCCAATGTAACAAATTTTGTTGTAAAGGTCCAACATGGCAAACAACCTAATGGGTCTTCAAAGTATCAAATGGTCCAATATCCATAATCAGACAACCCAATGATTAACACAGTAAATGAGTCTTTAGTACAATTCTTAGATAAGGTTGTGGTCAACATCTAATAGTTCCTTAGATTAAGTGCCATAATTGTTCATTCAAAGATTATATGTTTACTCCACCTAACTTAAGCATGAATCAACTTAACTTTTCAATTTCCAAAACACTTTATTTCTTCGTTAAGCTTATAATCTTAGCTTCTTCATTAAGCTTATAATCTTAGCTTCTTACAATCATTGAAAAATCTCCAAATCAGTTTTCTAGCCTCGTCCATAGATCCATTAGACCATCTATTATTGTATCAACTATAAATGATGTATGAGCTTTCGTATACTTAAATTGCACAAAAGCACAAGTTAGAATGTTCATGAAGCTTCTATGAAGTACATCGTATCATCAAAACTTAGCTCATGGATAGTCCATCAAATTGTCTAATGAAGTTAAACAAACTATATTGTCCAATTAAACTCGTTTGTCTATATAGTCTAATAAGGATTATTGTAATACCTTGAAAAAATATGTTAGTGGGTTACACGTGGCAGTCTGGTATTGGGCAGAGTTTTGGATTGGGACTTTAATTAAAAATACTCCATCTCAAGTTTCAGACTTTCCTCCACTTTCCTTACACACTCTTCTTCTTCTCTTTTCCTCCATTGCATAACCTTCCAATTACCATAGCTCAGAATCTAACCATTCATTTCTCAAATTGAAGTTACCCAAGCTTTTAGGACTGCAAGAGGAGCATTTTCCACCGATTGAATCTCCATTTCGTCCAACCGGTAAGAAAGCCCTCTTTTACTCTTTGTCCTAGGGTTCTAGCATGTGAATTCTTGTTGCATGCAACCCATCTCGTTTTCTTTCTCAATTTAGCTTAAATTTAGTTCTAAAACTCGTTTTCCACCATCAATTGATTATTTTAGGTGATTCTCACACTTTGGGTTCAAAGTACTTGGTCTAGGATCATTCCTTGAGTTGGTCGTGCACACTAGAGGTAAGGGAAGCTAGTTTTCTTTTCATTTTTGTAGTATGTTGTGAATGTATGATAAATTTGAAGTTGTATGTTGTTGGAAGCATGAAATTGGTTGAATTGGTTTGAAATGTATGTATGGAAACTTGTACGTTGTGTGGAATTGATGATTGAGGATTATGGACTGTTTGGAATGTCTTGGTATGATAAATTATGCATGATTGGGACTGTTTTGATGATTGAAATCTGTTGTGGTAGTGTTTGGAAGAAAACCAAGTGCTTTAGAGTCACTTTTTAGCCATTTTAAGGGAAGTGAGGTAGTGAATTTGAGTATATGGGGTTTGTTGTGCTTGTGGACTGTTGGGACAGTTTCACTTAGTGTATTGTGACTTGTTTGAGTCACCAAATTAGCCAAAATAGGTGCAGAATGGTAAGATTTGGTTTTGGGTTCCTAAGTTGGGAAAATGAGTGTTTTAGAGTTGAAATGAAGCTTAAATCACTTTAAAAATGTGTTAGTAATGTTTAGAATCACTTAGGTAAGTTTAATTAGGATTAAAACAAAGATTTGGAGTGTTAGAAGTTGGCAAAATTGGTTGAAAAGGGTCTTAGCAGGTTCTGTCGAATTCTGCATAATTCTGCAGAGTTTGGTCGTCCGATTTTGTAGGCCTGGTCAGGGAAGAATGACTCCTTCCCTTGACCGTCCGGTTTGGATGTCTGGGTCAGAGAGGGATGACTCCCTCTCTTGACCGTTCGGTCTGGTAGGTGCTCTCGGTCAGAGAGGGTATTTTCCCTTCTCTTGACCGATCGGTTTGAGTCTTGGTCAGAGAAGGTTCCCCCTTCTCTTGACCGTTCAGTCTGGTGCCCTTGGTCAGAGAAGGTTCCCCCTTCTCAAACCGTTCGGTCATGGAGCCTTGGTGAGAGAAGGAGGTTTCCTTCTCACACCGTCCGGTAATGTAGCCTTGGTGAGAAAAGGAGGTTTCCTTCTCAAACCGTTCGGTCATGTAGCCTTGGTGAGAGAAGGAGGTTTCCTTCTCAAACCGTCCGGTCATGGAGCCTTGGTGAGAGAAGGAGTTTTCCTTCTCAAACCGTTCGGTCAGATATGCTTTCGGCCAGGGGAGGATTGCCCCACCCCATAACCGTTCGGTCTTGGTCTCTCTCTCAGTCTTAGGTGTTCTTTGCCATGGGTTCCTCTCAGCCCGAGAAGCCTTCGACCTGTATGACCGTTCGGTCTGCAGGGTCTCGATCAGAGAAGAGCTAGCTCTTCTCTCGACCGTTCGGTCTGGCAAGGGTGCCTGGTAGTGGCACCCAATTCAGTTCCAGTGGTTCGGCCACTGCTTCTAGTGTTCGGTTTATTGCTTAAAACTTGTGGTTGGTTGGTTTATCTAATTGTTTGTGGCAAATTAAGGTGTATATGATTAATATGACTTGGAGAATTATCAAGTGATTGGATTGGTTGGATTCGGTTGTGAAATTATGATCTCTCGGTGAGATCTATTAGTGTATTGATTGAATGGTGAGAGGCTTCCATATGGGGGGTTATCCCTGACGCTCCAACGGTCTTTCATTCTCACTTAGAGAGGATTGACGCGTGTGGTGGGAGTAGTGGGAGGTCCTAGGGTAGGCGCTTTCACTCTAGGCCTATACCGCGGTAACGGACTAGCCTTGTGTATGGTCGGGTGGAACCCCTCGGCAATGGCTTTGCAAAGCAGTAGGGGCCATCACAAGTGCACAACCCGCCCCAGCTCTACATTCATTCTATGTCCGGACGTGTCTAGGAGTCCTTGCAAGTTAAGATGGTTGATTTTGGTTAAGTTATGAAATATGTGCCTATGTTCATGATGACTTTTATGCTTGTATGTAAATTGATGTTTATGGTAATGTTAGATAAAATTGCTATGATTGGTATGTTTGTTTGAAACCTAGCTCACCCTTGCACTTGTATGTTGTGTGTGTTTGCTTTCTCTCTTGCGATGATCATCCAATCCTTTGGATGTGAGCAGTAGGTGATGATGTACCTCTGGAGCAGGCGTTGGAGACCGAGGAAGATCCAACACCTAGTACTTAGGATGCCTACTAGTTCTTATTTCTATAGACTGTTATTTTGGAGGATGCTTTTTAGGCTTTCCTAACTCTTAGTAGTATTTTATTTTGAAAAACCTTAGACCTTTGTACTTTAATTATTATTCGTTTTAATTCCCCCTCTATTTTGGATGACTGTAATTTATACTTATACAGTTATTTACTACTCTCACTGCTTTCTTTAATTATGACTGTTGCATTCCATATCTATATACTTGACTGTATAATTTGGGATGTTACAGTTATCTATCTAGAATGTGTAGAGTCTACCATGGCTTAAAAATTTGATTTTAATCAATGATTTTAGTTAAAACTCAATTAATCTCAATTAGACAAATTCCAGTTAAATTAGTGAATTTAAACTCAATTATAATTCAAAAAAGTTAAGATTAAATATTATAAATGTGACTTAAAATGTGTGCCTCACACGTCATATTGATTATAAAAGTCGAATAAACTTGACTCCATGAGAATGTAAGAACCTAGAAAATAGAGTATTAGAGTAGATAGGTGTATTAAAATAATAAGACCGAGTATTTTATTTTAAAATAATCTTATGAAATAAATAGAATTTTCTAAAACTCGGTTCATTATCTAAATCACCTTTATCTCTCTAAAACACTATCATCCTTGAGTTCTCTCACTTCTCTTTACACTTTCTCACTCCTTGATCCACCGTATAAGGAGGTACCAGGGCGATCACGGCGTCGAGGTTTACCTATTTGCCCAATCAATTTCTCAATTTGAGCAGGTAAGTTTAGTTCCTCTTTTCTAGGTTTTCCCTAATTTTGTGATCACACAGAATTTCTGCTCTTGCATGTGTTTGGAGTCTCCTTCTCTTGATTCTTAGTTCGATTTAAGTTCTAAGATTCGTTTCTGGTCACTAATTGGTGAATTATAGGTGTATCTAGAAAATTCCTTGTGGTGCAAGGCACGGTTGGAGTATTTCTTGATCTATGCAGATTTCTAGAGGTAAGGGAAGCTAGTAAATTCTTTGATTTTTGTAATTATCGGAGTATGTTTGTAGAGAAGGTGATTTTTGAACTGTTTGAGTTGAAATTATGCTTTATAGTGCATGTGTATGATGAAATGGGATGATTTTGGGTGAGAATCCTTGAATTGATATTTTGAATGGTATTGAATGATGATTTGATCTTTTTTTATGATAGGAAGGGGTTAGAAATCTGTGATGAGGTTGATTGGTCATGAATTGAGATAGTTTTCTTTGTATTAAGTCATTTTGAGGAAGTGAGGTAGTGAAAATTTGAATTGGAGGTTGGGTGCTGATTTGGTGAGTTGAAACAAGTTAGGTAAGTTATTTGGAACTTGTTAGAGTTCCTAAGTTGTTTAAAAATGTGCCTAAAGTGAAGGAATTCGTTTTGGGTCTATAGTTGAGATTTTGATGTTTTTGGAGTGTAATATGATTAGTAAACGCTTTAGAATGGTGTTAGGATGGATTAAACACACTTACTAAAGTATAGTTAGGCCTATAACACAATTTAGGAGAGTTAGAAGTTGGGAAAAATAGTTGGAATTGGTAAACTTGGAGTAGTTTGCATAATTCTGCAGATTTGGTGCTGCAGATTATGTAGACTCGCTGAGCGAGTAGATTCGCTCAGCAAGTGGTCATGGTGGCTGACCCTTTGTTTATTGGTTCGCACAGCGAGAAATGGCACTGAGCGAGAGGTCTGGGCCTGGGAGCACTGTGTTTCTATTCGACCAGCGCATTGGGGTGGCTAAGCGAGTGAGTTGAGGGTTTGGTCCACTGTTTGGGGAGTTTCGCTTAGCCAACAATGTCGCTGAGCGCGAATCCAGGGTCCGGTACCACTGGTAGTTTAATTCGCTCAACGAGTTGGGTCGTTAAGCGAGTGAGTTGCAGATTGGGGTCACTGTTAGTGGATTCGCACAGCGAGCTGGGTCGTTGTGCAAGTAAGGTTTGTGATCACTCGGCGAGTGTATGCGCTAAGCGACTGTTCCAGATTATCTTGTAGTCTTTCCTCCTTTGCTCTTTAATTGGTTGGATTTATGAATTGGATTTGTTTGTGGATAGTGTATGACTAGGTATGAGTATTATATGAGTATTAAAGTAAGGTTTATTGTTTCTAATGGTGTGAAAGAGAATTCCAAGGAGGAATTACTCAATGGTGATTGTCAATGTTTGTAAGTATGAATATGAGAAGCTTAGTCTTGGAGTTCATCTTGACATTCTAATGGTCACCTATTCTCAAGTAGAGAAGGATGAGGCATGTCGTGAGAATAGCAGGAGGTCCTAGCCTAGGGGCTTTTCCTTAGCCTAAGATAAGTGATAACGGACTAACCTTGTGTGGTAGCTTGGGGTGGGCCAGTTGTTTCACAACAACAAGTGCATGAACTGTCATAGCTACATATTCATACTAATTTGGATGGTCAAGTCAAGGGTTGGTCAAATATAAAGTCTAATTTGTTATGATATGTGTGTGTATCTTACATGAATATTTAATTGTATTAGTATATCATTAATTGTTTCACTTCTAGCTTACCCTTCTATCTACGTTTGTGTTGTATGTTTCTTTGTTTTTCTCTTTTTACTATGATCATCCTGTGGGTGTGAGCAGAGGGAAATGAGGTTACCTTGGAGCAGGCTATTGAAGGAGGTGACGTTGCAAAGTAGTTTTACTTAGATTAGCACTTGTAAATAGTTTTGGATTAAAGCTTTTGTATATTAAAGTTTTAAAAATTTATGCTTATTTTGGTGAACTGTAAAAGCTAATTTATGATCTAGTTAATAATTGTTTTATCATATCTTTATTGTGATGACTCTTTTATATAGTATTATATTATATTTTTGGGATGTTACATTTACTTTTACTCCAAGCTACTTTCCCCGATCACAATCCCAAACAAAATTGAAAAACAATAATTAATTTTAAACTGTTCATTTTCCAAAACGTCAAAGTAAAGTAGAATGAGGGGAATGGAATATCACTCGAACAAAAAGATAACAAGTTTGCTCAATCATATTTGTAAATACAATTTAACAGAAATAAGATACTACTAGGGTCAAAGCATTGTACAAGGAATGTATAAGAATGGAGGAACTCAAATTCCCAGTCCAAGAATAGGAGCATCCAAGTAAACACCCAATGATGAACAATTGAAGAAAGTTCTCACCAGATAAGTGAATGGCACTGAATATAACTGAGCTTATGGCAACAGCTTGTGGCCATTCCATGGTGGATGAAAGTGATGTCAAAAGAAATCCCCTATAAACAACTTCTTCCAAAAGGGGAATGACAATGCAATAAGCAAGCACACAAGACACTCTTGAGATTCCACTATTTAGGAGCATTTCCTTCTGAATGGGGTTGCTCACAGGCTGCATGCATATGGTAAAATTAAAGTTAAGGGAAAACACCACCATTTCTTAACTTTCAACCCATTTCAAATTGCTATGGTACAGACTTAAAAGATTTCCAAAATTTAGAATAACTACGTACAGAATCATGAGGTCTAGTAGGAGGGAATGGACGAAATGATAGTTCCATGGTTTGGAATAATAATGCTTTTAATAATAAGCATCAGGAGAATATGATAATGACACATTTCAACAGCTCACAAAGTTAAGTAGTCACAAAGTTAAGCAGTAGTATGAGTGCTGGATATGTTCCACAATTTAATCAATCACTAAGATTGTTATACAACGTAGGCAATGCATAACAGTTCACATTAGTTAGCTTTAACAGGGTGTGCAGCAACTTCTCTAAAGTATTGAATTAAAATTATAACACGCATTTTTCAGCCATTTAGCACTTTTAGAGCCTTATGCCATTATCTAAATTTTAAGCCAGAAGCCAAACACAACAATTGTTTCTTACCATCTATTTCCAAATTTGCCTTTACTCTTTTATTCCTTTAAGTTCCCCTTTAGTCTTCCAAAAATGTAGTTCTTTGTTTCTCTTACAACCAAGTGCTTTTCATTTCTTTTAAAAATGCTAGTTGATTGGAACTTGGATTTGTTTAAGATAATTTGGATATTACCAAATTACAACAGAGGTACATATTAAGAGTTTCTCAAAAGTCAAGAAAGAAAAAGAAAAGACACCACATATCATTCCAAAGACCTATAACATACATCTCATATCCCCATTAAACAACTGCTTACATATTTCGTTTTCCCAATTTTACTTTATATTCCACACAGCCTCTGGCTTTATCCCGTTGCTTCTCACACCTGCTTCAATGTAAGCAAGTTTGTTATATCCCAAAGCCCTCTTTTGCCCTTACATATTTACTACATAGCAATTGGAGTGCCTGGAACAACTTGAAAATGTGGGGTATTTTCCATGATTAGGAAGTACAATCTATTGAGTCAAGGTTTATTAATTATACCTATTTACTAATTTTGATGCTTGTAAAAAAAAGATATTTCTGGTGTGAAAGACAAAAACATAATGATACCAGTTTATGGTTCACTACCTACAGCAGTATCGTTATTGAACAATATGGAATTTGAAAGAATGTGCTAGACATATAATTTATATTCTTTCAGTACCTATGTAAGCAGTAAACACAATGCAAGAACTATGACAGTGCTGGGCATATAGTTTGTATTTTTTTTTCTACACAGATGAAATGATATAACTGGGAAAAAATATAATCACCAACCTTGGAGCCATATAAATAGTCAGCAAGTAGAGATGTTAAGAAAATCAGAAGAGCAAGAAACCCAAATCCCAGAGCCGATGACAAAAACCAGTTCCTGTAGCTCCATGAGTTGTTCTTTTTGAAGAAATTTGTAAACTTGTATTGTGGCTTAGATGTGTACTTCAACAAAACTAGAGTCCCACTAAGCTCGAGAATCTGAATGGTGAGAAGAGATAAGGCCTGCATCAGCGAGGGAAAAGATATTGTTAAAATGTCTGCTCTAAAGACATAACACTGTGAATCAATGAACCTAAACTCTGGCAGATGTAAATTCAGACATTGAACTAAATCTAAAGATGTAGGAACCTTTATAGTATGTCACATAGAAACATAAATCCATTGATAATCAAATGGTTTTGAGAAATAAATGAACAGATAACAAAAGTGACCTCAGTTTGTGGGTCAAGAACTGGTTGTCCATTGAATAAGGCCACAACGGATAAGCCTCCAAAACTGAAGGGGATATGCAGAGTGAATAAATAGAGTGCAAGATTGCTCCACACATTTCCACTCTCCCATGGACTGTCTTCCTCTTGCAAGGCTGAGAATCCCTGGAATTTGGAATAACAAAAAGAATAATAATATTCTGTTCTTGATAACATCAGAATTAGAGGGTCTACAACCTGAGAAAGATTCAGCATGGCATTTCATACCTGAGAAAAGGGTGTGATTTCTTCTTCTTCTTCTTCTTCCCTTTTGCAAAAGCTCTTAAAACTGTGGCGTTGGAAGGGAGTGCATCTCAACCGCAGTTTCGGTGAACATTGTTGACTATAAATCGTGTTTGGAGGATGAAAGCAGTGAAAGGGTGTGCCCAAATCATCATTAACAAATTTCGCATAAGGATATGGACACCCCAGAACCAACAACATTTGACTCTTGAATTCAATCCTTAATTTTTACTCATTCTTTATTCTACATAATAGTATTTCATGGGTCATATTGAAGGTCATGAATTTGCGCCAAATACTTATTACTGTATCTAATGAAATTAGATTTGACTAGATAAGACATTGATCTAGATTTTTGCATTAATTAGTTAAGACTATTAGTTATGATTATGTAAATACATTTAGATATATGCTTAAATTTTTAATATTTTGAAATTTATTATTATTGTTTTAACAATAATCTATATGTAGGTATACTTTATTTTTATCCTAACTTGGATAATACACAGCTTTTTAAAACTTTAAATAGTATTTTAATCATTATTTTTACTTTGTAATTCCTGTAAGAGTTATTCTTGTTTTGAAAATAAAGATGGTTTATTTGAATTTCTTTAGCATGCATAAATAAAGATTTTTACCATTCAGTCAATGTTAAAATATATGTATCAATTAGTTTTAGTATAACTACAGGAAAAATACCTTCCTAGGTGCACGCATTTTCATTTTTTATTAAGATAACAGAAAAAATTAATTTCTATCATAATTATTAAAAATTTGAGATATAAAAAAAATAAATTTTATAATTTTATTTATTATATATAAATTTTTTATTATAATTAATTAATTAAATTAAAAGATAATTGTAACATCAATTTTAATAAAGTAAACTACTAAAGTATGGGAGGATCAACAATAAAAAATCGTCTAGAGAAATGTTATTATAATTATTTATATTTATAACCATAAAAATATAACTTATGCCAAAATTCTATCCAACATAAAGAACAACAACTAAATTAGAGGAAGCTTAGAGTCTTCCAAAAAGGTACAATATAAACTAGTCAAATCTATAGACTAAACTAGAGCATTTTTTAAATCTTGATGTGCTCACACTAATAAAGGTGATTATTTTAAAAAGAAGACAAACAACATAAGATAGAACACACAAAAGAGTAAGTTAATCTGTAAAGGAAATTTTCACATAACAGTAATAAAGTTAATATTTCATACAAGTCATTAATACAGACAAGCAAATCAAACAAAGAGTTAAACCAGACTCAATTATCCGGATACATACATTGATATCAGACTCAGAGCTATTGTCAATGGTTTCGCCCTACTATACACAAGGTTAGTCTATTATCATCTTAGGTCAAGATAAAACTCCAAGACTAGGACCTTTTATTCCTCTCACGACATACCTTATCATTCTGTACGTGAGATTGGATGGTTATTAGAGCGTCCAGATAACTTTCAATACTAAACCTTTATATCAATGCATACACTAAGAAAACCCATACCTAATGCTCCTTGGATCAATATCAATCATCCTCATACACATTTCAAACACAAAAAGTTACCTTAACAACTTATAAGATTTCATTAATCACACCAGAACAATGAACATATAAATGGTTGAACTTTGTTAGTCTTGCCTAACAAAAATATTCATTCGCTCAATGAGTAGTGCTTAAAGGCCCACTCGTCGAACTACCAGACGTCTCGCCCAACAACACTATCACTAGAACTCATAGAGATTAAATCATCCAAGATTTGACTATCGACAATCAAGTTAGTGGCACTGAACGCCCACAAGTCAGTCAACTCACTAACTTTGGTGGGCTCCAACGACATAGAAATTCCTTCCAATGCTAGTTAAGTCAAAGGCCATTATTCAAGTGGCGCCCAATAGCGCTCGACGATGTATAAAAAATTTGAACTTTCTCTTTGAGTTTTAATTGAGCAATTTGACTGTTCTCGAACTATTTCACACTTAATAAACTTTATAATGTTTTAATATATCAATCTCTTAGCTCAATAAATCTAATCAATCAAAGGTCTCATAGAGATGTTTCTATTAACAACAAAATCCCAATTCTACAAAGACAAACACAATCTCTAATACCAATTGGAACAAAGTTATAACATAACTCAAGTGAATGATAAATCTACTCCTTTAACTTTCAAGTGGTGTTTTCCTTTTCTCTTCAAAATTTATAGTCAAAAACCAACTTGTCAAATACACCACTTGAAACCAATAAAGTTCAATTTATCAATTGTTGAGATAAAAATGCCAAAATTCAGGCTTTCACATATGCATCTCACATAACACAACCAATTCAGCCCAAACATAATATACAACTCTACAAATCACCTAATTCAAATCACACATCAATTTCAATTGAATTACTTCACAATTATATACCAAGGCACGACATATTTTAAATAACTAACTCCTCTTACCTCTTAAATAGCACTACAAAGGTCCTTTAACACTAAGTACCCATAATTACAAATATAGATAGTTTTTGAACGAAGACGACTCATCAACAATCTGATCATATCCTAATAATCTTAATTGAACAAAGATTCGTCAATAGCTCCCAAATTATACATGCACCCTAACTCCCCCACATGCATACCAAAAACTCAATTGACTCTAAAAGAAAAAAAAAAACTTATTTTGTTCAACAAAACAATCAAATATAAGTGGTCTCCTTGCTAAGAATCCTACGATATGTTCTGATCTTCAAAAAGATGAATTGAGAGTTAAAAATTTTAAAAAAAAAGTAGAGAAAATGAGATAATTTTTCTTTTAGAGAGAGAGTAACTTTATAAAATAAACTCTAGATTTGATTAATTTCTATTTATACTAAAGTTTTTTAATAATAAAATAATTGAGTGTATCTTATAAAAACTTCATGTCAAGAATTTCTGAGTTATTACAAGTCACACCTTTCCAGAGGTAATACATAAAGTAACTCATTTATAGATATAATACATGAAAGAATCTCTCATCTTGTGTATACACACCTCATATATTTTAAAACTAGAAAAAAATATTTTTAATGTTAAATAAACTGAACATATATTTCAATATCACAATCTTTGTAAATTTAAATATATTGTAACTCACCCACTAGTTTCTATTCAACAACCATTATTGATTTCAAAGATAAATATAATTTTAATTCTTGAAGTATTATATAATATTGAAGATATTTCCTGATCAAAACTTTGATATTAAGTTTGGGACATGTATGTATTAGTCTATGTGATGTGATTCTAATTTAGCATATACATGACATGTTGACAGCAACATCATAAAAGAAATATTATATTTTTATGGTCCAATTATTTTTAGGATAATGATACTTTGATAATATTTTAACACTATTTACATGTCATTCTATAATTTGTTTATGTTAGTATTTATGATTATTATTATTATTATTGATTGTGGAGTATTTTTAATCAATCATAAGATGACACGTAGATAGGGTTAAAATATTGTCAAAAAAATATTATTAAAGTAACTTTATCCTTATTTTTATGACTCAAAATTTGACATGTGTATTAGTATATATGAAGTAATAAATTTTTAATCCCTGAAATATTATGTAAAATTGAAAATAGTCCCTGGTCAAAATGGTGATAGTTTTTGTTTCCGTACTTTCAAAGTTTGGGACATATGTATTAGTCTCTGTGATGTGATTCTAATTAGACAAAAATAATGATACTATAGTTAATTATATTATATTATATTAAAATCACTTTTACTAAAAGTTCAGTCTATTGTTTTATGATTTAAAACTGAACTTATAACATTTTCGGTTCAGTTAAGTGTGAAAACTGTATCTACTCTTTCTTCTTCTCTAATTCTTGTTCAACTGCTTCGTCTTACTAAGAAAATATTTTTTAATACTAAAATATTAATAAAAGAAACCGTTCACATAAAAAATTAATAATGATTTTTTTAAGACAAATTTTTTTGTCACAAATTTTTATATTTTTTTATCAATAAACATATATTACTTTTTAAATAATATTATTTTAAGTAACATTATTTAAAACTAAAATATGTTTTTTAACGTTAAATTTTATTAAATGACTATATAATGAAATGTCATACAAAATAGTAATATAGCAAAAATAATTAATATTATAAAAATATCAAATGACAAAAAAATTAACAAACATTTATTAAGAGTAACTTTTCTAGTATCATCTTTTATTATATTATAATAATTAATAAATATTAGTTTAATTTTTACATAATAAAATATAAATAATAAATAATTGACTAATAAAACAATTTTATGAGGCAACAAAATAAATATAAATAAAATATTATTTTAAAATAAAATAAGTAGATAAAAAAAACAAAAAAAAAATAAATAAAAAATTAAAAAAATTAATTATAAAAGTAAAATAATATTTATGACAGAATAAATATAAAAAAAATAAAAAATAAATAAATAAAAAATAAAATAATTTTCATACACATATAATAATAAAAAATATATAAATAAAATAGAAAATAATAATATCAAATAATTAAAAAATTAATTTGTAAAATACTTATAAATAAAATAAAATAAATTTCAATTAAAAAAAATATGTATTGTTATACTTTTCAATTTCAATTAAAAAGTTACTTTAATAATTTATTTAATATAATTACCGCGTTGTTTCAGGGTATGAGTACCATTTAAAAAATTTAAATAATTAATCTTTTTGTAATAAACTTTTATAATTACAGTTGTGTGTGTTTGTGGCAGTTCAGGAAAGTGGAAAAATTTGAAGAAAAATGCTTAATAAAAACTAGGACAGTGTTAAAATTATAATAATTCAGTTTAAAATTAGTATAGTTAGTAGTTCAGTTCAATTTATATTCTAGTTTAATACAATTTAGTATAGTTGAGTTCAGTCCAGTTTGATAAAACAAAAAACAGTTCAGTTCAATTTGTCTGAACTGTTTTACATAGAGCTGTCAAAATGGGTCACAACCCGCAGGTTAACTTGGCCCGTCAGGGTTCGAACCGGGTTGGGTTTGAAAAAATTGTATTCTTTTATGCGGGCTAGATTTCAACCCGGCTCATGCGGGTTGAACCCGTGGTGGGCCGGGTTGACCCACTAACCCGCTTACATAATTTTATTTTATTAAAATTTAATTTTAATTTTATAAAAAAATATTTATTATTTTATTTTGCTTGAAAAAATTATTTAAGTTCCATATTTTTCAAAATTAATTAAACATTTATGTTGGGAGTGAAATTTTGGAGTGAAATTTGTTTAGATTTAAATTATAGAAAGTTTGTAATTTTATTTTATTTAATTTTTTTTTATTTAAGTGAGCCAGTGAGCCAACCCGTTTACCCTCCAACCCGTGGTGGGTCGAGTCAGGTTCGAATTCTTTTGGCTCGCTAATAAATGAGCCGGGTTGGGTTGACTCACTAAGTGACCAACTCGTGGTGAGCTGGGCCGGGTCGAGCCGGATTATCCGTTTTGAGAGCTCTAGTTTTACAGTTCAGTTCAGTTTAGACAAATTAATTTTTAGTTCAATACAAATTTTAGTAATACAGTTCAGTTCTATTTATCCATCCCTTAATATAGCTGATATCATATCAAATGTACACTGAGAGCAACATCATAAAGAAAATATTATATTTTTTATGATTCAATTATTTTTATGACTCAAAATTTAATATGTGTATTAGTATATGTGATGTAGTTCTAGTTCAGTAAATAACTGATATAATAACAAACGCACAGTGAGAGCAACATCAATTATATATAATATAATATATTCTTTATTACTTAATTTTCTTTCGATCTCCTTTATAAATATATATCTTATTTATTCATCGTGACAAAAGGACTAGTAACAATTCAAACCTCATTTATTCATAACACAAGAAATAATAGCAACTCAAATTAACAACAAAGGACCGATATTAACTCAAACTTCTAAAATAAAGATTAATTACAACTGATTTTACCAACACAAGGACTAACAAATAAAGGAAACAATACATGTCACCAACCACACGTGTCAACATATCTAATGGTGAATCATTTGCCACACAAAATAAATTTTAAAACCATGAAAAATAAGAATCAAAACTAATGCTTTTGAATCTATAAGATCAAATGATATCAAAGTTTCAATTAAAAACTATTTCTAATTATACATAATATTTTAGGGACAAAAACATATATATCTCTTAATTTTATTATTAGTTAGTACCTATTTTTAATAATAAAAAAATAGTTATGTAGTATGAGGAGGCGGCCAACTGATCGGAGGTGCAAGGGACGAAGGAGATCCGTGGATCGGAGTCCTGTTACAAGGTTGAGCAGCGAAAGAGTATTAAAGACACCGTTAAAAGATAATTAATGGTCTTAATAGGTGAATATTATATAAGGAGAAAAAGGAAATATGATATTTATGAGCGTTAATGCTAATAGTTGGGCATAGTACCTATAAATATAGTGTTAATGACCAAGTAAAACTACTTTTTGTCTAATCATATTCACCTTCTCGAGATCTATCTGAGTTCACCGTTGCAGTGTTTCTTGTAGGTCACCACAGTCCGAAATCTCAAAAGAGATTTTCAGTGGACATTAGAAGACCGGAGAGAAGCTTGGAGCGTCTTCAATCTCAAATCCCATAACTGAAAGAAGTTATATTCTTCATTGTTATATATATATATATATATATATATATATATATATATTTTAGTGTGATTATATATGATTTTGAATATGCTCAAAATTATTTCCTTCATTAATATTTACATGATAATTTATAATTATAATTATATATTTTTTGTAAATAAATTAGTTAAATAATTATAATCTAAATATAAGCCTCTGTCGTCAATTTCAGGTTTCAAATAATGAAAATAGTGTAATATATAATTTGAAATAAAACTACAGTTATATAATTATACATTATGTAACACGTGAATATATAAATGATAATTAGTTATAATAAAAAAATATAAATAATAATACTTATTCAAAATTGTATTTAGAAATAAACACATTCTTTCTGTTACATTAACTAGTATTTAGAACTAAACTCATTCCTACCTCCATAATATCAAAAGTAAAATATATTTAGAAGTATTTAAATTCCCACTGGATCCTTAACCCAATACTACTAAATCATACAATTATATATATATATATATATATATATATATATATATATATATATATATATATATATATATATATATATATTATGGCAAATTCTTAAAGAATTCATTTAATAATTAATAGGATAGTATCCTATTTTATTATCATTTATAAATTAACTTTTTTAAAATTAATTATATATTAATGTTATTTTATCTTTAACAAAAATATTTGATAATTAGTAAAGATGATGATTATTAACAAAATTTAAAAAAAAGTTAACAAAATTATATATTTACAATAAGATTTCATGTTTAAATTTATAATACTAAATTAACTTTTTATTTAAACATATTAAAATTAAAATACATTTATATTTATTTGTTAGAAGTAGCAACATTGATATTTTTTTCTTTATGTATAAGTTTTATGTTTTATTATCATCATTCTTCTTTTTTTTTTAAGTAGTTTATTTTTAAAATTCACTCTCGTTTACTTCTAAATTTACTCAAATAAACAACAAAAAATATTATCCTCAAATCCACTCAATCACTCTTCCCTAATCACTTCCGATCACCCCAAATAAACACATCCTTAGAAAAAAAAACTCTAGTGAATCACTTGTTAAAATCACTTACGGGTCCTATGTTTGTTTTAAGGACTTATTTTTACTTATGTGAGTCTATTATTGTTATTTGAAAAGTTATGAAAGTATTTTATGATATATCTATATATTTCAATGAACTCTTTAAAATAATTTTCAAATAATACTTACAACTAGATAAAAATGATTTTATTTATTTTATTTTTAATTATAAAAACTTTATAAATAAAAACTTACATAGTAGCCTCTTATTCATTAAACAAAAATTAAATAAAGATAATAAGTTCTTAAATTAGTATAAGCATGAAATAAACTGAAGTATGCTTAAAAGTCTGGAGTTCTTTTTTGAGTTACCAATCATGGCGAATGTGGCGATTCTTGAGCTCAATAGAAACTGTGCCAAGACAGTGGAAGAGATAGTAAAATTAGAAAGAAAGATCTTTCCAAAACACGAATCACTAGCTTCATTCTTTCATGATGAACTGAAAAAGAAGAACAGTGGATTGCTTTATCTTCACGTGGATGGCGAGCTTGCAGGCTACGTCATGTATTCTTGGCCTTCTTCCCTGTACGCCTCCATCACCAAGCTCGCAGGTTCCAACCCCACTTCGTTTTCTTGCTTAAATCTATCTCATGAAAGGATTGTTGCATTCAGAAACTGAAATTTGGTCTTTCCAATGTTGGTTTTTGTTTTGTTGTCAAGAATTCAAGTCATGCCCATAACTTGTTTGATGAAACTTCCCAACTAAATAATCTGAGCCTTTTCTACTAGTTATGAAGAAAAAACTATCGTGGTGTCGTATGTCACCCTCAGCTAGTGAAAAAGTGTTTTGAAAATCAGGCTTAAGTGTCCGAATTGAATAACTAGTGTAATGAACTATAAACGTAACCTTGAAGAAAATCAGCCAAAAACATAGAAAACTAGCCAAAAACTTTGTTGTAATAACCAAATGAAAAATGTTTAATATTATCTAGCTTTTTATCTTTCTTAATTAATAAATAAAAAATGATCAACCTGAGCTTTTTGTTATTTTCGTTTTGGTTCAAATTGTAGTCCTTTACTTTAACGAGTATTGCTGAATCTTAAACCTAAGTAGTATGATATGTTTAATTTGAATTTTTTTGTTATTTGAATATTACTAAAATCCTGTAGCATAGTGTATAGTTATAATGCTATAAGATCATGATATTTTATGTCTTTAATATTATTTTATACTATTCATTATGTAATTATTTTTTGTTTAAACTGGTTTAATCTGAACTATTGAATCTTGGATTAGTGCTTTAATTGACAACTACGATTTTGGAAACATTGCTGGGATTGAATCTTCAACTTTTGGTTATTGGCAATTTGGGTTTACACATTTTGGTTTATCAGTGAAGGAGCAATATAGGGGACAAGGCCACGGAGAGACTCTGTTGAAAGCAGCAGTTGAGAAATGCAGGACAAGAAAAGTTTCGCGTATAATGCTTCATGTGGATCCCTTGAGGATTCCTGCAGTGAATCTTTACAAGAAATATGGTTTCCTAGTTGATACTCTGATTCAAGGCTATTACTCCTCAGACAGAAATGCTTATAGAATGTACCTGGACTTTGATTCAAGTTAAAGGAAAAACTGAATAAACATTTTATGTACCATCTACAATTCACTCCAAGTGATTTAATTAAAAGAACAAAATTTGTTACAATGATTTTTATTTAAGCACATGTGGAAGACAAAAATTCAATAAAGAGGGGTTCGTGGTTTCACTTTTGTATTCCAACCAGAGAATGAATGTCTATGTTGTGCATTTGTCTGTCCTATTGGAACATGCTCTGTCAATGACTGGTAGCGCAAATGTCTAAAGAAGAAACTTTAGAAATATGACGATTACAAAGAATAATTTTGAAGGGTTTCAAATAACATTTATTTTTTTATTAATGGATGGTACATTTTTTGTCTAAAAAAATTACTTCATAGTGAAATTATGGTTTAAGTGTAAACAAAAGTAATCACTAATGACTCGTAATACTTTGTTTACAAATTAAATTTGATGTTTTCTATTTGGGTGCGGTAGCTATGATTTCTAATGTACTTTAAATTTGATATTTCTATCAAAATAGTAAAATGAAAATTGTTGCTGCCCAGGATCGAACTGGGGACCTTTAGTGTGTAAAACTAACGTGATAACCACTACACCACAGCAACAAGATGTTCTTTCAAATTAGTGAAAAGTATAAATTTCATTTAATATATTTTAATTTGAATTTCTACCAAAAAAGTAAAACCAATTGTTGCTGCCCAGGATCGAACTGGGGACCTTTAGTGTGTAAGACTAACGTGATAACCACTACACCACAGCAACTATTATTCTATTTATGAAATAATATTTTACAAATTTAATATAAGACATAATAATGACGTCATAATAGGCTGTAAACCTCATAGCCATAAAGTGATCTAAAGAAAAACTTATAACCTCCTTGCTCTCTTCGAATCCGTTACGCGTACGAGCCCTAGATTTCGATCTAGGGTTTCTTTGCGCTCTAATTCAATTTTCAATTCTGCTTTCATTGGATTCTGGGGGTTAAGTTCTTCATACTTTATTCAATTTCCCACGAATTAGAAATCACGAAGAAAATGGTGAGGGTGTTGAGAAGCTGCATTCAATCCATATTGAAGCTGGTGAACTCGGTGATTGGGATGGCCGGGTTAGCCATGATTCTGTACTCCGCGTGGATGATTAGGGTTTGGCAGAGGGAGATGGGTGACCTCCCCTTTGGTCACGATTCTGATGATTATCCGCCTCCATGGTAAAATTTTCATTTTTTTCCCGCCATTTTTTTTTTCTATTTATCCTTGTATTAATGAATGAGAAAATTTGGATTTCGATTGACCAGTGAAGATGGATCTGAATATTTTTAATAATGAAATAAAATATTAAAAATTATGATTTGATTTTATGATATTAATATGTTTTTATTGCTTTTGTACTAAAATGTTGAATGAAAGATAATGTTCTAGGAAACCAAAGGAGTTAATTGTGGAAGAGAGAAATGGTGATTGGGGGAGTCGTTTTTGTCATCATAAAGCTGTTGAATTTTGTGCTCTGTCCACTTGCAAGCTCTTAATGGAATTAAGAGAACCGGGAAATCAATTATGTTTTACCCGGACTTTTTGGAGCAGGGTTGGGGTTTTAAATGTGGTCACAATAGCAGTTTTGTTATGATTCTTGATATTGTGGAAAAGTTATTGCAGTTATAGAAACTTCAGGAACCTTAACGTTAGACTCAAACCAGTTTTTAAAACCTTAGATTTGTTCATTGTGAGGAGCACTGGATGGTACAAAAAATTTATGTGATACAAATCTTTTGAACGTGAATATATATATATTGTGGGAATTGGGGGTGGGGGAGGGGATTTTGTCAAACTGATTGCTTATTTTTGTGAGCTTTTTATGGAATAATTGTGTCCAAATACTCAGTATTTCCTGCTAGTTTAATTCCGCTTTACATTATTAAATTTTCTGATCTGTATGGATAGATTCTGAACACATGTTTTTTTTTTCTTCTGAAATCAGGTTCATTTACACGTTTCTTGGCCTTGGAGCGGTGTTCTGTGTAGTAACGTGTTTAGGTCATGTAGCTGCAGAAACTGCTAATGGCTGTTGCCTGTATTTGGTATCCTTTTCTTTTAGTCTACCATTATTTTAGTAACAGATACGGCTCTGATGCTACACATGGATATGGCGTTTCTTAAAATTTAGGTTGCAACCATGGGAGTACAAATAACATTTATATGAAAAATTGTATATATTGTAGCATATCATAAAATAAACTAAAATATAACAGCATAATAAAATTACTCTTATATATATATATATATATATATATTTGTAAGGAAAAATGTTTTAATTTAATAAAATACGAAAATTATATTTAAGGTAGGTAGCTAACAATTTAAATAATTCACTGCTGAAAGTTTTAATTTTTTCAATGTATTTGAGACGTACAATTTTAATTGCTGATGTTATTTATTTATTTATTATTATAATACAATATTTAAGATAAGTATAATCATTTAATAATTTACGTAAGGGAATGTTCACCGTTCAATGTAGTGATTAATTCCCTCTACCGAATTATTATCACTTAGTTGCACTTTTGGTGATGGTTAAACAACCACTAATATGTTTCAGTGCTGAAACTTTTAGTTTTATGCAGTTAGTTGTGTTCAATAGCAAAACCATCTCATTATGTGGTCATTAAGTCATTAAGGCACTGTTAACCTTGACTGCTTACAGTATATGGTGTTTGTGGTTCTGCTTCTCATGCTGGAGGCTGCATTAACTGTTGATGTATTTGTGAATCAGGACTGGGAGAAGGTATTGTTGTCTATAAAAAATAATTTCAATAATGTTATTGTTAATTAAATGCTTTTATATTTTAAAGTCTTCTCTTCCCGTGACATATTGAATCTGATCCATCTAAACGTGAAAATTGGAGTCAGGACTTCCCAAAGGACCCCTCTGGGAGTTTTGATAAGTTCAAGAATTTCATCAGATCAAATTACGAGATGTGCAAATGGGTAGGCCTGTTTCTTGTTTCTGTACAGGTAAATCTCCCTCTTCTCTGTGTATGGCTGTAATAATTTATGACACAATTATTGTTGAAGCATATTATTTACCTATTGCCAAAGTTTCCTACTGAATTCCCACTTCATATTTTATTATTAAGGGATTCATATAGGTAATACTCCTGTTGTTGATGAGATTTAAACTGTCATCCTAGGTATATAATTAACATTTAAAACAACTGCCAACTGGTACAATGTGTATACTCTCTCTAATTCATTTGTTCTGTCAGTAAACTACGTACTCAGCTAGAGCATATTTCTTGTTGCACTTTGTTACATATTTGTATTTGCTTTTGGTTCCAAAATCTGAAGATGGAGTTACATTTGGAATTTGGTTAATGTATGATGCATTGACGGATGGCTGCCTGTGCTGTTAACAAGCAGGGACTCTCTTTATTATTGGCAATGATACTCAAAGCACTAGGACCACATCAATATTATGACAGTGATGATGAATATACTCCTGACAGGGTGCCACTCTTGAAGAATGCTCCACCTCAATATGTTGTTGTTGATCCAGGATATGCACATGGAAATGAAACATGGAATAGGGTAAGTGGCAAGGTAAACTAGATTGGAATTCTTTTCTTGATCTTAACTTTCTTATTTGAGTCGTCAAACAGGATTTTCTTTATGATTTAGTTTCACTACTACTCTGTTTATGTACGTATTATCATGCCCCAGTCTCATTGTTAGGTGGTTTGAATAGGCAAGTTGGCTTATAGACTGTACATCTTTAGTACATATGATAGCGATCTCAATTTTCTTCATTCATTTTTCGGAACTTTTGTTTGGAAATATTAGAGCATTAACCTCTAATGATGCTTTATTGTTGCATGATATTGATTTAATTTTAATGATAACCTTATTCTGTCAGTGGTCAAATACATTATGAAGTCGCTTTATGATTTCATTTAGTCACTATTTATTTGTTTCCTTGGTGAGACAAGTCCTGGTTATTGTTTTATTGTATAGTGGTCAGCATGTTAAATCTTAGCTCTAATTTTGAACTTCTCTCCATTCAAATGAAAGTTTCCTTCTTTAATCAGTCAAATAGGTAAGGCCATAGCCTTCAATTAAACCTTGACGTCTGGAGCCATGGAAGGTGAGGCAAGCAGTCCTTTTTTATGCCAATTGGTTTAGAGATGACCTACACGCTGGAGATGGATTAACTATTGAATCAATGGCTATGGGAGAAACAAGTGCTTATCGTGATCCTGGGGACAAATAAACCATTTTCACACAGTTGTGAGTAAACGTGTGTAATCATATATCATGTCTGTTTATCGTAAATAAAACACAATCTCTTGATGAACAACCCCCTCTATCTTCTGTTAAAAGCATCTATGAAGGTGTATCAATAGATATGAGCAAATATTCTTTTGTTTAAACTGGATTCTCATCATTCATCCATTGTGGATACAAAATGGAGTTTTGGCGTCCATTTCATTTACACAAAAACATCATTGGCCCTTTTTTGCACGCTTTTATATGTTTAAACTTCTTTGACTTGAGATTCTGATAAACTTCATTTCACCACTTGAACAAAGGCAGAAGAAAATGATATTTTGCAGGTATCTTTGCGTTGCTTGTTTTAAAAGTGGAAACAGAAAAAATTGTTTTAAATTTTTGAGACAAAGATCCTTCTTTCTGTTTTATTATTAATGTAATGTAATTCACACCTTTCTTCCAGATTGTCACAATAGCAAATAGAGTAATCACAAAAGTAAAGAAATGAAAGGATGTTTTTTTATTGATAGTATTGTGAATGTCTTCCATTAGAGGAATCCACGGTTTTGTATTATTTCAGTGCTATAGGAAGAAATATATACTTGTTATTCAAGATTCATACTTTATATGGAATACTCAGAAAGAACTAATAACTATAGCCATTAGAAAGTTGTAATTTTGTTAGGATTAGAAACGCAGTGTAATTTTGTTATTGAGGAATCGCTAGTTAACTATTTTTATCAACACTGTAACAATGGTAGATGAAACAATTTATATGAACAGGATTTAATGTTATATAATAAAGGTTTTATCGGTGAAATTTAATCTCATCAATGTACACCCGTTATTTTAGATAGTTTTTAAATCTTGTTTTTTACACCTCCTTATTAAATTAATGCATGACTATGAATATTATATAAATTTACATAATATATCAAACCTCACATAAATATAAAATAATAGTTGTCTAATATCACCCAAGATCAATAAGATCGACAATCCTACTTATCATTGATCTTAACGAAACTCACGTAATTGTCGGAACTTGCTTCTAAATACTGTATGTATATAATTTTTTTTATTTTTATAATTACTTTTGCTTTTATTATTCTCTTGACCTATTTAGAAGAAAACAACTAGAGGAAATAACAATACGACAAAGTAAAATTAATCTGAAGATGGGACAAGGGAGCACCTTTAATCCTCCACCTTATGAATCTAAATCTCAATGGGAGCTAACCATTGTTAATATTGGAAATAACCAAAATCCTTCTCGAAGGACATATCCTTTAGCATTGGTACAGAAAAAGTAGTAGAAGTGAAGGTAACATAGGTAATCTCATTGGTACAGAAATGGATCAAAGATGTCTGTATACTCTTTTGACTATTTCATGGGGCTTCTTCTTGTACCTTCATTCAGTCAAAATATATATATATATATATATATATATATATATATATATATATATATATATATATATATATATATATATATATATATATATATATATATATATATATAATATGAAAAAAAATTAGGTAAGAACTAATTATTGCTTACTAAATCACATTTATTGTACTCTCTATATGTATAGTCATGCATCCCAGGTGTCTTGTTTATTTTCTCGTCTCTCTACTTTTGTAGTTTTCATGTGTGTATTTGCTTCGTTCAGCTCCATCTCTTCTCGGATTAATACTATTTTTCTTTTCATTTGTTCAATATCATCTTCTTTTTATCTCGAATCATTTATGAATAAGCATTTTTGTTCAATAAGTTAGGTTTGAAATTTTATTTTTATTTTGTTTAAAATTTATATATATTTTTTTATCATGTATTAGATTTCGAAAATGGTTAAAGAATTCATTGAAATTCAAAATCCAGGAAATTAATGGATTTTAAATACCGATTAAAAAATTCATCAGATTTTGAAATTCTATTAAAAAATTTACTGGATTTCGAAATTTGATGAACACTCCATTCAAATTTTTAAGGTTTAATCATTTCCGACATTTCTATTTCTGTAAGATCGTCTCAAATAGGTCTTTGTGTTCTAAAATCTCTCGATTAGGTTCTTATTTATAAAAAATTGAATCAAATTAGATCTTGCCGTTAAGTTGGATAAACGATGTTAAAAAAATTAATATATGGCATGGTGACTTGACCAAGTACTGATGTTGACTTGGCACACACTAATTGTTTGAGTTAGCTTTTTTTATTTATTCATTTAAAAAAATTAACTTTAATCAAAACGCACCATTTTGTTTATGAAAAAATTATTTTTTATTTAGTGAAGAGATTATTTAGTGATATTGAATATGATATTATCAACAACAGTAAAACATAATTAAACAATAGAGAGATAAGTAACACTTTTCTGAATTTTCTTATTCCTATTCCCAAATCTTCCATCAACAAAATTCCATCGAACAATCCAACAAAACTTCAGTCCTGCAACAAACAAAACATATATAATTCCACCAAACATCAACAACAACCCTATCTTTCCTCCAGATCCACACTTTGCGTCCTCGGCTTGGCCGGCAACCGCACCGGTCATGGACGGCGACCTCAAGACTCCCCTGCTGGTGGGAGAAATCGAGGAGGTGGAGGCGACACCGGAGGAGGTCACTCCCCGCACGAGCGAGCAGGTGAAGCACGTGTAGACGAAGGTCCCCGAGGTGGAGATCCACCTCTGCCGGCAAGGCGGGGCTTAATCGCGGTGTTCAAGTCGCCATTGGGCGGGTGGGAGCAGGACCAAATTGAGGTCCGGGACATTCTCGAGACGCACGAATTGAAGTCGGTCTTTGCATTCAATCCACATGCCGGAGGACGCAGCGTTCCGGTCCAGCTTCATCCCAGGAATGAGAGGTCCATGTTGAAAGACGGCGCGACGTTCCGGTCTGGCTCCCCTCAGGGATTCCAATCTTCCAATTTAGGATTTCTTGAAATCCAGTTACTTTCCTAAATTTCTCCAAATTCCAAATCCAATAATCAATTCTGATTATAAAAAGGTTTAAATCTTTTTTAATCCAAAGTTGGTGAGAGAATTTCTGTTTTGTATCCGCATGATGTAATTTGGTTCTCAGGTTATTTTAGTGTTATTAGATCCCTTCCATGGAATGGATAGAAACGGCATTAACTTCATATTATCTGGCTGCACTTTTTTTCTCTCCTCCTGACATTTCTTTCTCTCTCTTTTGTTTCTCTCTCACCGTTAAAACTTCCTCTCGCCTTTTTTTTTTTATGTTGCAGGGGGTGCACCGCCATTGATGTTGAAGCGGTCCATGTCGTTTTCCGGTATTGAGAACAAGTGCGATGAGGTGAACGGAGATGATGAGTTAACGGGAACTTTCAGTATGGGGAGAAGAAAAAGAGGCTGAATTTGGAACAGGTGAAAGCTCTTGAGAAGAGTTTTGAGTTGGGGAAGAAGCTTATTTTTAAATATTTTGATATTTTATCTTTCAAACTGTATCATTCTTGTTCTTTTAAATACGTTGGAACACTCCAAGTGTTCTAGTATAATGATATATTTTTTTCTGATAAAAAGAAATTGTTGCTCTTTTAAAATATATATTTTTGTTAACTTTCAAAGTTTGTATTGGTTTGGAAATATTTTAATTAGATATGTTAATCAGATTTACAATTAATTAATGAGATATGAGTTTTCATAGGATTTGTTTGATCCATTTATCTTAACATATTTTTATTTTTCTTAGAACTTTTTTAATGGGAAGGCGGATCACTTTGATATATGAGTTGAGTTGTATAAAAGAATTTATACTTCCATATAAAATCTTAAAACTCAATACTTTTTAATTTCTGTTTTTTTACTGACATTTAACATTTTCATTTTTATTTGATACTAGATTTTTAACTTCTATGTCTATTTCTAACAAATTTAAATTTGTTAATGTAATATTCTTTTTATTATTAATATTATATAATTTCTTTATTATGGAAAACTACAAGATTATGTTCCGCGTTTTCCTTCACAGACAAAGGCATGAAAATGTTTTTTTTTTCACCCAATCAAGCTATCCTCTTCCACTTGATTCTTTTTTCTTTCCTTGCAACGTGTTTCTTTTATGCAACGTGTTTTAATTTTTACCATGATTAACAGACACGTTGCATAGGATCCAAGTAATGTTTTAAGCTTTTAAACACCAGAATATATTATATATGATACTTGATTATCATTTTTTTCAACTATATATATTAATGTTTGCAGTTACAAGCAGTAAAAAGTAGGGGTTGGTGTGAAAATGGAATAAACAGCCTTAAGAAAGAAACTGAGGGTTCATGGAGCAATGGAAGCGATAACAGCTCAGACATTAATTTAGAACTCTCAAGAGCACCAATTATGAACAACGCTACATCTTGTCAAGCACCCTTTCTCACCAGCATCACTCAGATTCTTCAATATTCGTCAAAACCAAACTTCCATGAAGATGACTTCTGCCACGTGATTCACAACATTGTTGCACAACAAAACTTTTGGCCTGGCCAGGTCAACAGAACCATCATTTCCATTGACGTATAAATGATTTTTGGTTTAAGTGATTTGAGGCTCCATCATACAACATTTGACAAATGTTTCAGTATGTCCTTAACATTGAAAGAGAAAGTGCAATGGTAATTAGGTGTAAGAGAGAGAAAAACGTGATTTGTAGTTATAACAGTGAGAGAGAAATATAAGAGAGAAAAAGAAGTCTCAAGGAAAAACATAAGAGAGAGAAGAAGAGTGCACTGAAAGAAAAGTGCACGGAAGTTAAGGCTGTTTCTATCAATTCAACGGAAGAGATCTAATAACACCAAAATTAATAACCTGAGGACCAAATTACATAATTTTTAAAAACGGGTATAAAACAGAAATTCAGTCTTCAACTTGAGACTAAAAATATATTTAAACTTTATAAAAAATTCTAACTATAATCATTTTTATTAAACAAAACGTTGCGTTTTGATTAAAGTCAATTTTTTTAAAATGAATAAATAAAAAAAGAAGCCAACTCAGATAATCAATACGTGTCACATCAACAGTAGTTAGTCAAGTCACCAAGTCACGAATCAATTTTTTAACGTTGTCTACCCAACTTAATGGCAAGGTTTAATTTGATTCAATTTTTTTACAATTAAGAATCTAATCGAGAGACTTTAGAATACAAAGACCTATTTGAGACGATTATACAAAAATAGAGATGTTGGAAACGATTAAAGCAATTTTTAAATCTGATAATCATTTCTTCCAAATTTTAAAACTCAGTGAACATTCCTACATAATTTAAAAATTCAATATTCATTTAATATTTTCTTTTCTACTTTTTTTTTTATTTTTAATTTGTTTACTTCTTTTATTTTTAATAATTTCTTCGATTCGAACGTTGGTGCTATGAAGAAATACGTTAGATCAGCAACAAAGTTGTGGTATACGGGGTTGGAGAGCAAAGAAGAGTCCGGAGGTGTGGTGTCAGGTTAAAGAAGTGTGAGAGTAAAAATGGACAGGTGAAGTAATTATAAGGATAGAGAAAAAAAAATTTACTCTTGTTTGAAGGGTAGTTTTGGCATTAAAAGAATGTTTGGAGGTGTACAAAGAAACCTTGGAGGTACATGGAGAAACCCCCTTTCATGTGAGTTTTGTGACACCATGACAATGGTTGAAGAAGTTATATATTTAATATTAGGTTTAATACTTATTTTGGTTCCTTTATTAGTTAGTTTTGTTTAAAATGGTTCTTTATTTTTTGAGATGTTTAAAGTGGTCATATTTTTTTTTTTGTAAAAATAGTTTAATTTGATCATTTTTGCTAACGGTGTTTAATTTGCTAACGGTGTTTAATTCACAAACAATGTAATGTCTATCTTAGTTAATATTCAATGAGTTTCCAATTTTAAAATACGTGACAAGATGAGTCCAAGTGACATGATAATGTTAAAAGTCCTTGACCTTAATTAAACTCTCTCTAACAATTAAATTTACTTTACCTTAATTAAACCCCAATTCACTATCATGAAACCCTAATTAGAAACTTTTGCCCCTCTTTGTTTTCTGGTTCTCGGAAAGACCCAGGCTTGAGGTGTCCCTACGGGTTTTGTAAGGGTTTTTTCTTCTCCTTTGTCTTGGTTTGAACTCAAGAATCTTGGTGGTACGAGAAGGATGAAGGCGTTGCGTTGAGCGTTTCGGGTGAGACTTGTCGTCACGCAAGGAACGATGGCTAGGTAGTGGGTTTTGTCTTCTCCTTTTCTGGTTAGGGGTCATGATTGGCTGGAAGGGAGACTCCCTTCTTCTCTATTATGGGTTGTTTTCATAGGGAAAGAGAGGCATTTTCTGATGGCTTAGGCGTGACGCTTTCTTTCGCAAGCTTCCGGGGGCAGGCACGGCGTTTCACAATGCGAGGATCTTGTCCTCCAACGTCTTCACAACGGCAAGGGCTTGGATGGGATTAACAATTCAAATTAGGGTTGAATTTGAGTTTTGTTATTTGGGATTTCTGTTGTTGATTCTTCTTTATAGGTTTTGATCTCGAGATTTGGGGCTAGTGTTTTGATTTGGAATTTTGGAATTTTTTTCATTTTGAGGGTGATAATCGCAGTTTGTGGTTTTTCAGCAGTGTTTTTGTTTGGGGTTTCCAATGGTGGTTTGGGTGCGAGCAGCGGTAGCTGGCAATGTGGACTGACTGGTTTAGCCTGTTGGCCTAGTTACACTATAGGGCCATAGACGAGACAAATGTGTTTAGTAAGAAGAAGATGAGAATCTACTAAGAATAAAATAAAATAAAATAAAAAGAAAAATATAAAAGTGAAATAAAAACTTTTAACATTGTCACGATGGTCAAGTATTTTAAAATTGGACAACTCATTGAATATTGGCTAAGATGGATATTACATCGTTAGCAATTTAAACGCCATTAGTGAAAATGACTAAATTGAACCATTTTTACAAAAGAAGGAATCACTTTGAACATCTCAAAAAAGGAAGGATAATTTTGAACAAAACGAACTAATATAAGGATCAAAATAGATATTAAACCTTAACATTATTTAAATGTGTGAATTGTATTTTGTATATATATTTATTTTAATTTTGTGTTTTTGAGTTAGTCTAACATTTTTTTTTATTCTTTGAGCGATAATTTTTTTTAGATATTATTCTTGGTTGATTCTTGTTGTATTGAATTCTACATTTTTCATGATTTCAAATCGATCATATTGAACTCTACAATTATACAAATATATTTTTAAATACCCGCAGGTATCTATGTGGGTAGACACTATCCGTGTCCGACCCGACCTGTTGCCATCTCTACTTGGAACAAGGACTCCAATAAAAACTATTAATGAAGCATTTTCAATCCCTAAACAAATTAGTATCTAAGAATAAACCTACTACACAAGAGTGTTGTTTGAATTATTTTAGTAACAGTGTACTACTTTACCTCCAAAATGTATAAAGAGAAGAAAATTGTGTGTGCCTCAAACCAAAACATATTATTTATTAAAAGTCACAACTAGGGGTGTAGTTTTGTAAAAATGGTTATGACAAGAAAATTCTGGATGAAATCTTGCTGAAGCAACATGGTCATAAACAAGAATGGAACTTAAGCTCCATTGTTCTTCTTATGAGTAGCTATCCAGACTTTTTTTCTGCTAACTTTGGGCTCACACTCTCTTTCCTATGAAGACCAATAACGCTTCAGTATTTCTCATATCTTTCTTACAATAATACTTTTGGACCCACGAGCAATAGTTTTTTTTTGTCCTATTGTGCTTATATTTTAGGGTAATCTCCTAATATTGTCATAAAAAAATTATTAAATTATAACAAAATTTAAGAAAAGAAAAATTTGTTTTACTTTTGTTCTTTCATCAGGTTGATAATCAACAAAAGAAGTCCAATAATGATCTTTATCTCATCTTTCTGTAACTATGACAATCAACTCCTAAAACTACCAGAAATTAAAAAAGAGAAAAAAAAGAACTTATATGCTATTACGTGTAAAATTTTCGAAAATTAATATAGGTTATTAAAACCGTCGAAAAACAATCTCTAGTAAAATTATATATTTGTGTAGTGCATGTTTAGTCGGAAATTCAGTTATATCTCAACGTAACGTAAGTGTAATAATCATTTGCTTATTACGCTATTTAGGAAATATTTGTTTAATAATAAATAGAAATTAAAATCAAAGATAAAATGTATAAAAACTGGTAGACATTATAAAAAAAAACCCATTTACTTAAAAGAAAAATATATTGAACTTGATAATTTAAGGAAGTTTTCAAGTTTGAATTTATTGATAAAGAAATTTATTAAATAAAGATAATTAACTAAAAGCATTATAAAAAGTAGGCTTAAATGTTTTCTTTTTCTCCATCTTAAGAGATGAATTTATGTTTAGTATCTAGTTTTAAAAATATAAACATTAAATTCTAAAGTGTTTAAAAGGTTAAAACTATCTTTTGATCCTCATATTTGTCTGTCAATCTCAATTTGATCATTATATTTCTTTTTTTTTTCTCAATTGGATCCTATAATTTATAAAAATGAGACAATTAAGCCCTGTTAACTAATGACTAAGGTCGTCTATTACTGATGACGTGGTGTAGAGAAAATTAAGTGATTTATAATAATTTAATTACGTGGATTTTAATTTTAAAAATTAAACCTTCTGAGGTGGAATATGGATTTATAATTGGGAATTTCCTACATGTCACTGTAATTATTTCCTCCATTCTCTTTCTTCTTCATCTTCTCCTTCTTCTTCATGTGTGAGAGAGAAGCTATCTCCTTCCTCCGTCAATCGTATAGGACACCACCAGTCACCGTCAAGCCCGTCGCCGGTCACAACAGAACTGTATCTTTTTTAAAGCTTCTCGAAATTTCCACAACCTATATCGATGATAGCATTGCAAACAGAAACTTAAACTTCGAAAATGGGATGCTGAAGAATGAAACAGAACCAATGAAGGAACATGTGAGGGGTTATAGAAGATGAAAATGGCGTCGTGACTTTTGATTTATATCATTATTTTATTTTTAATTATAAAGGAGCGTGGAGGAATTAATTCTTGGACATGGAGTGCGCTTCTCTCTCTGTTTCTTTCTGACACATCTTTTTCTCTCTTCTTTTCATAAAAGTCTGTCGCATTCATTGCTTTCGATTGTCATTTTCATTAATGGTGGAAATATATTGGCTTTAGAATCTCATTTGAATTATTAAATCTCTCATAAACTTGATTGTATTGGGTTTTATTGCTTCTTTTTATTTATATTTTATAAATTAATTTATTAAAATTTTCACTTCCAGACAACAGGATGCAGATCACCATAAACGTCGGCGACAATGATGCCATTCGCGTTCTCTCACTCTCAGTTCTTCTTCATCTTTCAAATCACCCTAACCTTATGCCTCTCTTCTTCTCATCCAAACAATGCCTTAATTAAACTATTAATTATTTGGGGCAAAAGATTCTACTAATGAATAAATAACACTTTTAAAATGTTATCAGTACCAATTTACAGTACCAACCCCATCCATACACTGAATCTTCTTCAAAACCAGAGAGCCACCATTACCGTCATTCCTCTCATTTTTCCCATTCCTATTTCCTAAGACAAGCTCTGCAAGAATCAACCTCTTCCCAACTACAACCGCAAAAACACAACCACCCTCACTGTGTGTTTATCATTTCATCTGTTATAATTCTCTGTTTTCTTGCAAATGTGATGCAATCGCGATGATTTTTGTCTCTTGCTCCTTCCTGTTGATTCATTAGAAACCCATAGCAAAATCATAAGAATTACAGAGAGATAAACCCATTATCAGAGTTCAATGACATAACTTAAACAAAAATAAAATAATTAAACAGATTCTTAAGAGTGTGCGAACGTCACTTTTATGTGATTCTTGATCTTCGTGTGTGTTTCGCTTCACCATCTTCGTCGTCGCGTGCGCCTTCTCTGCATCGCCAATCATGGGAGCGACGAAGAAATAAAATGGTGGTAGCACTGATTCGTTGGTTGCAATGCATAACACACAGAGAAGAGAAAACAGGGGATATTCTGGAGGGATTCTCGCTCACATTTCATCTCTGAAAAAAACGCTGGATCAGGTAAACGAAAAGCTAGAGGCTACTACTGATATTACTCGAGAGATTGAATCCAGCATCCTCAAATGCGAGGAGATCGAGGCCGATTTCGCAACTGGGAAGCTCATTTTATCAAAACTTCTGCCCTCTTGCAATTCGACACTGTTGACTGTTGATGGGAAGCTTTTACAACCCTTTGTCCAGAATTTCTGAAACAATCCTAACCCTGAATCTAGCCCTGAATCCGAACCCAAACCCAAACTCTCGGATGCGCTGTTCCTAAACCTCCTCCTCATGACCAAAAGATACTCCATTCGAGAACGACATCGTTCGAAGCGTCGTCATCGTCGTCGGTGTCTGCTGATATGGAAAAGAGGGTTCCAGAGTTAGTTTCGACATAGAGGATAATAGAACGGTCTCGTCTCGCATTTGGTAGTATGGTAAGTTCAAGCGATTGAATAGAACTGGGCAGGGAGGTCGAACTGTACCAGGCTGCTTTCAACCTTCGACATTCTCTAATGTCTCAACCTTTGAGTTTACAGGGAAGTGAATTAGGTAGTGGAGGAGTCTAGAAACAAATTCCCTCTAATTAAGAATAAATTTGCCACCTCAAAAGCTCTAGATTTAAAAGAAAAATCCAAATAATAAAATACTTTTTCCACGTAACCACCACGGTGTTAATCATTATTTAACGGAGAAAGTTTAGTTACCTATTTTTACAAATTATAAAATCCAATTAAGAAAAAAGAAAATATAATAACGAAGATTGACAAATAAATTTGAGAAAAAAAAAAAGGTTTTAACCTTGTTAAAATTGTACAAGGAAGTGTTGTCCCTCAAATTGACAGTGACAGTATTAACGTGGAACAATTTTTCCTTCTCTCTTCTACTTTTCCTCTAACATCCAGCTTTTCCTGTCTTCTCTCTTCTCTCTTCTCTCTTCTCATCCCGCCACCAACATTACCACAACGTAAAAGCATGAGACGGTGGTATGACTGATATGACCGAATCTATAACTTATTTTCTTTATCAATGCTCACTAATAAATACATGTTTTCCTGATTTGTTAATGGTGGTCAATTTTGAACAGTGGTCGATTACTGAAGACCTTGGCAAACGCATAGTACGGGAAGCACCAATTAGTAATTGTAGAAATTGTGTACAACATAATTTTTTTCATAGTTGTTGTTACCACCATTGCTTTCACTGTTTATGCAAAAAAGGCCCTTAATGAACTCAAGATTGCAGAGGCCGATGAGGAAGCTGCCTCTGTATCAGGGAGTACTACTCTTGAGATTGAGAAGGGTTCCCATTGAAATAAAATTGCCCACGATATTAGTGTATATTTATGTATCTAAATTTGGTTTAGGACTACATGCACCATAGTGCTTTTTACCCTCCCTCTTAGGCCTTTCATTGGTTATTCAAATGAGCTTTTAGGATAGAAAAGTCTGCAAATGCACCAATCGGGTAGAAATAGTAACTTGGAAAGAAAGTCCTACTAACATTTTTTTATCATATAAAATGTGCAATTAACGACATGATTTAGTGCAAATTAAACCAAAGAATGTATCTTTAACTCAAATAATATCCTTCTCAGCAGGGATGTGCTATAGTTTGGGTGAAGTATTATGGTTTTGTCTTCATACTTTTGTTATAAAAAAGTATCCTTTAGACTGGCTTGAGTTATGTAGTTTTATATCCATATTTTGTGCATACCTAATATTAATGTGATCTTAAAATAAGATAATACTGTTCATATATTTATGGTGGAAAAAGTATGTTTTAAAGAACGTGTAATAACGTGTTTTATTGGGGGCCTTTTCCTATAGCATAAGGATGGTTTTCATTTTAAAGAAATAAAAGCAAGGAATCACCTGCAGTAGCTGGAATGCGTAAGCTTCACTCAGTACCTTCATTTAATAAATAATTTACTTCTAATTAAAAAGAAATGTGATGTTCAAGAATTTGAACTGATGCTATGTCCCCTTTACAATCATCACGTATTTATGCTAACAACAAATTAGAACCGAATTATAGTATACTTTATAATAAAATTATCATTAAAACCAGTAAGTAATGTCGTATTGACACTTCAAATTTTCCAACAATCAAGATGAATTCATGCTAGTGAATAACTGATGAAGAGTACATACTGAGTAAAAAATAATCTGGATTCTGATATTGTAAGACACTGTCACATCAGTTCTTGAATTGAAGCCAATAAAAAGGGTTTTAGAAATGTACATCAATAGTCATATTAATTGAAAAAGTTCAGAAAATCATGTCAACAAAGTCTACAGTTGTAGGAATTAAAATGGTGGTATTTTTTAAATTTAAAGATTTGTTTCACATTTCAGAAACTTATCAGTTTTTTTAATTTCTGAGATATACTAATATGATAGTGTCAAACGTTTTCAGGAATAAAGTGAGTGTTTATTCATTAATTGTTGGGTGTATTAAGATTATTTTAGTAAAATAATTAAGATTTGAAAAGGAAAGCTTATGGATGTAACACTCACCCAAATCTAGAAGAAAAATGCAATCTCAAAAGAGTTTTGAAATATTCATCTGATGGCTTCACTAATTTGTCATCATCTTTTCCCAACATGTCTACTGAATCCTAATACAAACGAACGATTATGTGCTCCAACTTGCCCCCACCAGAAGTAGAAGCTGTTTCGTAAGCAAGTTTAGTATAACTTTGATCATACCAACATCTCATGCTTAAAAGATTACAAGAGCTGAGGTGCTTTTACGCTGGTAATGTTGTTGTGTATGTATAACGGAGAACTCATAGGAAAGAGAGAAAAAAGTGTTCCATGTCAGAAGAAGTTAACACCGCTACTATAAATTTAACGGACAAGACTTCGTTCATACAATTTTAACCACTTTTAGGACCCGATATTTACATTTTTAAAACCGAGTACTAAACAAAAATTCACTTCTTAACATGAGGACGAAGTAAATATTTAAGCCTAAAAAGTATATATACAATAAAATTATCTTTTAAACACACTTTTTTAATAAATTTTTTGTTTGTTTCAATAGATTTACAGAAAGAGTAAGTGATACTCCTGTTTATTTCAACGAATTTGGAAGTAAACGAGGGTGCAAATTTGAGAGAGAGGGTTAAATTTGTATCTTCACAACGATTCTTAATGGTCCTTCTTATTTTTAACCTTTTTTGCAATCTTTGTATGCTTGAGATTCATGTGTTGGAGAGAATCGATTTCTATCTTAAAAAATTTTGTTCAACCAACCACCAATTCGTGGTCTTTGGTGCTACTACTTGATGGTGACGAATGTGAGTGGGAAGTAGAATAAAACAATAAAGCCCCATACAATGTAGATTTAGTAAGGTTTGGAAGAAGGAGAAACCAGTTGAGGGAGGAAAAAAATCGATTAAGAATCGATTCTCCCATTTTGAATATAGAGAATCAGTTTTCAAAAGCCATGGAATCGATTCTTCATTGTTTCCACGATTTAAGCCTATTACTCAATTTTATTTTTTTATTACGTGATTATGTAGTTTTTATTTGGGTTAAATATGTTTTTAGTCCTTAAATTATCAAGCGAATTTATTTTTAATTCCTCTTTCAAACTAAGCTTGGTCCTTATCTTTAAGGAAACTTTAATTTTTCGTCCTCCAAAACTAACGGCGTTAAAAAGAAACTAAGGTGGCTAACGGTGGAGTCATGTGTCATTTTTTTTTTCTGACACTCAGTCAATCTTTTCCAGCTTTTCTCCCTCCTTTCCCTCCGTCTCCTTCCTTCCATCATCCACTCCCTCCATCATCTTCACCAAATCCTCCAAACAAAGAAACCCATCACCATCAGAATCCATCGCCGCAATCACCATGTCAGCCTCTCTCAACCCAACCTCTCCACCCAACATCCTTATTCTGTTCCTCCAACATTCATCATCCCTATTCCTTTTTTTTTTGCAATTTCTTGATTTCTGGGTTTTATTTTCTTTTTTGGGTTAGTTTAATTGGGAGAAAAATTTGGTGGGGTGGCGTTAGTTTTGGATCTTATTGCACAGGTTCAAATGGGTCATATCTGATTCTTTCCGAATTCAGTGAAGGTTTGATTCTGCTGATTTTCATGGCAATGTTACTAGAAGTGAACAAAGTTTGTGCTTTCTGGGATAGTACGAATATTTGATTAAGCTAGGATGTTAATCCTATTGGAATGAAAGCAATACTAACAGCATAAACGCAATGTACATACACACACGGTATTGAGACTGAGAAAGTGAATATCAAAATGAAAGCTCTGTATTATTAACGAAGTCTGCATGGTTTATATACATGCAGAATTTACAAAACCAGTAATAACAGAAACTTAAACTAAACTATCAGAAGAATATCAAAGTAAATTTGAATTATATGAAAGCCATTACTCTCCCTTAATTCAAATTCTTAAACAATACAACTCCAATATTCTTCCGCATGGTCTCAAACTTGTTAGCAACCAATGACTTTGTAAATAGGTCTGCCCATTGCTCTACAATTTTGCAGTAACACAACTCAATTTTTCCCTTGTTCACAATGTCTCTCAAGAAGTGAAACTTCACTTCTATGTGCTTGCTTCTCCCGTGGCTTACTAGGTTTCGTGCAAGGTTGATAGTTGAAGTGTTGTCCATCTTAAATTTCACTAGGTTGTCCGATACCATCTTCAGCTCAGTCAGCAGCTCCTCAAGCCAAATTCCTTGACAAGCTGCATAACACCCTACAACATACTCTGCCTCACAACTTGACAGTGCCACCACCGATTGCTTCTTGGATGACCACGAAACTGGTGCCCCATTCATGAAATAGATGAACCCTAATGTGCTTTTCTGTTCTAATGTATCGCCTCTATAATCAGAATCACAGAATCCGATAAGCTTCAAACGATTCTCTTGGTTCTCTTGGTTTCCATATGGAAATAATATCCCATAGTCTAATGTGCCTCTGATGTATCTCAAGATACGTTTTGCAGATTCTATGTGACTCTTCCTCGGTTGACTCATAAACCTGCTAATCAAGCCTACACCAAATACCAAGTCGGGCCTACTATTGGCCAAAAATCTTAAAGAGCCAACAATTTGCTTGAACCTTGTTTCATCCACCTCCTCTTCTGTTTCATCTTTCCTAAGCTTCACGTTCACCTCCAAAGTGGTCCGAGCAGCATTACACTGGTGCATGTTAAACCGTTCAAGTAGCTCCTTTGCATACTTCTGTTGGTGCATAACAAGCCCTCTTCTTGAGTGTGTAAACTCCATTCCCAGAAAGTAGCATAGTTCACCCAAGTCCGTCATCTCGAAGTCAGCTTTTATCACCTTGAATTCATTAATATCTTCTTCACTTGAACCTGTAACAAGAAGATAATCTACGTATAAACAAATAATCAACAAATTACCTATTGCAGCCTTCCTTACGTAGACTCCATGCTCTACTTTGCACTTTTCAAATTCGTATTGGATCAACGCTGAATCGATCTTCTTATTCCAGGCTCTGGGTGCTTCTCGCAGACCATATAATGCCTTTTGCAGCCTGTACACCTTTTCCTCCTTGTTTCTCTCCCTGAATCTAAGAGGTTGTTGAATGTAAACATTTTCTTCCAACGTTCCATGAAGAAATGTAGATTTTACATCTAGCTAGAATATCTTCCATCTTCGTGCACATGCAACTGCCACCACCAGACGTATGGTCTCCAGCCTTGCTACCAGCGCAAAGACTTCATCAAAATATACACCTTTCTTCTGTAAAAAACCCCTTGCAACGAGTCACGCTTTGTGATTCGACACACTACCATTTGGGTTCAACTTCCTTTTGAACACCCACTTAACGCTTATGCTACGCTTGCCAAGTGGAAGATCCATCAACTTCCACGTTTATTCCTTTCGATTGATTGAAGCTCCTCTAACATCGCATTTCTCCACACGGCTTGTTTCAAAGCTTCGTCCACGTTCACAGGTTCTGCTCCCACCAACAATGCAATATGAATCAAACTTCCATCTCCATTAATTGTTGTATCTGTATATACTTCGTAATCATCAAGCCTAGATGATCTTACTTTTTGTCTTTCTTGTTCTTCATTGGTAACTCCATGCACCAAAACTTGCTTTGATCTTGCATGCATATGATTCCAATCCCATGACTCATTCTCAAGCACAACTACATCTCTGCTGATGATCATTTTCTGTTTCATCGGATCATAAAGCTTGTACGCCCCAGTCGGATGATAACCCACAAACACCATTGGCTCGCCTTTATCTTCAAGCTTAGTTTGTTTTTGATCTGCAATATGAACTAAAGCTAAGGATCTGAATACCTTTAGATGTTTTACTGATGGTGTTGATCCCATCCATATTTACTGTGGAACCTTTCCTTCTAGTCGTTTGGTTGGACACCTGTTGAGGAGATAGACAACTGTCGACACAACTTCAACCCAAAGGTTCTATGGGAAATTCTTTTCCTTAAGAAGACATCTGGCCATATTCATGATGGTCCGGTTTCTTCGTTCTACCAACGCGTTATGCTGAGGCGTGTACGGTGCGGTTACTTCATGTGTTATGCCCTTCTCTTGATAGAATGTTTCAAATGCATGTGAGGTGAACTCTCCCTCACCATCAGTCCGTAGAATCTTCAGAGTCTTGCCACTCTCTCGTTCTACATTAGCTACATATTTCTTGAAGATCTCCAGTGCTTCACCTATTGTTCTAATCACAAACACCCAGCTCATTCTGCTAAACTCATCCACAAAGACAACGAAATACTTGTTTCCTGCCAACGACGGTGTTTCAAGTGGACCACAGATGTTTGCATGTACAACATTCAAGCATTCCTTTGACCTCGTCTCTACTATTGTTTGGAATGATTTCCTTGGCTGTTTACCTACTAAACAGGATTTACATGCATCAATGGGCAAAGAAATACGAGACATACTTGACATCATGGTCTTCTCCTCGAGCTTCTGCAAGTCTCTGAAATTCAAGTGGCCAAAATGCAAATGCCACGCCCAACTCTCGTCATTCTTCAACGCTGAGAAGCACTGTATATTCTCCACTGCATCAAGACAGACCTAAAACGTTCTATTCTTTGAAAGCCTGCTGGTCAAGATCAATCTGCCATTGCTGTCGTATAACTTCACCTGGTTCCGATCGCCCATAACCACCGTAAAACCCTTTTCAACAAGTTGTCCGATGCTCAGGAGATTGAATTTCATATCAGGCACGAATTGTACATTGGAGATTATCGCTCTTGATCCATTTCTTTTGTTGATGACAACATCACCCATGCCTTCAACCTTTAGCGTGCTGTCATCAGCGAATTTAACCTTGCTCTTCTTTGTATCATCAAAGTTGACCAGCCACCCTTTGTTGCAGGTCATGTGATTCGAACAACCCGAATCGAGATACCTATTCTTGTTCTTTGATTTCACACATTCAGTGGTTGCCATTACCATTAATGTCAGTGTTTCTTCATCTATTTCTTCTTGAACGATATGTGCCTCCTTCTCCTTGCTTGAAGACTTACTTTGATTCTCCTTTTCTGGAAAACATTCAGAAGCAAAATAACCATATTTATGGCAGTTAAAGCATTCAATATTACTTTTGTCTTTCTTTTTCAAACCCTTTTTGTATTGTTTCTTGTCCTTTGAATCAGATGATATGCTTGAGTCAAATCTCTCATCTGGTTCTTTTGTATCCGCACCGCCTCCTTCCTTCTTCCACTTGCCTTTTCTCGGTTTTCCTTCTCATTTCTTGGGCTTCTTTTTCTCTTCACCTTTCACATGCTTAACCTTGAGTGCTTGATCATCATGTTTCATAGAGTTCCTCTCTCGCTTCCTCATCTCATATGATTCTAAAGAACTCTGAAGCTCCTTTATCTTGAGCTTTCCAACATCCCTTGATTCTTCGATGGCTACAACAATGTGATCATACATCTCTGGCAGCGATCTCATGATCTTTTCGATGATCATAGTGTCTGTAACAGCTTCACCACAAGCTTTCCTCTGATTTGCAATCATTAATATTTGGCTGAAAAAATCACTTATCCTATCACCTTCCTCCATAACCAGATGCTCATACTGCCTTCTTAGTGCTTGAAGTCTTACCTTTTTAACCTTTTCTCCTCCAGAGTAACACTGCACCAAAATACCCCACGCTTCCCTGGTTGTGTTTACGTTCTGGATTTTTTCAAAATGTGCATCATCCACGCACTGATGAATGATCAGCAACGCCTTATCATCCTTTTGCTTGAATTCCTTTTTCTGGTCTTCTTTGCCAGAAAGATCCAACTCAGCTCCTTCGATCACGTTACTGACACCTTATACCCGAAACGCCACGCACATCTGGATGCTCCAACAGTTCCAGTTCTTAAATGAGAGGATCGGGAGCTGTAACGAAGAGAGATCAGCCATTAACACCGTTGCTTTCTTGACCAAGAACAACTTTCTTGACCAAGAACAGCTTTCTTGTTGATCTTCAAGAGTTTCAATCACCCTTCTCCACCACTGCAGAAATTCCGTGAAGGATGAAGAAAACGAAACGAAGGCACCCTAGGTTCTCGTAACCTGGCTTTGGATACCACTATTGGAATGAAAGCAATACTAACAGCATAAACGCAATGTACATACACACACGGTATTGAGACTGAGAAAGTGAATATCAAAATGAAAGCTCTGTATTATTAACGAAGTCTGCATGGTTTATATACATGTAGAATTTACAAAACCAGTAATAACAAAAACTTAAACTAAACTATCAGAAGAATATCAAAGTAAATTTGAATTATATGAAAGCCATTAAATCCGTTGTTGTGCTTTTGATCTGGGCTTGAAGTGTTCTAATTTTCTTGGTAAAAATATAGAGTTTGATTTGCTTTTGTAGTCTAGGAAAATTTTAATGTCAATCTCGCTGCTTAAAAGGGTAAACTTTTTTTGGGGGAACATACAAGATTGTTGTTGTGCTTCTGAGCTAGGCTCGAAGCTAATTTTGTTGACAATCAAATAGAGTTTGTTTCGTTTAGTCATTAAATTGTTTATGTTTTTTAGAAAGGAAAAAGATTTGACGAAGCAAGGTTACTGATCTATTGTGGTGGTGAACTAGGGTTTTGATGGTGGTATTTCACATGGACTTAAGTCAATAAGAAGATCCATTATAGCTCTGAAAACAGATCCTCTGAAGCCTTGACTGGGCCAAATTCGTAAGCAAGCTGATGATCATCGTTCTTTGGCTCTTGTGTATGCTTCATATTCACGCAAACTCAAGCTCGAGAGCTCAAAGCTTGAAAACATATTACTGTATGAAAATGAATATTCATCATTCTAGGTGCACAAATTCCTTTTGAATTTGATAAGGATGATGGTTGGGGAGGTTGGGTTGAGAGAGGCTGAGATAGGGATTGCGGCGATGGATTCTGACGGTGATGGGTTTCTTTGTTTGGAGGATTTGGTGGATGATGAAGGGAATGGAAGATGGAAGGAAGGAGACAGAGGGAGAGGGAGGAAGAAAAGCTAGAAAAGATTGACCGAGTATTAGAAAAAAAATGATGTGACACTCCACTGTTAGTCACCTCAGCTTTTTTAACGTCGTTAGTGTTGAAGGACAGAAATTAAGGTTTCCTTAAGAAGAAGGACCAAAATGTAGCTTAGTTTGATAGAAGGACTAAAAACAAATTCACTTAATAATTTAGGAACTAAAATCATATTTAACTCTTTTTATTTTGTTGCTTCTATTTTGTTTTTTTTATTCTATGCTTATGTAGTTTTTGTTCTGTTGCTTTCATTATTGTTTTAGTTTTTTATCCTCTTACTTATCTAGTTTTTTTATTTAATAATAATAATAATAATAATTTCAATTCCATTTTAACATAATTTTTATTATTTATATTTAAATTTATAATATATTTACTTTTAATGACGAAGTGGTACTCTCTCTAATTTTATTTATTAAAATATTATTTTAATCTATCGGATCTATCATATCATATACAAACTCTTACAAATTTCAATCTCAAATCAACTTAAATTAGATTATTTTTTTTTTCTTAATCTAAACAATTTCACTTTTTTTTATCTTAAAATAATGAGTTTTTGAATATTTTTTTTCTTATATAATATTTAATTTTGTCATTTATACAAAATGTGAATCTATGAACACTATTAAACAAAGGACAAGTCACATTATTAATATCTCTTAAACAAAAAACTATATTTTTTCCCTCATTAAATCCTTGGACTTTGTAAACTTTGAAAGAACTTTATTCTTCATACGATACTACAATATAATATCAATCAAGAAAATGCATACTATTCTATAAGGAGATAAGCACATGTAGCTATTGACATGTTTCTTAAATGAAAAAAAAAATGTTACTATTACATGGAGTATATTAAAGGCTTAATTCCTCCATTGGTCCTCATATTTGTGTGTAAATCTCAGTTTGGTCCTCAAGTTTTGAACTGTCTCAATTGAGTCATAATTTTTGTAAAAATGCACACATTTTACCCTAACCGTTAAATTGTCTCAAACAGCGTTAATTGATGTTGAGATGAATTTTTTATTTTAGCCTTAATCCCTTCCTTGGTCCTTATGTTTGTATGAAAATCTCAGTTCGGTCCTCAAGTTTTAAACTGTCTCAATTAGGTCATAATTTTTGAACTGTCGACAACGGCGACATTTTTTAGTTTGAGAGGGAGAAAAGGTGTGAGTCGGGGGGTTTGAGGGTTTGAGGGTGGAGGAATGAGTGAAATGTGATCAGTGATTGGAAGGAAAAAGGAAGACCACAGCCACGTGGATTTAATGATTTTAAAACATAAAAAAAAAAATTACAGCTCAGTTCAAAGTTTATGCCATCTCAATACACTTAACGGTTGGGGTAAAATGTTGTAAAATGTTTGCATTTCATAAGGACTTGAGTTCAAAACTTGAGAACCGAACTGAGATTTTCACACAAACATAAAGACCAAGGGAGGGATTAAGCCTAAAATAAAAAATTCATCTCAGCATCAATTAACACCGTTTGAGACAACTTAACGGTTAGGGTAAAATGTGTGCATTTTTACAAAAATTATGACCCAATTGAGACAATTCAAAACTTGAGGACTAAACTGAGATTTGTAGACAAATATGAGGACCAATGGAGGCATTAAGCCTACATTAAATGCATCATCATTTTCAAGATCTTCAGAAAAGAACATTCAAGAGAAATGAAACTACTAAATGTCAGTTCTACAACTTTCCACAAAATGTCATGATTTTTCTAATAACATTATTTTATCCAACACAACATTATTATTTCATCTAACACATGTAAAGATAATTTATGATGATCAAGGTTTAAAGTTGTTAATTAGACTCTCCTGGATACTTAGTTCTACTAATAAAATAAAAGATCATGAAAAATACTAAAATAAGTTAAAAACAATAAATTTATAAATAAAACTAATTTACATAATTTAAAAATAACACACAAAAGCTTATAAGCCCAAATATAAACTATCTACATTCCCCGATGTGACATCCCAAAATATCATATACACATACAATATAATAGGATTAAGCTATTATAATATGTGGAAATAGTTGAGAGATAGAGATAACCGTAATTAAATATTTATATCCAAAATATAGAGGAAAAATAAAGCAAAATAAAACCTGAGTACAAGTTTCTAAAGTTCTCCCAAAATACAAGTTTACTAAACTTTAAAGAGACCTAAAAAATGTTTCCAAAATACCAATCATGGTAAAATAAAACTAGAAGTTTTCAAAATAACAAGCTAATCAAGTAAGAGCTAAACGAAATCCTATGTACTAGGTGTTGGATCTTCCTCAACTTCCAAAGCTTGCTTTAATGGTACATCATCACCTACTGCTCACATCCAAAGGATTTGATGATCATCGCAAGGGGGAAGGCAAACACATGCAACACATACAATGCAAGGGTGAGCTAGGTCTCAAACAATCATACAATTCATTTCTAATCAATCTAAAATTTCCAAGAATATCCATATACACACATAACCACATGAGTCATCATAAACATAAGCATTTGTTTCATAAAACTCATAAAAACAAGCATCCTATCATGTTAAGACTCCTAGACACGTCCAGACATAGAATGTATGTAGAGCTGGGGCGGGTTGTGCACTTGTGGTGGCCTCTACTGCTTTGCAAAGCCATTGCCGAGGGGTTCCACCCGACCACACATAAGGCTAGTCCATTACCGTGGAATAGACCTCCAATGATAGCGCCTACCCTAGGACCTCCCACTACTCCCACCATACGCGTCAATCCTCTCTAAGTGAGAATGAAGACCGTTGGAGTGTTAGGGATAACCCCCCATATGGAAGCCTCTCACATTCATTCAATGCACTAACTGATCTCGCCGAGAGATCTTAATTTCATATTCAATCCGACCACTTTAAATCACATGAAATTCCTCTTGAATCAATAATGTACCTCATAAACCACTCTGATTCATCAAACATAAAATTTCATAGTCATTCAAGTGCATTCTTACTATATTGTCTCATACCAAACCCATACACCATCATACAACATCAACCATGTCATAAAAACAACTCATACATTACATACTTTGACAAAACCATCACTTATTAACACAAATTTCTTTAGGACTTTTAATTATCAATATTTAAGTAATTTAAACAGCTTGAGACCCTCACCAATGGCTCCGAAAGGGTCAAAAACCCCCAAAAACGACCTAAAGAACGTCCAAAACGGACATCCGGAACCCTACAAACTATCATAAACAAACACAACATCAAAAAAGGGCGCCCAGCGCCCTTTAGGGCGCCCGGGCGTCACCTTTCTACTGAAAACAATAGGAAAGGGCGCCCAGCCCCCTTTAGGGGCGCTCAGGCGTGGATTCTGCAGATTTTTCTACAGATTTTGAAGAACTCACACCCCTAAGTTTCATTTTAGACCTTTTTATGAATTTCTAGTCATTCTAACTCAAAATTTATTTGTATTTAAACTTGTCTAAAGGTTTATAAACATTCTTAACCTCAATCCCTAGCAACTATGCATAGATTTACACTCAAAAACCTCAATTCTCTCAACTTATGGGCTCAAACCTAGATTTACCACGTGAGGACTGTTCTTGGCTATTTTGACACTTCTCACAAGTCACTTTGGACTTACCTAAGTTGTCTTAACTGCCTAATTCAAGTTATAACCCCTAGAACTCAAAACCACTACCTCACTTCCTCTAAACTCATCCAAAACACTAATTTTTCCTCAACCTAAGGACTCAATTCCAATTCTACCGTCTAGGACTTCATTTTAACAATTTTTATGATTCTATTAAGTCACAATAGACTTACTAATAGTGTCCCAATAGACCAATTATACTTTAGACATCAACTTCTCAAAATCACTCCCTTACTTCCTCTATTTTACCCCAAACACTATAATTTCACTCAACACTCTACCTAATAGTTCTTGAAGCAGATTCACCTTACTAATAACTCAATCACAAAAACACTTCTCCTCCAAATATATATATATATATATATATATATATATATATATATATATATATATATATATATATATATATATATATATACACACACACACACACATACACACACACACACACACACACACACACACACACACACACACACACATATATATATATATATATATATATATATATATATTCACAACACCAATTCATAGTTCCGTAATTTCTTATTCAATTACATACAACATACTTTCACACCAAAACATAATTGTTCATCAAACCAGAAAATAATATAGATTTCAACACATGCACAGTTCATACAAACAATGAAAAACAATATCTAGCTCCCCTTACCTTTATGCAAGCAAGGCAGTAACAAAACCCCCTTCTTAGCTCAAGGAGACCCCAAGCACGCCCCTTTCACTCTCGGAAATGCTAGACCACCTATGGGTCATCAATTGATGATGGAAAAAAAACTTTAGAACTAAATAGAATCTAGAATTGGAAAGGAAAAACACTATGGGTCGCATGCAACAAAACTTGCTACATGACCATAACCCTAACATTTGCGCGGAAACATGGAGAATGGCTTACCGGAGGAAAATGGAAAAATTAATCGGATGGAATTGTTGCTCTTGAAGTCTTGATTCTCTAAACGACTTCAAATCAAAAGGTTAATGGTTAGAATTTGAGTTGAAATGGAGAGAAAGTAAGGCAAGGAAGGAGGAAGAAAGCTTTGAAGAGGAAATGGTGCTTCAGAGACAAAAGGAAAAACTTATAATTGCTAAGTCATTTTATTTGGCTAAGAAAATCTTATCCTCTTATTTGCTGCCACATGTGCAAAAGTCCCAATATTTTCTTTTCTCAGATTTTTACACCCCATAAATATGAACATAAAGATATACTTACTAAATTTATTTATGAAGTATATTTCTTTAGAAGAATATTTTATATAGCTATTTAATATCTAATTTTTAAATTTTTGAAAAAGTATTTACTTTTATAGCATAACCCTAATTATTTTATTTTATTTTATTTTGAATTTTAGTTCAAATAAATTATGTAAGTTAATACACTTTTTTTTTTCAGTAATACAATTTTCTTGGTGAACTTGATTAATATTATTTAGTTATATCTATTGTTTTATTCAATTTGTACTTTTTTTTCTTCTATTTTATAGGACATACAATTATTTTAGTTTAAAAATTTACTTCAATTTGTTAGAATTATTCTTATGTGTTTTTTACTAAAAATTAGGTTAATATATTATGAAGGAGGTAATTTTATTTTGACGTTCAACAAATTCTTACATATTTTGCATTTATTATTCTACCTTTCAATCTTTCTCTTATTTTATAAATACAAAATGTCAATTTTGTTAATGACCAAATTATTCTTGAAAAGCATTTCTTTTATACTAGATGTATCACTTGACAACTTACTTTTAGAAATAATTTGATCATTAAAAAAAAGTTAACTTTTTTATTTATAAAAAAAAGAGAGAAATTGAAAAATAAAATAGTGAATGTAAAATATTTTTAAAAATTTATTGGATGTGAAAATAATAGTATCCTGATACTTTAATTGGTCACATATTACAAATAGTTTCTCTTTCAAACATGATGTAAATTTGTTGTTTGATATATTCTTACCATTATTCTAGTATAATAAAACGAATTAACTCAATTTTTTTTATAATATTGGAATCAAAATGTTTATTTAGTTTCTTAAATACTATTATAAAAATAAGTAGTCTAAAATTAAAATATAAACATATCTTATTTGATGACAAATAAATTAAATATTCAAACATTATTGGCCAATTTTCTAATATTTTAAAAGATCAAAGAACCTATATAATTGGAAGTAGGAAATAATTATAATAAAAAAATTAAAAATGATAAAAATATTAATAAAGTGTTTATGTGAGTGAGTTATGGGTCATTCACTTCTAACATGACTCAAACCCTCAAACCCGTTTAACTGGTTGGTTAAGTGAATGGAGTTCAATTCAACCCACTTTTGAAAAAAAAATAAAATATTTTCAATTTGGTTCGAACTCGTTGAGAGTTAGATTGACTTAAAAGTTTGAACATATTTTGACATCTTTACTTGTAGTACATTATTTGAAAAAGTGCATGTCTTCACCATTGTGATTGGGAATGTGAAAATTCTGAAACTTCTATTGCAAATTCCATTCCCCACAGATAAACCACTTCCACTTATTTGGAAACTCTAAGTGAAAGAAATGTCACAAACCCCAAATAAATGATACTTAAAATGAAAGAAATGAAAAAGGTGTATTAGTTTACTAGAAGTGATTGATTCTATAGTTGGCAAGCTCTCAGTAGACTTGCTTATGAGTGGTAGGAGAGAAGTACTGTTGGTCATGATTTGTCTAAGTTCACTCTTGGGCTCGCTTCTTCTTGTAACACTTAAGGCACATGTTATCGAAGTAAAGGGAAAAAAATTGTTTCTCCATCAATATTCAATAAACTATTATATCATTAAATGTTAAAAGGAGAAGGAATGTCAAGATAACATTCCTCAAATCTTGGAACATACACTAGTGAAAAACGCTGTTTAACATCACCCAATAGACGTCAGTTTCCTGGTAACCCGACGTATATAAGTGGATGATGGCATTATCGTAAATAGCTTGGTAAACTAGACGTCGGTTTTAAGGTAAGGCGACGTCTATGATATTGTAGACGTCCCCACTGCGGCAAACCGACGTCTAATGGCCTGAGGTAGGTGATAAGACAGTCCAGTGACGTCGGTGTTAATGGGGGACGACGTCTACTGGGCGGCAATTAATGCTCTTCACCTAGTTCCCAGGCGCTTAGACGTCACGTAGTCAAAGGGCGACGTCTAAGGCCTGTCTGGAAGGCGGGAAGAAAAAAAATTCTTCAATTTAAACGTCAGTGTTGAGGGGAAGCGACGTCTATGTGCTTGTAATTAATTATGTTCACCAAACTCGAGGGCCTTAGACGTCGGCTAGAAGGGCACCGACGTCTACGTTATTATAGACGTTGGCGCCCCATCACAACTGTCGTGAACATCCCTGACAGGAAATCAAACGTCAATCGGTTCAGCTTCCTAGACGTCGGCTCCCCACGAAACCGACGTCTAATTGGTATTCAAAAAGTCAGTTTACATGTTAACTTGGACGTCACATTAGTGAGATAACCAACGTCTATGTGACTATCGACGTCGGTTTCTGGAGCAGCCGACGCCCAATTTCGATTTAAATAAACCGCAAACTCTTCGCGACATTCAGTTTCTGATATCGTCTTCCTCTCCTTTTTCTCTTGCGGCACCTCTTCTTTTTCTCGCTTGCGGCACCTCTTCTTTTTCTCTCTTGCGGCATTCTATTGTTATTTCTGATATCTTTATCGTCTTCCTCCTCTCCTTTTTCTCTCTTGCGGCATCCAGGTGCGTGGTTTTTTTTATGCTTACCGTTTAAACTTTGTTTAGTCTTTCATTGATTATCTTCTGGTTCAACTGATTAAAATTTGCTTTCTTTGTGTTGTGTTTTAGTGCAATTTTGTTCCTTTCTTGGGGTAACGTAGTAACACATTCTCCATTTGCTAACTACCTCCCAGAAAAAGCGGCGTCTTATGAATTTCTTTTGGTCGTTTCAACCCAAAAACGACCCTGGGTCGTTGCCTAGTTATCGTTTCATTGTGATTTTTCCCTCTTGCGGATGAAAATGGAACTAAGCAACGACCCAGGTTCGGTTTTGGGTTGAAAGGACCCATAAGAAATTCAAAAGACGCAAGCTTTGTTTTGGGGGGAAACTAGCAAAAGGAGATTGTGCTACTAGGCTATCCAAAGACGGGAAGAAAACTGCACTAAAACACAACCACTAGATTAGATGTCGGTTAATGTATACACCAACGTCTATAGTACCTTTTAGACGTCAGTCTGTATCATTTTTGAAGTCTTTAGTGCCTCTTAGATGTTAGTTATTGCTCAGACCGATGTCTATATAATGTCTTTTGACGTCCAGTTAGTCTTACTCTGACGATTAGTGACGTCGGACATGGCAGTGACTGACGTCAAGATAGACGTCGGTTATACTCATTTCCGACGTCCCATTGACGTCACCGAAAATGACGTCGGTTGTTTTGTAGACGTGAAAAGCCCAAAATAACCGATGTTAATCAGTGTTTTTCCACTAGTGATAAAGAAGAATGTTGAATACAATTCTATTAGTGGTTGATGGCCAAGCATACAAAAAGTAAATTTAATCATTTTAGATAATTAGTCTTAACACATTAGTGGTAGCAGGTATTGGAAAGATTCTTTTGATGACATATTCACCATGAAACATGCTTATGAGCTTATTTGTAGCCAATACTATCAAATAAATCCAAAATTTATATTTTATACCCCAATTCTGAAAAAATTCATATCCCAATTCATGATAAAATAGAATGTGAAAGCGTACTTGAAATTGTCCTTAAAATTATATGAATTATCCGATAAAAGGCCTTAGGTACTTTTACCTCAGACTTATATTTGTACCTTGGTTGGTAGGGATTTATGCTTCTACCTTAGATGGTAGGAATTTATAGATAAAGAAAATATATGTACTGTATAATTTTATACGTAATATATGATTTTGTACAAAAATAATAATAGAGTATAAAAACCTCAAAAGGGTGTGGGAAGAGCTTCACTAGGCCTAACAATGGGTATCAATTGTTCTTACCAGAATCTGTAGTGATGACATACCCCCTAGCCATGGTCAAGCATATACAAGAAGAGTTGAAGTCATATATGAAGATGGTCTAAACTTTGGAGCCATCATGGAGCATGGCTTTGAGTAGTATAGGTTTAATTTAGGCCATGCATTTTGGCCAAGTAGTGTAGGTTTGTTTAAGGCTTGTATCAAGGCCTAATTAATGTAGGATTTTTCCTTAATTAGGCATCCAAACCATGTGGAAAGTATGTGCCATGTGTCATATACTTCCATTGGAGAGGATTTACTTGTAGTAGTGGCTACTTGGCAATCTAGAAATGGAGACGAATGTGTTTTGTGATTGGCCACATGTCCTTCCCTCATTGGAGAGCATTTGTGTACACTTGTCCACTCCTTAGAAGTCCTCATTTTTTCCAATGAGTGCTGATAACGGTTGAAAAACAGTTATTTTCATATGTCATTTTAGACCAAATTACTCCTTTTACTTCTTAGAATGAGCTTAGAATCAAGCAAAACTCAATAAATGAGTCAGTAGAAAATCAAAAGCTGTTTTTAGCAATATTATGCTTGTTTTGCATTGTTTTGTAGTATTTCTGAGAAAGTGAAGTCTGGACTTGAAGATGGAGGTCTTAGACTCAAGAAAAGTGAAGAAAAATGAAGAAAAGAAGAGTCTAGGAACCGCCCAACGACAAATTACACCGCTGGGCGGTCCAACCGGAGGAGGTGGCATCAGGTGTGGACGCTGGGCGGATTTCCGATAAGAGGCAAATCGCCGGGCGGTGAACCCCTGCTGCCGGGCGGTGGCACGATTATGGGCAAACCGTCGGGTGGCATAAGTGTGACACCGGGCGGTTGGGTGCTGGGCTTGGACCTGTTTTCTGTGACGCTCCTCTGCTATAAATAGCCGTATTGCGATTTCAATCTCATTCTTTTTTACAGAAGAGGGCGGCCAGACCTACTTTCACTCTCTGGAGAGGATCTCTTGGATGCTTAGGCTCTATTTCATCTTATCTAGGGTTTGCATTTCCATTCTTCATCCATTTTTCATCTAGGTTCACCATGACAATGGTGAACTAGACCCTTTTGTTGTTGGGGGAAACAATGTAATCTTTTGATACTCTCTTTTATTGAAACTCTTGTTTATTTATATGATTTTCATATGCTTTGATTATTAATTGTTGGGTTCTCATATGTGCTTAAAGCTTTTATCGTTTAACTCATTCGATAACTGTTGTTTGTCATTATTGATATGGGGACGTACAGTAATGTCATGAACTGGTGAGTAATTCCTTGATTAAGCAATACCACCTAGGGATAGGGGTAGGACGATCAATTGTTTTTGCTTCTGTTCTATAATGCATTATTAATTGCTAGGGGAGGCTAGGGATAGCAAACTAGTAATTTGTAATAGGCTCTTTTCGCCGAGGGATCAGGTTAAGGGTAGGCCAAGAAAGTTTGCATAACAATTAGATAATCAAGCAATTTAAACAAGAGAAGTAGATAAGAGAGAGAGGATAAGATGAAATTGTAAACCCCCAACAACTCCATTCATCCATAGCTTTCTTCTCGTTGATTGAATCAAATACCTTTGCATGTTTATTTTGTGTTTCTACATCCACATTAATTAATTTTTCTTTACAAGTCTTACGATTTTAATTCACACGAACGATAAGGGCTTTCGAGTCTCTTGGGAAGAACGATATTGGGTTTTACCAATTATATTACTTGGAACGATCTGGTACACTTGCCAGTGAGTCAACAAGTTTTTGGCGCCGTTGCCGTGGAGTCGAGGTTCAACTTTTTCAAGGAGTGTGGATTGACTGAATTTGACTTGGTTGTAATTATTTTCGTTTTATGTTGTTTAATCTTGTTTTATTTTGTTTCATTTTATTTTTTTTTTTGTAAAAGTGCTTTTAGGGTTTGTTTCTTGTGTATGCAGGAAGCAATACATACTAGAAGCAGAAAAGACCAGCAACCTCTCTTAGAAGGGTTATCAAGAAGGAGGAGAAGGAGAAGCAGACGTCCTTCACGAGAGAGATCTCCCTCTCCTGAAATATTTTTGCAATCTTCACTTGAGATTCCTGCACAAGACGCTGAGGAAATGGCAGACCAACCTCCTCCAAGACGTACACTGGGGGACGCAACAAACACAGTAGGTCCCTTGAACTTCAACAATATAACAGTGCCAGCTGATAATGCAACAAACACGGTGATGAGCCCTGCACTCATCCAGTTAGTTCAGAGCATCCAATTTCACGGGTTGTTCAAATGAGAATCCTTATAATCATTTGACCATCTTTGGTGAAATTTGCAATACCGTCAAAATGAACAGAGTTTCGAATGATAGGGTCAGACTCAGCTTGTTTCCTTTCTCTCTTGGAGGAAATGCTAAAGATTGGTTGCATTCATTCCCTGAAGGTACTTTTAGAAATTGGGAGGCGGTGGCAAAGCAATTTGTCACTAAATTCCTTCCATTGACAAAGATTAATCAAGGGAAGTTGGAAATCTTTCATTCAAGTAAGGAATGGAAGAAACTCTTAGACTAGCGTGTGAAAAATTTAAAGGCTTGTTAAGGAAGACCCCAATCCATGGGTTTGATAAGACTTCATATTTGCTTGCTTTCCTTGGAGGGCTACGTACTCAGTCCAAGATGATGTTAGATGCCTTAGCTGAAGGTAGTATTAACAGAAAAACTGAAGATGAGGCGTACGACTTGATTGAAGAGATGGATTTGAATGAAGTATCACAAAGTGAGAGGGGCGTACAGAAAGGAGGACTCTTGCATCTCCCTGCTGAAGATGCCGCAGCTGAAGATGCTGCAGCTGCTCAGAATCATCTTCTTAGCCAAAAATTGGACAAGTTGACAAAGGTCCTCTCTGAACTTCCAAGGGGAATCAGGAATATATCTCAGACTCAGCAACTTTGTGACTTATGCGGTGGTGACTATATCAATGGTCAATGTGCTTTCACTGAGGAAATGCAGTAGGATGTTAACTACATGGGAGCCCAATTCCAATACAAGCAAGACAATTTTAACCAAGGCAATTCTAGCCAAGGTTGGAAGAACCACCCTAATATTGGGCAAAACCAGAATAAGTCTTCTGGGCAAGTAGGAAGCTTCCGGCAGCAACAACCATCACCTCTATGGCAGCAGGTGGGCAGCTTGATAGAGACTGTCAGAGATTTAAGCAACAAATTTGATAATTTCTTTAAACAATATGAATCTCAGTTAAATAGTAATCAAGCCAGCTTCAAATCACTGGAGTCACAGATTGACCAGTTGTCGAAAAGGATAGAAATCACCGAGAAAAATCAGTTTAGAGCTAATACTGATGTTAATCCTAAAAAGGAGTGCAGAGCCATTCTGAGAAGAGATAAAAGGAAGGTAGAAGTTGAATTAATCAATATTGAAAGCAGTGAAGACGAAGACGAAGAGATAATAAGTGCTGATGAATTCAATAAGCAGAAAAGCAGTAAAAGTGAAAAATAGGAAAACCAGAAAACAGAAGAGGCTAGTGAGTTAGATTTTAGTGGAGGTAAAAAAGAAATGCAAGTAAAAAACAATCATAATGGGATATTTAGAGAAATTTTTAACCAAATGACTGTGGTACCTTCAGTAAACCTGCAAATCCCTCCATACATTGAAAGAATTAAATTCAATCTTGAAGAGGAAACTGAACTCACTAATGAAGTTGAGGATCCTGCTGCTCAACCTCTGAAGAGGGATCATCCAGTTAAGGTAAAAGGTCCAGGATGTGTAACATTATCATGTGTCCTGAATGATTTTGATGTGGAAGCCATGATAGATTCGGGATCTAGCATTAATATGATCCCCACAGTTTTCTTGAAAAAAAATCAGAGGGCTTGTATTGAAACCGTCCGATCTTACTGTGGCAATGACAGATGGTTCGGTAAAAATACCGGTGGGTTTGGTGGAAGATGTTATTGTACGAGTAGAACAGCTAGAATTCTTGGCAGACTTCATTGTCATGGACATGGAAACTAATGATGAGTTTCCTGTGATTTTGGGAAGACCCTTCATGGAAACTTCAAAGATGCTTATTAGTGTCTATGATGGGCGAATAATGGTGAGAGATCAGGATTACTTGTTTCTTTATACTGGCTATGAGGAGAACAAGATCAAAGTGATGAAAAGATCCAGACGTGAGGAGCTGGAAAAAGAAGCTGAACAAGAAGAGAACATGTCAGATACTAATTATTCTGATAATTGTAATGTTTTGCAGGCACTAGTGAATAAAGGAAGGAGAACCATCTACCCATAATCAAAAGAAGACCCACTCCGACGGGGAAGCAAAGTGAAATATAAAAGGAGGGAGTGGATAATAAAGGAGCTGAAAGAGAAAGGGACGGTAGAAATTGAAGCACCGTACAGTAGACAGACCAAGAGAGTAGACAGAAGAAAATTGAGCCGGTGGGACGATGAAGATCCCAAAGTGAAGAAGAAGAGTTGATCTGCTGGAAAACACATTTTGTATTTTAAAAATAATTTTCATTTTCATTTATTTTTATTTTCGGTTGGACATGTAATTTTTGAATTTTTTGGAACAATTTCTGGGTAGCATCTACTGAGGGATGCTAAAAATTTGTGAATCCATTGAAGGATTCCAGGAAGGCACACCTACTGATGGGTGTTGGAAGGTATTGTACTTACTGACAAGTGCTAAACAGGTTTGGGTCAGGCTCGTGACATTAAACAAGCGCTACTAGGAGGCAACCTAGATTCTCTCTTTTGCTTTTGCATTTTAAATTTTTAGAATAAGTTGAATTTTATTTTCAGTGTGTATGCTTGGCCTTAATACTTTTCTGACAATGTTTGACTGACTAATTTGCATGATGAGCATATTTGATGATGATTGGATGTGGATAATAATTGGGCTGTGTTGCATGTTGATATTCATTGAAACAAATGTGTAGTAAATTATGATTGTGGTTATGATGCTAAGCAGGGTGTATGTATGAATATTGTGTGAGAAAGCATGTTGTGTGAGGTATTGAGCTCCAGAGTTTTTATGATTATATGTATTATTCACAGGAAAACATGAATGATATTGCCTGAATCTTGATGATTGATTGAATTGCATGTGAATGTCATATGATCAAGGTCATTTTTGAAAACCCTTCTCTAGCCAAATTTTCACCCACAGAGCTTAAAATATTATACCATTTTTGAACCTTAGCCTTAAACAGGATGTGAACCCTTGTCTTGAAATTCTTTACCTTGAGTTGGGATGAGCTTAACTGTATGTAATGAAAAGGTTCAAGTTTGGGGTTGCATGGGGGAAATTGAAAAGCTGTTAAGAAGCATTGAGCTCAATTGTTGAAAAAGAAAAATGCATGAGAAAAAGAAAAGAAAAGAAGAAAAAGCATGAAGATGAGCTCAATGAAAAAGAAAAGGGAAAAAAGTTTGGAATAAGTGAGATTGGTGAGGAAGAGAGTTGTGCTTATTTGTTGAATACTATGATAGCTCTCTTAACTCAAGGATTTTGCTTTCCAGTAAAACCAATTTTTCTTGTTAACCCAACCTCATTACAAGCCTTGGAAAAGTCCTTTTGATGGTATTTGCATGTAAGGATTTTAATTGTTTAAGATGAATGACAATTTTATTTCTTGTGACTTGTGAATGATAGAGAGTTGGAGTGTCACCCTAAACACTTGAGTGATTGAGTGAAACACTTGCTTGGTAAGAATTGTTAATTTTCATGAGTACATTTTTGCTTAGTGGATTGGTCATTCATAATGTGTAACATTTGTTGTGCAATCTGTGGACTGAACTGGATTGAAAGCATGCATGCATCTTGATTTAGTTTCACTGAAGGTTTGAAATTGAATAACTTTTGTCATGTACTTTAGGAGTGTTGAATCATTGGATGAAATAGTATAAACCCAAGCTCCGTTTTGTTTGCTGTTTTGTTTTGTTTGCTTGAGGACAAGCAAAGTTCTAAGTTTGGGGTTGTGATAACGATTGAAAAACAGTTATTTTCATATGTCATTTTAGACCAAATTACTCCCTTTACTGCTTAGAATGAGCTTAGAATCAAGCAAAACTCAACAAATGAGTCAGTAGAGAGTCAAAAGCTATTTTTAGCGATATTATGCTTGTTTTGCATTGTTTTGTAGTATTTCTGAGAAAGTGAAGAATGGAGTTGAAGATGAAGGTCTTAGACTCAAGAAAAGTGAAGAAAAATGAAGAAAAGAAGAGTCTAGGAACCGCCCAACGACAAATTACACCGCTGGGCGGTCCAATGCGAGGAGGTGGCATCAGGCGTGGACACTGGGCGGATTTGCGATAAGAGGCAAACCGCTGGGCAGTGGCGCGATTATGGGCAAACCGCCAGACGGCATAAGTGTGACGCCGGGCGGTTGTTTGTTGGGCTTGGGCCTGTTTTCTATGACGCTCCTCAGCTATAAATAGCCCTATTGCGATTTCAATCTCATTCTTTTTGACAGAAGAGGGCGGCCAGACCTACTTTCACTCTCTGGAGAGGATCTCTTGGATGCTTAGGCTCCATTTCATCTTATCTAGGGTTTGCATTTCCATTCTTCATCCATTTTTCATCTAGGTTCACCACGACAATGGTGAACTAAACCCTTTTGTTGTTGGGGGAAACAATGTAATCTTTTGATACTCTCTTTTATTGAAACTCTTGTTTATGTATATGATTTTCATATGCGTTGATTATTAATTGTTGGGTTCTCATCTGTGCTTAAAGCTTTTATCGTTTAACTCATTTGATAATTGTTGTTTGTCTTTATTGATACGGGGACGTACAATAATGTCATGAACTGGTGAGTAATTCCTTGATTAAGCAATACCACCTAGGGATAGGGGTAGGACGATCAATTGTTTTTGCTTCTGTTCTATAATGCGTTATTAATTGCTAGGGGAGGCTAGGGATAGCAAGCCAGTAATTAGTAATAGGCTCTTTTCGTCGAGGGATCGAGTTAAGGGTAGGCCAAGAAAGTTTGCATAACAATTAGATAATCAAGCAATTTAAACAAGAGAAGTAGATAAGAGAGAGAAGATAAGATGAAATTGTAAACCCCCAACAACTCCATTCATCCATAGCTTTCTTCTCGTTGATTGAATCAAATACCTTTGCATGTTTATTTTGTGTTTCTACATCCACATTAATTAATTTTTCTTTACAAGTCTTACGATTTTAATTCACACGAACGATAAGGCCTTTCGATAATCAAGCAAAGTTTGCATAACAATTAGATAATCAAGCAATTTAAACAAGAGAAGTAGATAAGAGAGAGAATATAAGATGAAATTGTAAACCCCCAACAACTCCGTTCATCCATAGCTTTCTTCTCGTTGATTGAATCAAATACCTTTGAATGTTTATTTTGTGTTTCTACATCCACATTAATTAATTTTTCTTTACAAGTCTTACGATTTTAATTCACACGAACGATAAGGCCTTTCCAGTCTCTTGGGAAGAACGATATTGGGTTTTACCAATTATATTACTTGGAACGATCTGGTACACTTGCCAGTGAGTCAACAAGTGCAAACGTGAAAGATCATGCTTTTAAGGTTTTTAGGATACACTATTGCCTAGATATATAGGTGTCTCCTCTCTTGTAATCATCTTTTATGTTGAGTAATGTTATGTTGTCTATTTTTAGCCATACTACTCATCTTAGATCAAGACTAGAGCAACCCATGAGGCCTCTCTAGTCACCTTCCTCTTAGAGTTGTCTAACCTCTCTTAGAGCCTTCAAACACCACACCTCCACCATTTAACCACCATATGGCCATGAGCTTCTAGCCTCACAAACACCATAGCCTTTGCATTTCCAGCCCCTATCCTTGATGATCCACCACAATTCCACACCATATATTTTCAAGGGACCATCTCCATATCGTCCTTATAGCTTTGGTCTAACTTAACTAGGAGATTGTTATCACATAGCATGGACCTTTAGATAGGTGGCAAGATCCAAGTAGTGCCTTGAATGCTCCTAATGGATTAAATCAATTTCCTCGTTGTTTAGAGAGAAAATATCCATCTACAAAAGACTCTCCAACACTAAAGTCAATAAGAGAATATTATGATCAATGAGAATAAAGTAATGTGTATGAATTGGATTGTACTCCCTTGGAAAATACCACATGTATTTATAGGGTGTTTAGTCTCTATGCAATTTGTTCCAAAATCTAAAGTATCAATGAATATCAATAGATAATCAAAACTTACCACACATGTGATTATGATATATTAGGATGATAATAACAATAATATATTGTTTAACTAGATTAACCATAAGGTATAGAAGGATATTTATGATATAATTAAACTACCAAGTGAAGTACACAAGAAAACACTAGAGGGTAGAGGGGTGTGAATAATATTTTCAAAATATTTTCACAAAGTAGCATCTAATGGCTTAAGAGTATACAAAAGTGAACTTTGTTTAGACACTGAGTTTATGAGATAGGTAAATAAGAATTCTTTTAGATGATGGCATAAGAATCTTAACAATAGTTTTCAAAAGAAGAAAAGAATAAGGAACAAATTTTATGCTGGTTCAGTCAATCTTGAGCTACGTCCAGTTCTTTCTTAAGAACTCTTAAGAGGTTCCATTAATCTTTCTGTTTATAGAGGAGCAATATGAGTGTTGAACCCAATCTCTGATGCTTTGGTTTTTGATGATGACAACACATTGAATGTAAAAACACATATATGTTCTTTTGACACAACAAAAATGTGTGTTTGTGTTTGATACATATGTTGGTTTACAAATGTCTTTGTATGTTTAATACATATAATATCATGTTGATTGGTCTGCATACTACTATGATCATAATTGTGTTTATATAATCTGTATGCATGGTAAATGTTTTGGTGAGATAAAAAATCAAGCACAAAGCAATTCAATATGATACAATCGATTATAGTGATGTTATAATCAATTGAGTTCATGAGATAACTTATGTTTTAAACTATGGCAAAACAACAAGTTTTAACCGATTACATTAAGTGTAAAATCGATTAAAACTCGTGTTTTTGCAAACATCATTTTGAAATGTGTTGTGAAGAATTTTGAAGAGAAAAAGTTTTCAAAATTTGCTTAAGTGTTTAGCTTAATCGATTACACTGTGTATGTAATCAATTAAGTCTGTTATGTTTTGAAAACTATTTTAAAGCTAAGTCATAACTATTTTAACAGTCATATTCTTAAATATGTTGAATGACATTTATTGCAAATCGATTACATTAATTGTGCATTCAATTAGATCTATTTGAATTGTAATTCTGTTACATTTGTCACTTATGTAACCGATTACATTACTAGTGTAATCGATTAATCTGTGTTTGTCATGAGATTACTATATATTGACGCACTATGACGAATTGATCATTCTAAATTTTCATATCTAATATCTTTGATTTGAGAAAAGTGTTATAGGTGTGTGAGAAACTCCAAAAACCAAGATTCAAAGATTTGGAAGAAACTTGAAGGATTCTTGAGAGAAGAACTATGGACGTAATTGGCTGATCATACTCTGCACTACTAAGGTGTCACTACAAAAAAGTGATATTTAATGGAGGTTATTCGTTATAAAAACCCTCCACAAACTACTATTATTGAAAATGATTCTGGTGAGTTGTCATAGTGCCAATAACAACAGAGGTTTTAGTTATAGTTTGAGGAGGTTACAAAAAATTATAATAGATTTTTAATTCTTCCCCCTTTTTTTCTCCTTTCCCTCCCAAGATTTTGCACTCACTTTACTTTTTCCCCTAATTTCAAAATCTGAGCGCGAGTTCTCAAAAGATAAATGCCTTTTGGTTTTTGTTTTCGTTTTCCTTTCACCTTCCCCATCATCAAACCATCACAGGTGCTCCAATCGCTCGTCAACTAGTGCTCATCGGACATTGCTAGTCTCCGGTGCTTGTCTATCATGAATGTTATATCTAAAGCTACAACAATCGCTGTTTTTCCTTGGTTCCAAATCTTGTGTTTCGATCTCTCCTCTTTCTCAGTTGCATTTTGTTGCGTTGAATCCTCTCTGAACCATATTCTTAATTGCAGGCTAAATTTCCCAACCACTCAGCTTCCCAGAATAAATTATAGCCACTCTGCTTTCGAAGTATGCTCTTCTCCAGTTACTCTATGACCTTTGCTTTACCACTCTACGACTATGTTTCACATCGACTACGCGTCGCATAGAAGTTTCGATGTTGCACTTTGTACACCCAGTGAGCACCTCTTTTATCTTTCCCCCAATTCCTAATTTCATCACATTATTAGAGACACATCTCAATCGATTATTTTGTTAATGTTCTTTGTGGTTAAATCAGTGCGTGCTTTGTTTATAATGTGAATTTGATTTTTCTCAAATTTAAAATGGGTCAACAGGTAATACACTCTATTTAGGTTTAGAGGATAGATATCAGGGGTGGAGAATTGGGTATCTTTAGGAACTAGGTTTTGGAGAGAAACAAAAGAGATTATTGTTTTTATTTATTTTGAATAAAGATTCTATGATTTAATAGTTTTTTGAAATCACAATGTTTTTGGTTTATTTTTATAAATTTTATGACTGTCTTATATTTCAACCCATTCCCAATTTTAGAGACTGGAAAATCCTCATTGAAGATTATATTCACATAGTGGTGTTTAACGTTAGGCTTGGGGCTGTATACATTTTTTATTCTCACATAACTTGGAAATTGCAGGAATGTATGGTACTGTAAGAGTATATTTTTGGTTAAGGTTCTAGAGGTTAGCTATCAATTAATCTTAACAAAAATGATGTTAGGTTATATGTGCGTGGAGAAAGCAAGCCGCTCCCGCCATGAAAATTTTTGTGACTCTGCTAAATTGATTGAGGTTGAAGCTAAGTTGATTAATATTTTTACCTCTCCTTTTTTTTCGTTTGCTTCTTAGTTTATGTTGACATTTTATTGTCTTCTTGATGGCACCTCTGTACTGCTATTAGGATAAAGGTTGGAAGGTTAACAATGGAGTTGCAAAAAATATCAACAAGGTAATATAATATATGTATGTTTTATTGGGTTTATACATAAATTGAGACATTGTTTGATTCATCCTTGATTATTATTTCTAAGATTATTTTTGTTTATACAGTTGGTTTTGTTCTGCTTCTAAATCAGTTATAACATCTTGCTAAAATTGTTATTTATTACTGATTAGTTATGGTTTTGTATTTAATTAGGGTGCATTTTAAAACTAGTTTTTCATCATCTGGTTTTGGGTTATACTGTTGTATACAGCATTTTGATGGATGTTAAATGTTTGGAACACGTTTTTTTCTGAATGACTTGATTGAATTCCCTATTGGACATGTTGTTTGTAGTTGCAAATTATAGCATTGTACTCTAATTGACCCCAATACGTGATTGGTCCTTTATACGTTGTACAACTATGATCTAAATTTTGACTAGATTTTGTTTAAAAGGTTTTCTATATAGATGTATAATTATTTTTAGTTGTGAATAAATGTAGTACTAATACAAGTATCTCTTATAGCAATGGCGTTGAGATAGGCAAATAATGCTTTTTATATATAGAATGTAAATGGGTTGAAACGCTAGAAATAAAACTAACATGTGAAGTTATTTCTATGTTTTATTATTATTTGTATAATAATTATATGATAAACAAATATGAACAAGTTTATTAATCTATTATCAATACATTTTGGATCGGGTAATAAATAATTGGATACTATATATTTTCAATAGAAATGTTAAAAGTGACTGATTACTATTTCTTAATCTGTGATAGTAGTTGTGTAGAAGTGTCAAATATACAGATGGATGAGTTTTCCACATAAAATTGCTTTCGCTTAAACTGTACCATAAATGACTGTCTTCACAGGTCAATTAAATCTCTAAGAAATTTTAAGATAGAATGAGCCTCAGTTTGGCAAACTTTTGGAGCTTGTGCTGGTAACCAGGGACTTAAGCCCATTAGAAGAATCCTCTCCTGCATTAATTCTTTTAGTTATTATTTCCATATTCCTATGCAGACTTTCTCTCACTAAACTCTTCATCGTTCTCCGCCCTTCTTCTGTGTCTCTTAGATTTTTTTAGTGTTACAGACTGATAATTTTATACTAATTATTATTTCAGTTTTAAATTACATATTTTTTCTTTTTTTATAATGTATGAAGCATTTGTATAAATATTGTGGTTTTTTATTTTCTATTTGTTGGTTTTATTGTTGGTTTCCACAACGTGTTCCAACAAAAATTAGTGAAGTTCAAAAAACGGTTGAAAGTGGTTTGAAAGCAAGAGATATATTGATTTGAAAGATGAAACTGAAGCAAGATGATGTTTTGTAGTGATTTTTTTTAGGTCATCAATATTAGTCTATGTGTTTTCAATTGGTCTAGTTGTTTTCAATCATATTAGATTTATTAGATTTATTAGTCAATCTTGTAATGTTCCTTAAACACTATTATGTATTTTTTTTTTATATTTTCATTGTAATTCTCAATAAATGTACATTATCTTAAATTATCAATAAAATTAATTTTAATTACTTTTTTGTATACTTTACAATTTTGTATATTTTATATATTTTTTATTATAAAATATAAAAAAAATTAATTGAATTAAGAAATTATGAATCTAGATAGATAATTATAAATAAAAGAGGTTCAAGACCTCCATAAAATAAGTCATTAATAGAAGAGGTTAAAAACCTCCACAAAAAAACCTCCGTAGTACAAATCGAATAGTGGGGGTTATCAAATCAGATACCAGGGGTTATAAAAAACCTTCACAAATTAATTATGGCGACTCTAATTTGGAGGTTTGGAAAACCCCCTGCAAATTGATTTGCGGAGGGTAAAAACCCCGACAAATTGGAATAAAATTCCCTGCTAAATAACAGTTTTTTTGTAGTGTGTTTCTACATTGATCAGAAACGTGTTTTTGCAATCTCGGATTGTGGTTTCTTATTCGTGCGTGACAGGAAGAAGAACAAGGGGTTCTTGACTTTGAGAGGTGGTCTCAAAGGGTGCCGCAACAAGGACGTGTGGTTTTTTGTGCAGGTGTTTTCTTTCTATATTTGATTGTTGAGTGGAGAGATGTTTACATTGTGAGAGTGTTCTCTGTAAAATGTAAGATCCAGGAAAATTGGGGTCTTAAATAAGGTAGTCTTGAGAATTTGGTATTTTTGTTTGATAATTAGTGTTCTTGAGTGTACAATTTTATTGAGAAATAATTATTATGTTATTTCCTTTAATTATATTTATATTTTGGCCTAAGGACAAAATAGTCTTTTACTTTATTTAATTGGTTTAAAAATTAAATAATGGCAGGTAGGAAGTAAAAAGAGTTGGAATTGAATAAAATAAAATTAAAGACTAGAAAACACGATATATTAGGAAATTAAAAATTATAGATAGATTCAGTTTTAAAAATATATTATAATAAGAGATAAAATATTAAAGATAGGGTGAAGTTGGTTTATAAATAATAACATATGTGTGTGTTTAGAAATCCTAAAAACTCAAAATAAAAAAGAAAAGCATAGAAGAAAGACTTTTGGAGGAGAAGAGAAAGAATAACATAAATCCTTAGCGCAAAGGAAGATGGGTAGTTTTGAAAATGTAGATAAAGCTTTAGGATTGACTAAGGCATGGGAAAGTTTACATTTGATTTATTATATGATGAATGTGGGTATATCCTTGAGTTTTTTTAGAAGTATGACGAATGTTTATTGCATTTACATATTTGTTAATTTAATTTGAATGTTTATGCTTGGTTCTTGAATAATTGGTAGACTTGATAAACATCAATAAATTTATATTTTAATTTGATCAATAAAACATTGGTGTATTATTACGGTGACATACATATGGTTTTCATATAATTGAATCTGAAACAAGATAGATATTTAGGTTCTTTTATTAATATCAAAGATATATTAAAATTAGGATTTTGATTTCATTATAATTAAAATTAAATTAGAGATTTGAGTTAGTGTCGTCAAAATGGGATAAAACCCGTGAGCTAACTCACTCAGCTCACCAAGGGTTTAAGTTTGGTTGGGTTGGAAAAAAATACGAAAATTTTGATGCGAGTCAATTTTGACCCGGCCCACACGGGTTGAACCCGTGGTGGGTCGAGTTGACTCACCAACCCACCTATTTTTTTTTAATTAAATCAAATTAATTAAATTAATTATTCAAATCCTATTTTTTTTTTATTGAAATCAAATTAATTAAATTAATTATTCAAAATGCACATCCTTCATAACCAGGCTCGCTTTCTTCTCACTAAAAATTTCACAATCAAAGATCAGTTGAATTTTAGGAAGTTAATTTTGATTTACTCTTAATGTTTGAGATATGATGGAAATATATACAATATTTTTACAATAACACGAAAAAATCATATAAATCATTCTATATATACAATATTTTTACAATATTTAAACATATACGATATTTTTACAATATTTAAACATCCTATATATACAATATTTTTACAATATTTAAACATATACGATATTTTTACAATATATAAACATCTTGTATATACAATATTTAAACATATACGATATTTTTACAATATTTAAATATATACAATATTTTTACAATATTTAAACATCTTATATGTGTGTGTGTGTATATATATATATATATGTATAATATTTTTACAATACTTTTAATAATTAATAACACGAAAAAATATATACAATATTTTTACAATCACTTTACCATTTCATCAAACACTTTTCATTGTTTAATATACACAATCATAACAATATAAAATCATATAAAATATCCTATATATAAAACATCCTTTATGTAACTAAGATTTTTCAGTATTTTTATATTAATTATTTCAAAATAAACACATGTTACTTACGATAACTAAGATTTTTTAATTTTTTTATACTAATAAATACAAAATAAACACATGCTACTTAATAATTTAGATTTTTCAATGTTTTTAGTTTCTTTTATATCAATTGGTCCAATTATTACTGTTTTAATTTGATTGATCAAAGTAACATGTTATAAGAATCTCAGAAGAAGAGGGTGAAAAAAAGTTAAGTGAGCCAATGAGCCAACCCATTTAACCCACCAACCCATGGTGGGTCGGGTCGGGTTCGAATTTTTTCGGCTCGCTAATAAATGAGCCGGGTTGGGTTTGCTAACTAAGTGGTCAACCTGTGGTGGGTCGGGTCAGATCGACCGGGTTACCCGCTTTGACAGTTCTATTTTGAGTTCCTTCTAATTATAATTAATTATAATTAAGAATTGATTAGGGATAAAATTTTATTTAATGGAGAATTAAAAATTAACTAGTGAGATGTTCTTTTGCTATGAATGTTAATTGTTTTTCCTAATTAATTTTTTATATTCAGATTTTAATTAAACACATATTAATGTTTAAGGTGGTTGAGTTTAATGGTTATTTTCTAAACCTAATTAATATCCTAATCAGTTTTTCTGATTAATCACCCTAAATTTGAATTTTGATTTTTAAGCCCTAATAAAACTATCACTTCGGCAAACTTATGCCAAGCCCAATTGTTGTGTCAATTTTTGGTCTTTCAGAGTTATTCCCTCCACTACTACACCCTGTTTCTTACACCTCCCCAACTTTTTTTTAATTCCAAAAATACCACTTTTACTTTTATCATTTACCTTTTTTAACTTTTTTCTTAAAACCCTATTTTTTTACTATTTTATTCATTCAGCCACCGCACACCACACCTCCACCCCACACTCTTACTTTCTCTCTTCCTCTCTTATTCTCCTCTTCCTTTTTCTCCAATTTACCATTTCCGTCAAGGTTCTTTGTGAACATTTGTTGTCTGTGTGTTGGGTGTTGTGCATGTGTTGGGTGCTACTATATGCCTCTGTTTTGTGCTAAATCAAGAATAGAAATGCGAAAGTGTTAACACTTCACAAGTGTACCGAATCGTATCAATAATAAAACGGTAAGTTCGAGTATCATTTCCCAAAGGACTCTTAGGCCTAAACGTTCGTGTGATTTCTTGATTATTTAAGACTTGAATAACGAAAATTAGGGTTTTATAATGCAAAAACGAAAATTAAATATGCATGCAAAGGTTTTGATCAATTGACCAAAAGATAACGCAGGTGAATGATGTATGAATGAATTATGTTGTTCAGGTTTATGATTTCATCCTATCCACTCTCATATATCTAAGAATTTGACTTTTTCATTAATGTCAACGCCACTTTCTAATTTGACCAAAAGAGACTACTCCTAATGACTAGTTTACAATGTCTTGTCTCCCTAGTAATTGGTCATGCATTACATAATTCGTACAGAAGCTTAAGGCAATCGGTCCTCCTATCCCTATGTCTAGGTAATATTGCTACCAAGAGAATTCCCTCATGTCTAGACCTACCCACACGTGTCCATAGAGATAGAATCAAAGATTATGCTATTGAATAATGTCTTAAACAAAGCATGCAAATATAATGGAGGAAAAACCCTAACAATTAATGAACAAAAGCATATGAATGAAGCAAGCATTCAATATATAAAAGTTTCAAAGGATTAGATCAAGTCCCCAACAACAATGGAGGTTTAGTTCACCATAATCATGGTGAAACTAGATGAAAATAATGGAAAGAATGAAAAGATAAACCCTAGATTTGATAGATTGGAGCTCCCGCATCCAAAATCCGCCTCCGAGGGGTGAAAAAAGTGTTTTCGCGCCTCTTTCTATTAAAAGATACATCTTCTGGTTCGTTTGGGTCTATATATAGCATAGAAAAATAACATAATTTTGGCCCAGGCCCAATAGTACACCGCCCGGCAGTGGGTACGTCACTTGATGTCACCACTTAGCGCTCCCGCTTAAGCGTCGTCTAGAGAGTCCACTTCCTAGCGGTATGTGTGATTCTCAATTCATCCCTTGGCGGTGCCCCTTAAGCGCGTGATAGAGACTGCATTGAAGGTCACACCGCCCGACGGTGGGTATAATTCTTCTTTTCTTCAATTTTCCACCTTTTTTGCATCCAACACTTCTCTTCCTTCACTTCCTTCATCAAACTCCTGATAAATCCTCCCAAAACAAGGAAAACCAAGCATAAAACCAAGAAAACCCACTTTGACTCTCTTATTCTTTAACTTAAGCAAATTGCATGATTTCAAGCTAATTCTAAGTCATAAATTTAAAGTATGAAAATAACGATTTTTGAACTGTTATCACAACTCCAAACTTAGAACTTTGCTTGTCCTCAAGAAAACAAAATGTAATTTAGTCCTCCACAAATCATCACAATGGTTCAACCTTTTTCAAATCAATCTCAAGATAAGTCATCACTCAAATCAGCTCATCAATAAAATCTAATCAAGATGCACATATGCTTCATATCATTCCATCATAGTGTTCTCAAAATCATATAAGACTCAACAGATGATATTCTCATGAATGATCAATTAGATAAACATAGACATAATCACAGATTCATGGAATCATTCCTCACCAAACAAAGTGTTTCACTCAATCACTCAAGTGTTTCCAAAGGTCACTCCTTCCCTCTACTATCCACATGTCACATAGAACAAAATTGCCATTCATTTGCCACAATCAAACATCATTACATACACATGTCATCACAAGGACTTTTCAAGGCTTATAATGTGGTTGGACTAGCAAGAAAAATTGGTTTTTCTAGATCACGAAATCCTTGAGTTAAGAGAGTCTTTCAAACCATCATAGTTCAAGCACAAACTCTTTTTTTTTTTTTTACAAATCTCACTCATTCCCAACTTTCCCTTTTCTTCACATTAAGCTTTTCTTTTCATGTTATCTTTTCTATCTTTTTCATGCTTTTTTCATTCAACACATTAGCTCAATGCCTAATTTTTCTTTTTCAACTTTCCCAACAACCCCAAACTTGAACCTTTAACAATACCACAAAATAATTCTCAACCTAACTCAAGGCAAAGATTTTCAAAGCAAGGGTTTTCACATCCTGTTTAAGGCTTAGGTTCAAAAAGGGTAGAACATAAGATGTTCTTTTTCATGTGGGACGGAATTTTTCTTTGGCTAAGAAAGGCTTATTCAAGAACGGCCTTGATCATATGACACATACATGCAACTTAATCAATCACAGAAACTCAGGCAATATCGTTCATGCTTTCAAGTATATGGTAAATATATCAACAAAACTCTAGAGCTCAAAACTTCACTCATAAGATCAATAAATATTCCAACCATATTAGAAAATACCCTGCTTAGTTTCATAATAACAATGACAAAATCAACATGTATCTGTTCACACAACTAATGAACATTTCACCTATATATCAACATATGGTAATCTCAATCATCATTCAGTAGCAAGCATCATCAAGCAACTCATCTCATGGAATCAAACAGTCAAACCATCATAATAGAAAAAGTTTCAGACCAAGTACATTACCCTATGCTACTCAACAGAAGCAAATCCTACACTGCTAAACAAAAACAAAAGCTAAGAAAATCCCTGTTCTACTACAGATAGCATCCATCAATAGATGCTTTATAAGCACCTCATCCCATGCTATCATCTGAGGCCTCCTCTCCAGCCTCAGCATCCTCAAAGCCATCATCATCGTTGTCGTTGTCCTCCATAGTTGGAGCTTCAGCTGCCCCAACTATGATTCCTTCCTCTTGTTCCCCACAGTCTTGATCCTCTTTCGTGATGAGGAGGCCATCCCTACATCAAGTACAATTCACAAAACCACAAGAAATCTCATTAAATTTTAGTAGAACACAAAACTTCTTCCAAAGAATGTGGAGGAATGAACCCCAATAGCTTTGCTCTCACAAAACCCCAAACTTGGATGAAAAAGTAATGCTAAAATGGTGGAGGAAGGGTTTTCTAGGATTAGGATGATAGGAGAAGTGAGAAAAGTGCTTAGAAGAGTGTTTGAGAGTGAAAGAGAGGTTAGGGATCTAGGAGAGACCGCTTGGACGAGCCCTAAGGGGTATAAAAACCACACAATGAGCCATAGAAACAAAGCCCAAGTTTAAAAACAACATTACCCCTCAGCGATGCCACCGCCCGACGGTGTGCGCTATTTTTCTCTTCCCCTTTTTGCTATGCTTCAATCCTTTTTGACCCTATAACCCTCAATTTCAACTTTCAAATTTCAAGTTTCATGCAATTCTCATTCACTTTACTCTCATATGCAACAATTAAGCCCTAAATGCAACTAGAACAAAATTAATCATGCAACAAAAATCAATCAACTGGGTTGCCTCCCAGGTATCGCTTGTTTAACGTCATGAGTCTGGTCCAAAGCTTTCTAGCACTTATCAGTAAGTGCAAATCTTACCAACACGCTTCAGTAGGTGTACCTTCTTGTATCCTTCAGTAAATACATAATCATATAGCATCCCTCAGTAGATGCTACCCAATAAACAATGTTTAACAAAAATCCAAAATTAGAAGACAAAAATAAAAGAAAATAATGTTCATAAATCACTGGGGTGCCTCTCAGCAAGCACTCTTTCAACGTCATTAGCTTGACCTGGTAAAGCTCAAACACCCATCAGTAGGTGTTGATATTCCCATTGCTTGATATTCTTTTCTTTTTCATATTTCTATTGAATTTATTCAGAAAGTTGATAACACCAAGCACCTGTTTCCATGTCTCAATCATAGGAACTTTAATCTCCAATTTCTTGAAGATTTCCATAAAGCACTGTTGACAAATTGGCAAGTGTACCAAATCGTACAAGTAATATAAATGGTAAGACCAAGTATCGTTTTTCCAAGAGACTCATATGGTTTCCTCGTTCGCGTGAATTAAAATAGTAAGACTTGAGAAATTAAAATTTATAAATTGGTTTTGAGAGCAAAAATATTAACATGTAAAATAAAAGGTTGATTTAATTGACAAGTGAAAACAATGGATGAATGGATGTTGTTGGGTACTAACAATTTCATCTATTCCACTCTCTCTTACATACTACCCTTGATTATTAGATTGATTCAATTGTTATGCGACTTTCTTAGCCTCCCCTTAACCCGATCCCTCGACGAAAAGGGCCTAACATTAACTACTGGCTTGCTATCCCTAGCCTCCCCTAGTAATTAATACCGCATTATAAACAGAAGTTAGCGCAATTGATCGTCCCATCCCTATCCCTAGGTGATATTGCAAAATCAAGAGATTACTCACCAGTTCATGTCATTAATGTACGTCCCCATATCAATAATGACAAACATCAATACATCAAATGAGTTAAACTATGAAAGCTTTAAGCACAGATGATAACCCAACAATTAACAATCAAAACATATGGAGTCCATATAAATAATCAAGGGATTCAATAAGAGAGAGTATCAAAAGATTACATTGTATTCCCCAACAACAATAGGGTTTAGTTCACCATGGTCATGGTGAAACTAGATGAAAAATGGAAGAAGAATGGAAGATCAAACCCTAGAAAAGATGAAAAGGAGCCTAAGCATCCAAGAGATCCTCTCCAGAGAAGCCAAATTAGGTCTGGCCGTTCTCCCCTGTCAAATGAATAATTCTGAAATCGGAATAGGGGTATAAATAGGTGAGGAGCGCATAAGAAAATGGGCCCAAGTCCAGCGAGCCACCGCCGGGGGATTTAAGTGTGCCGCCCGACGGTAATCGCTGCCGCCCGGCGGTATCCCAAAAGCCTTCAAACTGCCCAATGCCCAAGCCAGTGTCTACTCCTCGTCCTGGACCGCCCGACGGTTTAAGTGTGCCGCTGGGTGGTGCGTCAACTCTTTAAAACTTCATTTTTCAGCTCTTTTCTTGAGTCAACAACCTGTATCTTCACTCCATTCTTTACTTTTCTCAAATTTGCTACAAAACAATGCCAAAAAAGCATAAAATCGCTAAAAACAACTTTTGACTCTCTCGAGCATAATTTATTGAGTTTTGCTTGATTCTAAACTCATTCTGAGTAGTAAAGGGTGTAATTTGGTCCCAATTGACATACGAAAATAACTGTTTTTCAACCTTAATCAAGCACTTAAACTTCTTTTCCTTCCAATGATATTTTTTTTGATGAGGAAGGTGTTACCAATAAGGGAGTATTGGTAAAACCTGAAGACAAGTTTTGATGATGCTGCAAATTGTAATTCTTGATTGTAATAGGAGAATACTTAAAAAGCAACTTGTAGATTTTGAATGTAGTAGGAAAATGATAAATATTGTAATTTCTACTTGTATAATCGATTATGATTAAGGTATAATCGATTATCAGATGCTTTTGAACTAAAATAATCGATTATCATGAAGCAATAATCGATTATCACAAGTCACACTTGAATAATCGATTATCACTTCAAATAATCGATTATCACTTTTTGAAATTTCTATAACGAACTTGAATAATCGATTATCACTTACAATAATCGATTATTCATGGCAGTTGGGAGCTGACCTTTGGCATTCAGTGTGCTTGGCTATATAATTGGTTTTTGAAAGCTTCAGAAAATAACTTTTGTGTAAACTGAGAAAGCTTAGAACACTGAGTAGTCAGAGGAACGTTCTTGAGAGCTTTTGTTTACTTTGTTCCCTTGCCTGGTCTTGTGAAAGGAGAGGCTCGTGTATCGTGTGTCGATAGTCGGAGAAGACTCTCTTCAAGATAGCAAGGTGCTCTGCCTGGTCTCGTGAAAGGAGAAGCTCGCGAATCGTTGGTCGATTGCCAGAGCGGTTCTCTTCGAGTTGGTAGAGTGTGCTCTGTCTGGTCTTGTGAAAGGAGAAGCTCGCGAATCGTTGGTCGATTGCCGGAGCGGTTCTCTTCAAGTTGGTAGAGTGGTTCTTTTCGTTTTATATCCTGTTCATTTTATTGTAATCTATAAAATTATTTTTTAGTGGAACTGTTAATCACGCTTTGTAGTGATTAACAACTGGACGTAGATTCTGTTGAATCGAACCAGTATAAAAATACTCGTGTGATTTTTCTAAATCCCTACACTTATTTTATTTAACGCACATCAACTGTTTGGTTAATTTTCTGAAAGAAAATTACTTTTGATAAGAAGGGCCAATTTCGTTTTAAACTTTGACCGAACACGCTTTACGCTCTCTGAGTATTATTTCCGTTGCGCAATACTCTTTTAAAAATTACCCCCTCCGATACCGTCAGAAGGGGTTTTTCATATGATCTTTTCTTCTTTCCTCTCTTCCTCTTTTCTCTCAATTTTCTCTTTTTTTTTTCTCTTACTTTCTTCTTTATTTTCACACATATTTTCTTTTCTTCTTTTCTCTCAACCACTTTTTTTTCCTTCTCATCATCTTTCTCTTCCTCACTCAACCTTTTTGTTTCTTCTTCCTTTATCTTTTCCTCCTCTATCTTTATCTTTTCCTCATCTCTCTATTTTTTCCTCCTCTATCTTCTCCTCATCAACAACCACATCACTTTCAGAGATACTGGCTTGACATTCCTCCCTAGGGTTAACTTCAATATTAACCCTAGAATCATTTAAAGGCTCAATTACGCAACCCAATTCTATCTTCATCCCTTTACATCTTGCTTTTATGCATTCTGTAAAGGAGATGGAATTTTTCATAACTCGCTGGAATGTCTCTTCACGACTTTCTGATGGAGAAAGTGGTTGCTGCCAATGTTGTTCAATGTCCTCCAACGTATCTTCAAATAAATAAGGATATTGCTACCTTTGACGTTGTCGTAACTCCTCCAGGTTTTTAAGATGAGATAAACTCCAATCCATGATCCACTGAAAAAGTTCGTCAGAATTTGTATTCTTCTTGAGTAGAGTGATTTGTGGCTCAACAGCTTGCCCAAATTAGCTTTGATCCATGTTTGAGTGAGGTTTCCACTAGTGGTTGAAATCATCTTGGTAGAATTGAGTGCCCATATAGTTAAATTTTTGTCCAAACTGCATCCTGCAAACATTAGGCACAAAACCCTAGAAAACATTTATTAGAACAAAAATAAAAACATAAAAAATCAAGTCAAAGTTAATCAATAATTACACTACTAAAATAGTTAAACCACGAGTCCCCGACAACGGTGCCAAAAGCTTGTTAACACTCCGGCAAGTGTACCGAATCATAAAAGTAATAATAAAACGGTAAGTCCGAGTATCGAGTCCCCCGACAAGGGTGCCAAAAACTTGTGATTTATTGATTATTTAAGACTTGAATAACGAAAATTAGGGTTTTATAATGTAAAAACGAAAATTAAATATGCATGCAAAGGTTTTGATCAATTGACCAAAAGATAATGTAGGTGAATGATGCATGAATGAATTATGTTGTTCAGGTTTATGATTACATCCTATCCACTCTCATATACTAAGAATTTGACTTTTTGATTAATGTCAATGCCACTTTCTAATTTACCCTTAACCCCAATGTCTTGGTGAAAAGAGACTACTCCTAATTACTAGTTTACAATGTCTTGTCTCCGTAGCAATTCATCATGCGTTACATAATTCACACAGAAGCTTAAGGCAATCGGCCCTCCTATCCCTATGTCTAGGTAATATTGCTACCAAGAGAATTCTCTCATGTCTAGACCTACCCACACGTGTCCATATAGATAAAATCAAAGATTATGCTATTGAATAATGTCTTAAACAAAGCATGTAAATATAATGGAGGAAAAACCCTAAAAATTAATGAACAAAAGCATATGAATGAAGCAAAATTCAATATATGAGAATTTCAAAGGATTACATCAAGTCCCGAACAACAATGGAGGTTTAATTCACCATAATCATGGAGAAATTATATGAAAATAATGGAAAGAATGAAAAGATAAACCCTAGATTTGATATATTGGAGATCCCGCATCCAAAATCCGCCTCCGAGGGGTGCAAAGAGTGTTTCTGCGCCTCTTTCTGTCAAAAGATACATCTTCTGGTTCGTCTGGGTCTATATATAACACAGAAAAATAACAAAATTTTTGCCCAGGCCAAATAGTACAATGCCCGGCGGTGGGACGTCACTTGATCTCACCCCTTAGCGTTGCCGCTTGAGCGTCGTCCAGAGAGTCCACTGCTCGGCAGTGGATTGCACCGGCCGACGGTATGTGCGATTCTCAATTCACCCCTTGACGGTTCCCCTTAAGTGTGTGGCAAAGACTGCATTGAAGGTCACACCGCCTGACGGTGGGTACGATTCTTCTTTTCTTTAATTTTCCACCTTCTTTTGCATTCAACACTTCTCTTCCTTCACTTCCTTCATCAAACTTCTGATAAATCCTGCTAAAACAAGGGAAGACCAAGCATAAAACCAAGAAAACCCACTTTGAGTCTCTTATTCTTTAACTTAAGCAAATTGCATGATTTCAAGCTAATTCTAAGTCATAAAGAGTGTGATTTAGTATAAATTTTAAGTACGAAAGTAATGGTTTTTGAACTGTTATCAGAAAGGCAGCAACAGATATGAGGTATTTGTAGAGCACTTAAACGGATCTCGAAATCCGTTCATGGATATTGACATCCATTTACCCTTCAACGATTGTTGATATCCGTCAACAGATTTCGAGATACGATTAAGTGTTTTATGGATACCCCATATCCGTTTAAGGGTACTGTACTCTGTATTCACACCTGGGAACCTTTAGCTTGGCACCACTACTGGACCACCTTCAACCACCACAATAACATGGTTAGAAGGGAGAAGAAACAAGAGAAATCTGATTTTCGTGGGAGTGCTTGGGTTTGGGGGTGCATTGATATAATGGGTTAATGCTGGTGTTAAAATAGAATGACTCATTTCTCACACCAAGAGGGAGGGTGAATTGGTGAATTGTAAAAATAAAATCTTTTTCACAAAAGGTGATGCCTTTGAAGCTTTCTTGAAACGCAAGGTAAAATATTTTTTAATGCAGCGAAAACTTAATCGAATAAATATAGAAAGAAGTCGATTAAACATAAAAGAGTAGGGATCAGAAGATTCAAACACTGCGTTTTTACACCGGTTCGGCCAACCTTCCTACATCCAGTGTCCTTCCAACCACGAGAAGCAAATGTGCTATAACGATCAAGGTTTTTACAGCAAGGTTTCTACATAAGACCTCACGTCAAAAATGTAAAACACCTCTCTATCCCTATAATCAAAATATAGGCAATACCACAACTAGACCAGCAACAAGAATCCCCTCACTTGTTGTCTAAACCCTCTGAGAAACTCTCAAAGTCAAGAACGTTGCACGCTCTTCTTCCTGTAATCACAACAGGGAACCTCAATCCAATCTTCAAAAGATTGTAGACTCTAATCTCACAATTACACCAAAATGTGTAGAATTGATCAGCCTTTGAAATCACAAGAAATCACAAGTATTTGATCACCACATTCACTTCTTGTTTCTTGGAGCTCTTTCACTCTTTCTGTAAGATTACACTTTCTACAAAAGATATCACAAAATGTTAGAATCACAAAAGTTCTTACAGAATTCGAATTCACGTCAATTTATAGAATAACACATCACAGACGCATTTTAATCGACTAAGCTACTAATGCAATCGAATATAACAATTTTGTTATAGCAGTTAGCAACAAACACAACAACTAATTGAATTCACAATTAATGCAGTCGAATATCATTTAATGGTTGGTCAACATATTTAAAAATATGATTGTTAGACAGTTATAACAAGCATTAACAAAATTTCAAAACAATAACAGACTTAGTCGAATACGGTGCACATGTAATCGACTATGTAACAATGTTGATCATAGTTTTGAAAAACTTTCTTTATGAAAAATCTCACAGCGCACTTTGAAAATAGTTTGTGCAAAGACACGAGTTTTAATCGACTCATCCCATAATGAAATGGACTTAAAACTATTGTTTTGCCACACAATTAATGTTCAACATAAGTGCTTGTGGTTTTCCTTTTCCAAAAACATGTGTCATGCATTCACATATAAAATCACATATATAACACAATGAAATGCAATGAATAACACGATAACAACACAATCATGTTCTCATATATGCTCAAACGGATTCAACACATTTGTTATAAGCATATAACATGTAAACATAGAACATGTAACACATAGTACACATGTGTTATTAATTATGCGTTGTCATCATCAAAAACTCAGATATTACTGAGATTGTGTGTTCAACTAAACATGTGCTCCCCTATCAACAATCTCAACAATTGGTGAAGGTAAATACATTTTAACCACCACTAATTAAATATTTTATAGGGGCAAAGGAGGAATAGGGAGGTGTAGGGAACAATGTGTGGTGGTGGAGGGAGTAACACTCTTGGTCTTTTTCCCTCTAGCAGACAAGCCCATTGGGCTGTCTTCGTGGGCTCACGAGCAGACTTTTCTCCTTTCCTCTTCATTGGGGTTGGGTTTTGTAGGAGGGAGGCGAGATCTGGCGGCAACGACGCTACTATGGCGACGAGAGTGCGACTCTGACGACTTTAGCGCAAGGCCAGTTTTACTCTTCTTTTTCCTTCATGCTGGATCATGACACAGGACAAGTGAGGTTTCTCCTCCTTTTTATTGGGTTCTGTCGCGGTTATTGTAAGGAGGAGGGGCTCTAGTTGATGACCCAGGTGGCGCAAATGCCCTTCTCACGGTGTGGTGCATGTGACAGCGACGAAGATTTCTTCTATCGATTTTGATTTGTGGCACAAGGAGGAAGCTTTGTTCTCCTCCTCTTCTTCTGATTTTCGATTGAGGGATTCTATTTCGATAGGGTTTTCGTTTCAAACTGATTTGGGAAATTCGTGGTTTATTCTGAATTCAGTTTTTGGGGTTTGGGTTCTCAAATTGGATTTGAGAATTTCTTTAAAGGGTTTGAATTGGGGAATTGTTGATATTTCGAGTCTCGTGGTTCTAGACTGTGGTGGTTGTTGGTGATTGTGGCGGTGGAGCAGTGTCGTGGTTGTTGACCGTGGAGTCATTGGGCCTCATTTGGGCTGGTAGGTTGAAGTAGACATTTTGGGTTTGTGGACCAACATTGCATGTTTGGATTGACGAGGAGGGTTTGGGCCAGTTTTGGCCTGAGTGCATCTGCAGGATATGCTTGTCTAAAGACAAGGAAATAAAGGAAAAATATCTAAATAAAAATATTAAAAACAAAATCAATAATAAAAATTTAATTGGGTTTGTTGGCCTATAAGGTCAGAATTACTCTTTTTAGTTTATGATGCAGATTTGTGTTGGACTGACAGATTTGGAATGAATTAATTGGAGCGTAACACTTATTAGTGGACAGTTTTGGAATTCATTTTTCGTTTTGATGTCAATTTTCCGAAGAGTTTGAATTGACAACTCCATTTTCTGGGAAAACGAAGAGAACATTACCAAATATAAAAAAACATGGAAAATACCACATGTTTTACAAAGACCGCCATCATAACAAAGGAAAGAACGTATTTCTAACGTACATTTGTATCAAATAAAAGAAAGATTATATGTGATGGTTGTTAAATTTTGTTCGAGAAAAGTTTGAACAGAGAACAGGTCTCGCATGCTAAGATAAAGGGAATGAATTTTCAATTTTCCGCTCAAATTTTTATTGAATTCACTAACCTTTTTGACGTCTAACACTGGATCCATTAACATTTTATATCATTTGAATTACAATTCTAAACGACTTTTAATAATGACATTTATTTACAAAAAAGTCAGTGATCATTTTTAACTTTGGCTATGAGTGATTAGGCATTGAACATATGACGTTATATACAATAATACATAGAATTACCGACGATCAAAATCTGTCGGAAATGTGCAAAATCCGTCGGTAATGACATTTTTCCGACGGATTACCAACGGTCATAACTCCGTCGGTAATAACGTGGTCGGTAATATTTACCGACGGAAAAATATAACCGTCGGTAATTACTGAAGGAAAAATTCGTCGGTAATTGCCACATAATCCGTCGGTAATTACCGAAGGAAAAATCCGTCGGTAAATCCGTCAGTAAATATCCCGATCTGGTTCATCTTCTTCCTCTTTCCCCTGCTTCTTTTTCTCAGATTTCAAATTCTTTAATCAACCTTTCTTCATTCCTAAAGCAAAAGAACAATCAATTCATTCCAAAACCAAAATCAAAGACTAAATTTAGGTTCTCCAATTGTTTTATAAACCCTAAAATTGGGAAAAATGCCTTAGTTTTTTAGCATCATATTGTCTTCATTTTCCTCTTGTCCGCGTGGTTTTCTCACGGCAATGGTGCCGTTCTCCCATGGCAGCAATGAAAATGGAAGAAAAAAGGGGTTGCACAGTGAGCTGAAGCCTGAAAGGGGAAGAAAAGAGACATTAACGGTGCTGACAGTGATTGCAAACAAGAAAGATGGAGGCGGCCTGACTAAACGGAGCGACGATCTTGCTGATCGGAGATGGAGAGAGTTTTGATTTGTAGCTGCAATGGAGTGGAAGAGAAGAAAAAGATGGAGTGAAAGATGGAGAAGTAAGAAAAACAGCAAGTTCCACGTACAAATGAGGAAGAAATGAGAGAAACCAAATATATAACACTCTGCTCGCGGACAGAGAGGAAAAATGGGCGGGAAAATTCCCGCTCATTTTACCTACGGATGTACCGACGGCTTTTTCGTCGGTAATTAAAATAATGGGCGGGAAAATTCCCGCCCATTTTACCGACGGATGTTTCCTTCAGTAAATGAAGGGTCCATTACCGACGGATTTACCGAGGGATATTTTCCTTCGGTAAATGTAGGGTCTATTACTGACGGATTTATCGACGGATATTTTCCTTCGATAAATGTAGGGTCTATTACCGACGGATTTTTTCCTTCGGTAAATGTAGGGTATATTACCGACGGATTTATCGACGGATTTTTCCTCGGTAAATTTTAACTGCGTTATGGACGGATTTATCGATGGATTTTTCCTTCGGTAATGATTCCGTCGGTAAAATCCGTCGGTAAGAAGAAAAAATGCATTCCGTCGATAAAATCCGTCGATAAATTACAATTATCAACGAAAATATTTCCGTCGGTAAAAATCCGTCAGTAATTATCACATTTCTTGTATTATACGCTATTTTTGCATTAGTAACAATTTTTCATTTTCATGTCAATTTTCCCAAGAGTTTGAATTGACAACTCCATTTTCTGGGAAAATGAAGAGAACATTACCAGATATAAAAAAAGCATGGAAAATACCACATGTTTTACAAAGATAGCCACCATAACAAAGGGAAGAACCTATCTCTAACATGCATTTCTATCAAACGAAAGAAAGATTACATGGGATGGTAGTCAAACTTCGTTCAAGAAAAGTTTTAGCAGAGAACATGTCTCGCGCGCTAAGATAAAGTGAATGAATTTTTTATTTTTCGCTGAAATTTTTATTGAATTCACTAACCTTTTGACGTCTAATACTGGGGTCATTGGACGTTCATTTGAATTACAATTCTGAATGACCTTTAATAATTGCATTTATTTACAAAAATATTAATCATTTTTAAAATTGGCTATTGAGTGGTTGAACGTTGAATGCATAATGTTATATGCTATTTTTTCTTTTTTGTATTGATGTCAATTTTTCCAAGAGTTTGAATTGACAACTCCATTTTCTGGGAAAATGAAGAGAACATTACCAAATATAAAAAAACATGGAAAATAACACGTGTTTTACAAAGACCGCTACCATAACAAAGGGAAGAACGTATCTCTAACGTGAGAAACTCTCTTGGATCATAGTAATGTGACAGGCATGCTGATAAAATCCTAGAATTATAAGAACTGAATCTTAAAGAATAAATTTAAAGAATTAATTTTTCAACATCAGTAATCACCTATTTAAGAGGAAGATTAGTTATCTGAACATAAGTGTTAGTTAGTGAGTTCTCATTAAGAGTATCCAGTCGGAGTTTCTTGATTAATATCTTCTACGATCTGACAATCTTATATTACACATTGCATTAAATATCTTATATAAATACACTTCTGACTTATCAGATTTCTATCTTTCCGATTACCAACTATAACTTCTCCCCATAGAAGGAATTTAATGTTTTATTCCTTTATAGGGATTTGAGGGTGATGATTTGAATGAATTTGAGGGTAATTTTTGTTTTTGTTTTTTTGAGTGAATTTGTGAGTAATTGAAAGTAGATTTAGAAGTAAAGTCCCTCAGAATTAGCGTAGGATTTGATTGATGTGACAGATTTAAAAAATTTGCTTAATTGATAGAAATTAAGATTACCAAAATACCTTAGGGATTAAAGTAATATAAAATGATAATTGTTAATGTTATATTTAATTGTAAAAATGTTTATAAAGAATAAAAAATTAAAACTTTGAAAAAAAAAACTAAATTGTATTTTTTTTTTTGAAAAAAAAAACTGTTTAAACCTTGAAAAACCTATACAACATGATAATTTATTAAATTTTAATGGATTGAATTTATTTTTAAACTTAAACATCTTAAAAAAAATTATATGATTGAAAAATAATAAACAATTAACATTCTTAATTATATAAGATATATATTTTTGTTCCGATAAATAGATATATGGTTTAAATATGCTTTTAGTCCTTGAAGAAAAGAAGAAAAACAAAGGAACGTTGCACGCAGTTACGAGAGTTACTGAGAGAAAGCAAGCTGACGTCACATTTGACTTGCCGTTAGTCAAAATTTAACGCCGTTCAATTTTAAGGACTAAATATAAGAGTTTCAAAACTAAGATGATTGAAAGCTATCAATGTTTCGAGTAGAGACTAAAACCAAAAATCCGTGAAACTTTAAACACTAAAAGCATATTTAACCCTATATATATATATATATATATATATATATATATATATATGTTATAAAATAATTTTCAAAATTCTAACGGACGAAAATAAGTTTCCAAACCTAAAAATAATAAAAACCTAAGAACAATAATATCTTAACAAAAGTTAAACAAATTAGTTTTATTATTTATTGAAAACAAGTCGTGGACCACATAAATAAGATAAATATTATATTTTAATATTAATATATAATAATAATTGAAGAAAAGAAAATCAAACATGTGGGCAAATCCAAGCTTGGAGAAGTGGCTTCTCGGCCATTGTTCTATTCTAGGAAACTTATCTCTTATCTGGAAGTGGAACAGGGTTAGGTGATCTTTCTTTTTTTCCGAGCATATTTCAAGTTATTAAGCGGAATAGAGGGCATTTCAGTCATTAACACCTAAATTAGCGCAAATCCCTTCTAAATAGCGATGATGCTCTGAACAGTGCGATCCCATAAATATGTGCTTTTTCATAGTTGGTAAGCAACACAAACAAACACATTTTCAATTATATTCATCGTTCGCAAATTCGCTTGAACAGTGAAATTTGTTCAAGCGAACACAGCGTAAGAAAGGAAAAAATAGAGTTCATGTTTTAATAGGCCTATTGGAAGAAAAATGATTTTAAAATTTGAATTATTTTGTATACTTTTATAATTTTAAATTTTAAAATATAAATAAGCGTTTTTTAACAACTTCTAATGTTTAATATTATTTTTCTTTCATCCTAATCACTCCACAAAAAGAAAAAAAAGAAAAGAAAATTGGACTAAGAGAAACTTTGCTATATGTTAATTCGAAAATAGAATCCCTTTCTTACTCTTCTACAGGGATAGAGAAAAGCTTGTTCTATTTTTTTTAAATCGCTTCTGTATCTATATATATATATATATATATATATATATATATATATATATATATATATATATATATATATATATATTATTTGCATAGTCTTTAGTTTTGTAACTATTTTTATTATATATTTTTCTCCTCTCTTCCAATTACACTAGTGCAAAATCATTGTTTAACGTTACCCTTTAGACGTCGGTTATGAAGTAGCGAGACGTATATGATTGACCGGTGGCATTTTCGTAAATAAGTTGACCATATAGATGTCAGTTTGTGGGTCGACCGACGTCTATTATAGTGTACACGTTAGTTTTACCCTAAACAGACGTCCATGGGCTTGACAGGTAGGTGAGAAGTCAGTCTATTTCTACTATATAGACGTCGGTTACGGGGGGCTAGATGTCTATCTTGCTGCAATTAATGCGATTCACCTACCTTGCATGCACGTAGACGTCACTTGGTACAGGACCGACATCTACTGGACTGACCGGTTATTGAAAAGTCATCACTTCGTTCAGCGCTTTAGATGTCAGCGCCCCGTCGTCCGACATCTAAATGGCCTGAAAAGGCAGTTGAAGAGTTTCTTGGATGTCGGTTTAGTCAGGCAGCCGACGTCTATATGGCTGCAATTAATGTGATTCACCTACCCTGCAGGTAAATAGATGTCCCTTTGTTCAGGACCGACGTCTATAAGTACATAACGTTGGCGCCCCCAAGTCCCCGTCGTCTACTGGACTGACCGGTTACTGAAAAATCACTTCGTTCAGCGCTTTAGACGTCAGATTACCCTTGCACTCGACGTCTAAATAGCCTGGAAAAGGCAAGTGAAAAGTCTCTTGGACGTCAGATTAGTGATGTAGCCGACGCTTAAATTCATCTTAAATAGACCGCGAACTCGCAGTTACTCGCATATCATCTTCTTCCTCCTCTCCTTTTCTCTCTCTCGCGGTATTGCATTGCAGGTGAGTTTTTTTTTCATTTCAACCGTTTAAACTTTGTTTTAGTCCGATTAAATTGGTTTCTTGATCGGTTATCATCTAATAGCCTATTAAAATGTGTTTTCGTTGTGTTTTAGTACAGTTTTGATCCTCTGTTTGGGTATCGTAGTACCACATTCTCCCATTGCTAGCTTCCTCACAAAAAAGCGGCGTCTTTTGGATGTTTTATGGCGTTTCGACCCAAAATGGAACTTGGGTCCTTGTCAAGTTCGTGTCACCGTAATTTTTTCTTTTTGCAGTTGAATGGGAACTAGGCATGGACCCAGGTTCTATTTTGGGTTGAAATGTCATAAGAGATGTAAAAGACGCAATCTTTTTTGGTGGGGAAGCTAGCGAAGGGAGAGTGTGCTACTAGGCTATCGAAAAACAGGATCAAAACTGCACTAAAACACAACGGATATCTTAGACGTCGGTTAGTGTTATGTCGGACGTCTATACATAGACGTCGGTTAGTGGCATGTTCGACCTCTATATATTCCCGTAGACGTCAGTTAAGGCATAGGCCGACGTCTATATAGTGCCATTAGACGTCGGTTGAGGCCTAGTCCGACGTCTATATAATGGCCTTAGACGTCGGGGATGGCATGAACTAACGTCTAAATAAACCTCGGTTATTTGGAATTTCGACGTCCCATTAACGTCACCCGTATAGACACCGATTTTGAAAGTGACGTTAAAAGTCCAAAATAACATACGTTTAAAGCCCTTTCTACACTAGTGTTTTTTTGTTTTGTTTTACATTCATACAACTCACTCACATTTTCAATATTCTTTATTTCTTATCATAGTCTTAACTACATATTTTTTCTTGGTGTAATTATTTTCAAATTGTTTTAGTGTGATTATCTTTCAATTATTCGGCTTGAATATTCTCAAATTATATTATCAATTAGTGAATCATATAATTTTTTATTCTATTTGATCTTTATTTTTTATTTAAAGAATTTTTATTTTGCTAAAATAATTTTAATGTTCTTTGAACTGTTCTATTAGTTTGATATTCAAAAAGTTTTTTTATATTTTTAAGATACTTTTCATTTTATTATATCCTTAATTATAATTTTTTTCCTTTATATAATTTTGTTCAATGCTATGTCAAATATTTTCTGAACATGCATTAATTATTTTTACTTCTTTCTAATATTTTTATTTGTTATTTATTTATTATTTAGAATACTATTTTGATGATATTTTATTTACTTAAAAATGAGAAAGTTAAGCATCATGTAAGGATGAAAACCCATAAATACATTGCATTAAGGTTTTGAATTAGAGGTTGTGTCAATCCATATAAGAGTTGGACTTAGGTCTCATTTGTGTTGTGTCTCCTCCGTGAATCCTCCCCTCTATACATCGGTGTGGATCCGAGGTGATGGTTTTTCCTGATGATTGACTCATATGAGCACAATATGGTCCTCTATTGAAAGTCTTTTTGACAAATGGTTTAGGAAAATGTGATTAGGAATGTTTCCGCTAGAGGGAGAGTGTACTCATAATTTTCATTATCATGGTTTTTATTAGGTTTATGTTTATCCTTTATTGATATTTTTTATTATATCTTTTCAAATAATCATTGTTTTATTAAATAATTTTGGAAAAAGAAGTATCTGGATTTTATTTCTGTAATACTGTGTACATAAGTGGAAATATCAAAAGATTGAAGGAAATATCAAGAATTATCATTCAAATAAAATTCATTTAAGTACATTTAATAGGCCTAGTCAATTTGGCCAAATTTTCCCAGTAAGCAAGATTTTGTTGCTCAACGAGAAAGGTCAAGTAGCCTAACTAATCCAATGACCTCTACGTTACAAAAATCAATAAATAAAATTCGTCACAAATTTAAAAATAATCTTTTAAAGGAGCTAACCCTAAAGGAGACACGATAAAGATGCATTATATAGGCTAGAGACACTCAACATCGTTATTTTCATCATTTATCCCTTTTTTGGTGGTGAGAATGTGTATGAGGGTGTTTGGAGAGAAGATTTAGGGGAGAATGATTGAGTGGATTTGAGGGGATTTGAGGGGAAATTTTTTGTTGTTTATTTGAGTGGATTTGGAGGTAAGTGAGGATGGATTTAGAAGTAATGTTTGTGAGAATTAGTGTAAGATTTGATTGATGTGAAAGATAAAAAAAATTGTTTAATTGGTAGAAACTAAAGATTACCAAAATGCCCCTAAGTATTAAAGTAATATAAAATGATAATTGTTAATATTATATTTAATTGTAGAAATGTTTATAAAGAGAAAAAAATTAAAATTAATTATTAAAAGTAATTTTAAAAATTTGTAATTTAGTAAAATAAAATATATTTTTTAAATATAATATTTTTGTAATATAATTTTAAAATATATATATATATATATATATATATATAAGGGAAGTCAAAATAATGTGAAAAGCGGGAGGGCTCTGGGGCATAATTTCATAAACATGAGGGATGAGTGTAATTTTTCCATTGTTTAGTATTTGTGATTCTTCTAGTATTCAAGTATGACATTATACCCTCTTTCCACATAACCCCCCATATTACTTTGTACTGAAAGTTAGCCTTAACTTGTGGCATTACCATAGGTGTGTTACTCAAATCTATGAAAAGCTTTGCGCTTTGGTCCACTCAAAAAGTGTACATATAACGTGGAACCGAATCCAAGTAGTTAGAACCAAATAAAACGTTTGGTGGAATCAAATCCATCATGAAGGAACCGAATACCACATCCAGTTATACGTATTCTATGCACTGGAATCGAATCTAATGGCATTGGAACTGAAACCAGCCATTTGGAACCAAATCCTCCATGTTGTAACTGAATCCATACTGCGCTTTGGTCCTCTCTTCTTCATCTTCTTCACCTGTTACACGCTAATTTCCATGTACTTATTTCAGATAAAAGTTGATGCCATTTTTTAAAAAGTTGAGGATAAAGCAGACAATTCGCATTGAATCAGCTCAAATCCAAGCAAAATAGTGAGATAGAAAAAAAGCTATAATCTCGCAAATCATCACAATTTCTTCCTCGTTGATCCTTCCAAACAAACACGTATTTTACCTCATTTCATCACTCGAAAATATTTCACTTTGAAGAAAACGTTGTCTTCCCCGCACACGTCCATTGCTCTTCCCTAATCTCTCCCTCCTGTTATTCACACACCCACTGCTCTATCCCAACCTCCATTGTCATTTGGTCTTCCCCAACCTCCATTGCCCTTCAACTCTGCCCTTCCCTTACCTCGATTTCTTTTAGTCCCCAATCACGTTCTTCAATGTTGTCTTCCCCGCATACGCGTACTGCTCTACCCTAATCTCCCCCTCTTGTTGTTCACACACTCATTACTCTACCCCAACCTCCATTGTCATTTGGTCTTCCCGAACCTCCATTTCCCTTCAACTCTGCCCTTCCCTAATCTCGATTTCTTTTAGTCCTTAATCGCGTTCTTCTTTTCCCATAGCTTTATTACACTTCACTCGATCAAACTTCATTTCTTTTAGTCGTGTTGTGTTGATGGTGTCATGAGCAAAGTGTTACATAACGTGAGGGTGCCTAGTGTCGTTGTTGTGATCTACGAAGGCTACCATTATCAAGGGAGACTATAGAGGAGTCTTGCCATGGAGGTAAGTTCTATCTTTTAGAATGATGAACTTTAAAAACTGATGTCTTTGTAGAAAAAGTGATGCCGATAATCTCAACCAAGAGGGAGTGAATTGGTTAGCCCTTTAAAAATAACTTCTTTCAAAAGCTTTTCAAAATCTTTGAGATTTCTTGGAATGAAATATGACAAGTATAATGAATCAATAAATAATAAGAGAAGGGATAGACAGATCAACACAGAAATTTATATTGATTTGGCCAAGCTTAATCCAATCTTCCTTCAACAACCCTAGTTGAAGGGGACCACTATAATGATAGAGTTTACATGCAAGAATACAGATAACTCCCCTCTAAATACACTCTCTTTCCCTATTCAATATCACTTATAGAAAACAAGAGGTGAACACCCTTAAACTTTTACCACACAAAGAACAATCACAACTCTCTATACACCTTGAGAGCAATCTCAACTCTCAATGAGAACATTCTCTCCCCTTGGCACAACCGCACAGGAACCCAATCCACTAATTGAAAATGATCAATCTGATCTTCACAACAAGCACTCTAGTAATGCACATATGATCAACAACCTTTAAGCACAATTCTTGATAGAATCTTGATGTAAACCTAAATTTGATCCTTGATTCTTCAAGATGGTTCTTGGACGCTCATGTAATCAAAACTCAATCAAAATGTTAGTTATGAAATTTAATGTTCAAAATATTAGATTGAAACAACGCGTAAGATAATTGTTTATAGGATTTTCAAATCTTGACATAATTTAATCGATTATGCAAATAATGTAATATGTTAAGTTTTTCCTTCTAGTTTAATAGATTTTATCAGCTTTTCAAACTTCGAATTTTAACATATTATATGGCACATGCAATCGATTAAACAATTCTCAACAACTAACAATAAATGCAATATGACCGTTATAACTATATTGACTTGAAAGCAATTGAATTTATCATTTGAAAACGACTTAACCGATTATACAACTTATGTAATTCGTTATGTCCTACACTTAAGCAAATTTTCAATTACAATTTTCATTCATATTTAATGCCTTGGCTAACTTTTTCACTTAATTGGTTATACACATTGTATAACAGATTATGTTAGAACAATTTGCCTCCAATAAAGCATACAAGAGTTCTGAAACAATTTAACAGATTAAACAGATTGTTTAACAGATTATGTTATACCAGAAATACATTTTCAATATGTTTAAACATGTAAACCTTTTTCCAATCAGTAATACATGTATCAAGCACAAACATCAATAATATCAAACATTTGGTATGTCATTTTGTGCAAGATAACTATAAAACAGGTTCTTAATGTCCATCATACAATGTTCATCACCATGTACATCATCAAAAACAAGATATTCAAATGAGTCACGACTCCCTTTATCAACAATCTCTCGCTTTTTTTATGATGACCAACAAGAAACTTGTTTTCAAGTTATTCTCCTCCTTTGGGCATTAGTAAAAAATGGCAGAACAAATAACATGGAAATAAAGTGCTAAAAGAGACATCAAATAGAAATCCTTATAGACCATTGAGGAATGTGATGCTCCCCATATCATTAAGCAATGTAGCACTTGACAATGTGTGAGCAGTATATTATTGATGACAGAATGTGTATCAAAGCTTAAGATATCAATTCAAGTAGTGTATTACAATAATTAACATGTATCAGAGAAATTAATGCTTGATTTTGTCATGAAAACAATTTTGATATCAAAATTATGTTGCAATATTCATGTATCATGTGCAATGTGTATGTCACCTATTTAGCAAACTTTTTAGGTTTTAAGTAGTGTAATTTTAGGTCCTTAATACTCAAATATTGTATTTCTTTGTGTTTTCGAATTGTGCCATTATTTTTGTCTTTCTTTTATGTTTTAAAACTTGTGTAGATAGTTTTTTTACTGTTTTGGTCAATACTTTAATACATCATGCATTATGACCACTTTTAGCCTATTTTAGTAACTAGTTTTAGGTTCTAGGGTGTCGTATTTTGAGTTTTAGGGAATTCTTTGTTTTTCACCACTTTCCTAGCATCATTTAACTACTTCAAACTTGTTAGGATGTTAACATTACTTAAAATTACTTAACTTTAGGTGAAATGGGAATTTGTCACCCTTTAAGTGAACTTTTTAGGTACTAAATACTCAAACTTTGAGTTTGAGATGATTCTTTGCTTTTGACAAGTTTCCTAACTCCATTCCACTAGTTTAGACTTGTTAGGATGTTAACATTACTTAAAAATAATGTACATTAGGTCTAATTGCCAATTTCTCACCTATTTAGTAGACATTTTTAGGTTTTAAGGAGTCCAATTTTAAGTTTTAGGTACTTGATCCAATTTAACATCTTTCTTACATTGATTTTACTAATTTAAACTTGTTAGGATATGAAGATTAGACATTCTTAGGCTAATTTAGGTGAATTTCGAATTTCTCACCTACTTTAGTCTATTTATAGGTGTTTAATAGTCAAATTCTGTTTTTCTTGTTATTTTTCAATTGAGACTTCATTTTTATCTTTTTTTTATCTTTTAAAAGTTGTGTAGATAGTTAGTTTACTGTTTTGGTGAGTACTTTAAGAGACTTTGCATTTTTTGCACTTTTAGTGTATTCTAGGTACTACTTTTAGGTTCTAAGTTGTCATATTTTGAGTTTTAGGTATTTTTTGTAGTGTGAGTTCTTAATTAGGTAGTTTTTACCATTCTAAACTTGTTAGGATTGTTTATTTGTAGTTTATTTTCCTACTTTAATGCAGTTTGCAATTGTAGTACACCTTTTTTTATGTTTGAGTAGTGATAGTCCACTACTTCATCTACTTTTTTAGGTTTCAAGTAGGCAAACTTTGAGAAGTGATAGTCCACTACTTCATCTAACTATCATACAACATCTACATACATCAAACTAATCCATGAACAGTAGACATACATCCATCCTGTAGCAATCTTTTAATTCAATAAGATAACTAGTGAGTTTAACTATGTTCAATCAACCTTAAACTCACTTCCATATCATATATGCTCACATAACAGCAACCCATAATCCACAAAAGCATCAATTTATTTAAAACCAAAACCATGACAGTTTTATTCATGCCAGCAAGTGATTTATCGCAAAACAAGTTCAAAAAGCCAAGTTTTGAATGTAGAAATTACAACAAAGACAGCAAAGGTTTTATGTAGAGTTTTATTATAAAACAACAACTGTAATATAATTCCTAATCATGTAATTTCAATTTATGTTCTCATACCTTTGCCTTTGCTTTCCTAAACTGCTCAAGTCTCCTCCGTAGACTCTCTTCCTCCCTTTCTGGCCACAATTCAAACTCCTTTAAAAGATCACCCTAACACATCAAATGGAAGTGTATTTAAAAATTCCTTTAAAACTCCTTTGCATGTCAACACATAATTGAATCCAGTTTTAGAAAATACAACCATATTAAATCATACACGAAACCAAGAATACAGTGCAATATTCGACCCTTCTCCAATGGGTTACCAATGCACAACACTTTTAAACAGTTAAAGGTAATACCAACCAGATTTGAACATATTAAGCTTAGGTTCATACACCCAAATAAAATGGAATATTGAAACAGCATACATCCAATCTACCAAATATCAATGAAGTATATATGATGTCTAATATATGATTAAATATATATGGTGCTATCTGACTGGTGAACCATCATACATCAGGAATCATAAGATGAAACAAAATGCATCATAGTAAAGTAGAATCAAACGAAAGATAAAAATGTTTTGAGGGAACCTGAAACAGCCCTTGACAATAGTACTAGGAATGTACAAAACCAGAGAAAAAGGTTTCTGGGAAACTAACCAAAGCTAATACTACTGCAGCCCTACTAAGGAAGCACTATTTAAGTGAATTTCTAAATGACCAGTCAAGCCTTTATATAGGCTAAATCAAAAGGCTAAAACTGGAAAACGAATGAACAACACATGTAATTTTTTCATTTCATACCACTTCAAAGCAACTCTTAATCAGTGATAACAATAGGTTAGGTCAGCATACAATCATTCCAATCATCTTCATTATAGTACATGAAATTCAAAAGAGTTCACTCTTTCTTTTTAATAGGATGAAATTGTTGCTAGAAAGAAACTATTTCTAGGATTTTAGGTGTTAGAAGGAGATAGTATATTATTATCCTAAGAACAATACATTGAGAAACTTCTTAAGAAGTTTGGGTATTATGATTTCAAACCTGTGAGTACCCCTTATGATGCTAACTCTAAAAATAGAGGAGAATCATGATCTCAGCCTCAGTATGCCTAGATAATTGGGAGCTTACTACACTTGATGAACTTTTGTTATGCAGTAGGTAGACTGAGTAGGTACACTCAATGTCCAAATCAAGAACATTGGGTTGCACTTTATAGGCTTATGAGATACTTAAGAGGTTCAATGGATTACGCCATTGAATATAGTGGATTTCCCACTGTACTAGAAGGGTACAGTGATGCTAGCTGGATCACTGATTCAGACGAGACAAAATCCACTAGTGGTTATGTATTCACACTTCGGGGTGGTGAGGTTACATGGAGATCAACCAGGCAAACTATTATTGCAAGATCAACAATGGAATCTAAGTTTGTTGCTCTTGAGATGGTTGGAAATGAGGCTAAGTGGTTGAAAAACTTCTTAGCAAACATTCCAATAGGAATGAAACCAACTTCATCGATGTCAATACACTGTGATTGCCAATCGGCAATAGCTATAGCTAAAAACAAGAATTACAATGGAAAGATATCCAATTGAGAAACAATTTGCTAAAGCAGTGCTAAAGAGTGGAACTATTTCCATTGACTATGTGAAGTCAGAACGGAATCTAGCAGATCCTCTGACAAAACCCTTGGGAAGGAATATGATCTTAGAAACATCGAGGGGAATGAGACTTAAGCCACTGACAAACAAACAAGTGATGGTAACCCAACCTTTGTGATTGGAGATCCCATGAATAAGGTTCATATGGGTAAAAACAAGTTACTTGTTAGTTCTGATAGCACTAAATTGATTTTAATCAATTATGTCCCTTCCTATGGTGTGTGTGTGAAAGTGTTAAATACTGCATTATTGAGAGACTAAACTTTATCATTAAAATTCTATGTGGATATAGAATTTTAGCTTAAATAAAGTTTTTTAATGATTTTTATATCCCTTATGGGTGGTGTATGATTTGCAGCATACACTTAATGAAATCACCTATATAAGTGTCGAGTGGGGCCGCTTGCATGAGATCTTGGCAAGATCTCTAGAGCACTCATGAATACCGGGCACGCGCATGGCCTATTTAGCGCATCACAGCGATAATAGCAAGAATTGTGGGGGTAATTGTGGGGGTGTATTGTGATTGATAAACCTCTAACACACGTCAAGTATCTTTGGTTCATATAGCTTGCTATACCAATTACACTGTGTGTTAAGTTTCTTGATCTAAGACTGGTTCATATAGCTTGCTATACCAGTTCTGATGCATTACATCCCATGAGACCCAGAATAAAAACTTCTTATCTTTCTTTTAGTGTTTGAACTATTTGAGTCAAAGACTTTTCTTTCAACTTTTTTTGCAATAAGTGAGGGATTGTTGTAATAATGATTAGATTATTGCAAAAGAAAAAGTTGGATTGCAACGTTAAAAACTTTAATTGCCAATAACATTCAAATTAATTTTCTTAAGTGCTCCAACAATAAAATATTTAATAGTTTTTATTTTATTTTATTTATTTTATTTTTCCCTAACTCTATAAATAGAGAGCTCTTTCTCCATTCCAAGACACCAATCTTTCTCATTCTCTTCTCTTCCTAGTTTCATTCTCTCTTCCTCTTCTTAAAATTATCCTGGGTATAAACTATATTAAAGTTTCTTGCTAGTTCTGAAATCCTAGAATACTTCGCGAAGTTTCTGTTGTATCCTGGGGACTTGTACAATACACTGTGGATAAGTCCTTAAGAACAGTGAATTTACATACCTCAGAGAAAATTGCGGTTCAAGATTTTAGTTAGTATTTTACTACAAGCACCACATAATCATGGACTACGATCATTTGCAGATTTCTATCCACTCGGATGACGCAAGCCGGAAACAGAGATGGAGCGAGAAGATGGAGGAGCTGAAGAATACACAATTCTCAAGTGCAGAAGATGCAGCCTCACCACTAGTGCATAAGGAACTTGTATGGGAGAAAAATATTGTGAACTTTGAGCTTTATGATGCTGTTGAAAAGGGGGATGTGGTTAACTTTTTTGATGTGTTGGAGAAAGAATGTGCAGAAAGGAAGGTGCCTTTGTCTGATATTTTTGATCAGGTAACATGGGCAGGTGATTCACTGCTTCACGTGGCAGCAGATTTTGGAAGTGAACAGATTGCAGAGTTGATTTCTTGTCACTTTCCTGAGCTTCTTACTAGGAGAAATGTGAGAGGTGATACTCCACTTCATGTTGCTGTGAGGTCCACGAACTCCACTATAGTCAAGCTTATTCTGTCTCAGTATGCCATAGAGAAGTCAAAAGACGATGGTTTGATGGATAAGGAGATAACAAGAGAAACAAATGAGTATGGGAATACTCCTTTACATGAAGCTGTCTATAGTGACCATTTTGGTGTGGTTGAAGAGATTTTACATGCAGATGAGCCTGTTGCACATTATCTGAACAAGTCCAGGTCTTCACCACTGTTCTTGTCAGTGACGAGTCCCGATGTGAAAATTTTGAATCTTCTGTTACAAATTCCCTTTCCTGCTGATCAACCACTTCCACAGTGCTTCGGAAACTCTCCACTCCATGCAGCCATTCGACAAAAGAATCCTGGTATTCTTCACAACAAATGTCGTAAATAGATTTGAAATGTCTGCCTATTATATATATATATATATATATATATATGTTTATTTCAAAATATTCTGACACCTAAATTTTTTACAATATTATTTTTTTTATTTTTTACTTTCTTTTTTTTTATAAAAATACAAAAAATTACACTTTTCTAACTATTCTACTCTTGTCTTCTGTGTTAAATAAAGATAAAAATATGTCGTGATAAGGTTATTTTTCTATTTAAATGGGTTGAAATAGAATAGAGATATTATTCTAATAAACCGGAAAAACATAATTATTTAATGTTTAATTTCTAAGTAGTTTGAAAACTGTTAGTAAGATATATTTATTTAATATTTTTTTAATCTTATTGTTTGCAATATTTTAATTAATTTACATTGTTTCTTTGAATTCTAGGTCTAATAAGAAAGATATTAAGAAAAAGAGAGGAGCTAATTTACTTGAGAGATGAAGAAGGGGGTAATCCCTTTCATTATGCAGCTTACACTGGTTACGTTGAAGGATTTCGTATATTGTTACAAAATTTATCAGAGAAATCAAACCAAAGTCTCTTAGAACGGAACAAAAAGGGCAATTTTCCCATTCATGTTGCTTGCAAAAGGGGTCATGTTGAAGTGGTCGAAGAATTCCTTCGACATGAATTGCCCTTTAATCCTTATGTTCTCCTCAATCAAAAAGGTCAAAATATTCTTCATATTGCAGCGAAGAATGGAAGAACTAAAGTGGTACAACACCTATTGCTGAATCAGAAGATCGATCAGTGTGCTATAAATCATAGAGATAATGATGGAAACACGCCATTGCATCTGGCTTCCATAAATTTATTTCCAAAAGTTCTGCATTGTATAGCACACGACAAGAGGATCAACGTGAATATCACCAATAACAACGATTTAACAGCTCGAGATATTGTTGAATTGGAATTTAATACTCAGAAGACTGTTCGAAAGGTATGATTAAGAATGATAGGTTCACCCCCATGTCATGCTATAGAGTACCATGTCTATCAAAGAGGATAAAATAAAACAAAAAATGACAAAATGGATTAAATTCTACTATATGATATTTGAGTGAGGACTAATGTTTTGGTTTCATCATGAATATGTCTGAATAATAGAGTTTTATAATTTGCTGCATATTTTCATTTTATTCTCTCATTACATACCAAATCACAACTTGATCATTCTACTTGATGATGCATAACTTCTTATGATATTTTCTACACTCTTTTTTGTCTTAACTTTTCTATTCCGTGCAGCTTCTAGCTAATTCGGTTTTGATCGAAGCTGGCGTATCCTTGAAGTTAAATGACATGTTGCACCTTCAACGCCAACAATCACCCAAAACGGATTTGCGTTTAAAAGATCCCAACACAATCTTAGTTGTGGCCACTTTGATTGTCACTCTGACTTTTGCTGGTTTTCTTTCTGTTCCAGGAGGTCTACACAGTTCTGATGACCCAAATCCAAAAAAAAGAGGGATGGCTATTCTGGATTATAATCCACGTTTCTGGCTTTTCAGCATCTATAATTCAATAGCCATGTTTAGTTCTATAGCTGCATGTATACTGATGTTGGTGGCTCAAACTTTGGACTCTGAATTGGCACGTAAGCCAACTAAGTTCGCAACACTGTCTTTGTATTGTTCCTTTTCAGCATTGCCAACTGTAATTTTGGATGCTGTAAGTCTAGTTCTAGATAATTATCCACTCCGAGTGGTTTCAGTTACCATAAGTCTAGTATGCGGTTTATTGTTGATCCTTATTTGTGAATTTGGATATTATCTTGTTCTACTTAATCCTATTGGTGGACGTGCTCTTAGGAGTTATATTAAATTACTACGTTACGACAATAAGCCAGATGATTCCTCTTATCAGAAAGCGATCAAGGACAACGAGGAGTTTGTGTAATCAAAAGAGCATGTGTAACAGGTGGATCGAACTATATATGTTAAAAACTTTATGGACATTGATTATGAAAAATAATGTTATTTGAAGTTATGACATGATAGAGTATAATGGATTGGGATAATCTTTGCTCTAATTTAACGAATATAAGATTGTTGTTCCATAAATAATAATTTTATCTTCTTGTTAAAAGCTGGTCAGCCACGGATCATCTTCTCAGCTTTTCTTCTTATGGAGCAATACCCCACTGCTTTGGTTAAAATTTAGTTTGTTTATTTATTGCTTTGGCTACCTTCCCCCTTAACAAAAAACAACAAAGAAATTCATTTAGGATTTAGGCTTTTCCCTTTTACCCTCAAAACTTTTTTTGGTTTGATTTGCACGTTATTTGAGCATGCTACATTGTGTATCAATATTATGTTAGAAGCAATTTTTTTTTATAACTTATCAACTAATTAATATCAAAGTCTTTATGCATAAGATGATGGTTATTACTTTGCTATCGTTAATCAATTGAATCTAAAATACTAAAAAAAAAAACTTGATACTATTTTTGAATATAGAATTTTAAGAGTAATTTAGTTTTTAAAAAATTTAAATTTTTTATGATTGTTCTAGAAAAAACGTACTAACACATGCACCTAAAAGTATTGAAAGTAATGTACCTTTTTTCATTTCTCAAAGTCCCTTTATACTCATCTCATCGTTCCTCCACCTCTTGAATTCCCTTCCGTCTTTATTATTCTCAAAAAACACTATTTACTCCAATATTCTCTCTTTAACTTATTTCTTTATTTGACCTTTGTCTTCTATGTATATCTTTATTTGACCCTTGTCTTCTATGTATAACTATTAATGACTACGAATCAAGTTAGCATTTTATCTATCATACCAATCAACATTGGACTTATTAATCCCCTCAATATTGAATCTAACACCACACAGTTCCTTGGCCTCAGCATTAGAGAGTGTAAGACTTAAAATTGTTTAAACCAAATCCAATCGATATTGAGCTTATTGACTCAATCAGTCCTAGGCTTAATATTGTTATAAAAATTGCTTACAAATCTCATTCTGCAATTTCCTGAGGCGTGTAAATTCACTGTCCTTAAGGACTTATCTGCGGTGTGTTGCGCAAGTTCCCGAGGATACAAGAGGAACTTCTCGAAAGTATTCGAGGATCACAGAACTAGCAAAAAACTCTACTCTAATAGAGTTTATACCCAGGATAATTTGTAGAAGAGAAATAAAAATGAAGCTAGGAAGAGAAGAGAATGAAAAAGGCTAAGGATGATCTCTTAAAATTTGACCGTTTCGGCACTTAAAGATTTGACTCTTGTTAATTAATAAAATATTAACGTTCCACAACTTTCAATTGCAATAAAATAATAATATTTTACAACAAATACTTATAACCTCCATTAACCTTAGCACATTAAGATTAAAAGTTCTTTAGACAAAATCCAATATTGACCAAATCAACATTAGGCTTATTGACTAAATTGATATTAGGCCTAACACCATAACGATGAAATATATTATTTGTGTAGGAAATTTTAAAACAAATTGAAATTCTAAACTTTTATAAGATTAATTAAATTACTCAAGATTATATAATTTTAAATTTCATCTAAAAACAAAAATTTAAGGTTTCTTCTATTCTTATATTTATGTCTCTCTTTTTTCTTCAACTTGAATTTGGTACGTAGGGGCACCTATGGCTTGACCAAGACTTTGAAATTACTGGAAGTTTTATATTTTAGTTGCTAACAACCAAATTTTTATTATTCATGTTGATAGGATTTTTTAATTTTTGTTTTCATATACATTGAGTAAAAAAAAATCAACAAATATCATAAAGAATATTTGTTGTTCAGTTTATGATATTTCATTATAATCTTTTGCTTAAAATTATTAGAATGGCTGCAATTACTATAATTATCAGGACAGTTGGAGGATGAGAATGTAACACAGGAAATCTCTAGAAAGAGGGGCTTAAATAGAGTTTTAAATCATTTTGTAAAACAATGTTTAATCTCTTTTGCAAGAGTTAGATGGTCTATATTTCTTAAACACTTAAATATTTAAAACAACACTTAGGGAAAAACTTTGAAAACCAAAAGCAATAAGACACACTTATTTTTATATTGATTCGCTCCAAACTAAGTTACGTATAGTTTTCCCTTAAGCACTTTTAAGGAGTTTTACTAATCACAAAGGATTACAATGAGTTTAACCACTCCTAGTATACAACTAATCCAACTAGTTAGGAAAAGTATAACCACTCCTGGTATGAATTGGTCTAACTAACTAGAGAGTTTAACTCCACTTAGTTAAACTTATAAGTATTTTTCTTCACTTTTGAAAGAAAATAGAAAAGTGTTTTCAAGATTACAAGAACAAAAAATGTAACTCTCGTAGAGAGGATTTAAAATCAATACAAAGAGATTATGAAAACTTGTAAAGTGACTTTTCTTTTTCAAAGAAAAAACGTTAAACTATGCAAGCTTTAGAAAACAATAGCAAGAGATAGTATGCACAAACAATTCTTGATTATTTATCTTCTTTTCTCTTCATATAGTCCTCTTTATATAAACTTCTTTGAAAAATATGTTACTCAAAACTTTTGACTTTCACATAGCGATGTAGCCTTTTGTACTATATTAGAAGCTATGTTGCATCTTGCAAAGACAATTGTATTGTGTTGGGAAGAGACAAATAGAAAGAATGAAGGAAACATTCCTAGAATATCTTCATGTCTCTAAACGTTCTTCTGATTCTGATGCAGGCTTTTAATAAAGGTATTGTACTGATATGATCTGCACAGAAAAAGAGAGCACAACACAACTGACAAAAGAGTACTACAACGTACATGCAATAAAGTGTTAAAAGATTCTAGTCATTTTGGAATTATACGAGTATTATCGTTTAGGCGTTATATATTTGAGTAACTTATATCATTTAGGATATTTTTAATATATAGTGCTTAGCACTTTGCGTTTAATATCCTAGACGGTTCATGTTGTTAAACACTATTTATTTCAGATACTTTGTTAAACTTCAAAACTAGGTTTGCTTAGAGGACCTTGTCTTAACATATAATTTTTAAACAATTTTGTCTCAACATGTAATGTTTAGACGATATTGTCTTAACAATCTCTACCTTTTTAATGTTTAACAAATATTTATGCTAAGACGAAAGGTATAAGAGATTTTGCTATCAAAGATTTTGCTAGACGTGATAAAGTTGTTCAAAATATATATAAATTTATTCAATTCTATCATGCTAGTCGTTTTAGCTATCTTTTTCAGAAAGATTTTTCATGTGTATCAAGACAAAGATAGTTATCTAGATTTCTTTACATAGCATTAGATCATAAAGATATAAAAGTATTAAATTATATATCTCATAGCTTTATATGCATAGTACTCAGCGTTTATTCAAAATCAATCATAGCTCATGGTTTATCAAAGAATTAATTCATAGTATCAGAGCACAGAAAGTATCAAAGTATGTATGAATGAAATCATAGCAAGTACGTCAATATTAGAGTTATTTGAAAATTATATAAATGATTGAAAAATGACTTTCATAAGTCATAAATTAATATATGCAACGTATCAGATCAGAGTAGTCATAATAATATATCATAGAAAATTATATCAGCATGTAAGAAACAATACTAAAGTGTTTGAGTAATGAATCATTAGATGACTAAGGTGTTAGAGTAATCATAAAATGATTAAGGTATCATAGTGAAGAAAAACATTAAGCATAATTATCATATGTCAGAAAAAAAGAACGAGGTATCAGAGTATATAAAAAAATGAATGTGTGTCCATAAAAAAATTTCTCCCCTTGAAAAAGTTATCCCCTCCCTAGAATTATTTCCTCCCAAAAAAATTTTAGCATCTAATTTTCTCCCCCTTATTTGATAAACATTAAAAGGGTTGAAAATAGAATATCATGGACCACTGGTAAGTGGTGGTAGTAGTGAAGGTTGTGGTGGTTGGGCAAGTTTGGAGAAAAGTTGGTTGGTAATGGCATTGAGGGTGCTGATAATAATTTTGAACTTGAACTTTTGTTCTTCTTTCATTGCAGCAAGTTCTACTATTTTGCGTGCAAGAGGGAGGGTTACCCTTCTAAAAATAAATATGAAGGGTCACAAGATAAAAATAAAGAAAACGAAAAGTCTAAAGAAACTAGAACAAGAACTGTCCAGTTTTTCAAGTGTTATGGAAAAGGGCACATTTTTTCTGAATGTCCTCACAAAAGAATAATGTTTTTGAAAGATCAAAACATTGGAAGCCTAGATGACTCTTATTCTTCACCTAGTGAAGAAGAAGTTTTAGATTCTATAGAGAAAATTCTTCCTTGTGAAGGAGCATTGTTATTGGTTTGTAGACTTCTTGGAAACCAACCAAATGAATTAAAACAATAACAACAAGAGAATCTCTTCCATACAAGATGTAATGTTTTTTTATCACATTTGTTATGTTATTATTAATAGTGACGCTAGTTGTAATTGTTGTAGTTCAAGTTTGGTGGAAAAGTTAGGTTTCACTATTAGTCCGCATCCAAAGCCTTATAAAGTTGAGTGAATTAAGGATTATAGTGGTATAATAGTCCAAAACCAAGTTAGTATACCATTTCTATAGGCAATTATGATGAAAATGTTTTGTGTGACATTGTTAATAAATCCATCCATGATTGTTACACTAATAAAATAATTTTCTTTCTTAAGGGATGCAAAATAATTACAGTTCCTCTCACACCTCAACAAGTGAGAGAGGATGAGATAAAATAAAGATCAAAAATGAAAAAGAAAAAAAAATAGGAAAAAAAAAGTGTTAAATAAACAACCTTTTAAAGAAGATGTTGGAAAAGAAAAGAAGGTATCCATGATTTTGAACTCTTCATCATCAAAAGGTAATCATTTTTATTTTTCTTCATAACAAAAACATCACTTTGTTTTCTTGCACAACATATAGCAATAGCCAAAACAAAATGAAGGAAAAGGTGATTTTGGAATGAAGGCTAATAAATTTTCTCATAATCGCTTTTGCAAAATCAATAGGCTATTTCTTTGTTCTTTTCTTCATATGTATTCTCTTATCAATACCACTATTCATTCAATTTCTATTTGTTATTGTTTGTAGGTACATCTTTTATTTAGGAGGAGATTAATAGCCAAATTTATGCTTCCTTAAATATCTTTCCTATCTTAGGACATATCGTTTTTCAAAAGAGAGGATAAGATGAAAACTCATTTAGGGACATTAATGGAGATCCATCCAGGGAGCTACAACTAGAACTTGGCTAAGAGAATGGAAAAAGAAGAAGGACATCATGGACTTCTGCTCTTGTGAAGATATATAATGGTCAAGCTTGTTTTTCCTTCTCTTAAGCCTTGTAAATATGTACATATGTCTTTCTTTAGGCCTTGTATTTGGGCCAAGGACCTACCCATCCAAGAAGCTTAGTAAACGTAGGCGACTTTGAAGATTTCTCTGCATCCAGTTCAGAGGTTCAAAAAATACATGCTTATAGTCAGATGAAAGCCCTTTGAGTCTACTTTCCAATAGTAAAACAATCAGCTCATTTGGAGTTCTGTGGAGGAAGTTATGAGTTAAATAGTCAGCAAAAATCAGAGTTGCCAAGATATTGTCAATTGGGCTAGTTTTGGGCTTCTAACATCTTTTGGGCCTTGGAAAGGTAAAGAGTGTCCCTTCTAGCTTGCTTGAAGCCTTAAAGAACATTCTAGAGTATGAAGGAGGCTCTCATGCACCCCCCTTGGACAGTTTTAAAGGGAGAAGGCTCTCATTCACCTCCCTTGGACAATTAGAAGCTTCAAGAAGGAATCTAGTTCAATGTACTCTCCTTCCTCCTAAGAGTTCTCCTTCTTTTATAAAAGGAGAGCTCCTCCTCTTGTAAATGATGTTCGAAATAAATGTTAGTGAAACTTTTTCCATCATTAACCGTGAGGTTTCCTTTTTAGGTAGGTTTCTTTTATAGCTTAAGCTACGCAATTATAAGTTGAAGCCTCCTGATATTACTTATATGTGAAGTATTCTACATGGCTTGAGCCTCAAGTCAAAGCTTGAGGAAACCTTCTATGATGAAAACCCCATATTTTGGTGTTGCAGCCATACAAAAAGTGACATAATAAATTTCTATTAATTTAATGAGTTAAGTGTAGAATCTTTCAATTAATTTCTTAAAACTATTAATTGTATTTCTTTTTTTCCTTATTACTACAGGTTGGGGCAATTGCTTTTGTTGCTTTAACAGGACTGCTAGTATTGGAGCAGTTGCAGGTTGTTGCTTTGACAACTATTGACATGGTGATAGCTTTTTGTCCTATAACATTTCACAGTTTGGAAACTAAGCAATGGGTAGACATCTTGTTTTGAAAAGAATAGTGCAACATATATCTAATCGACATCTTTCTCTATCCATAGAAGATATTGTAGTTATGTTAAACATCTTTCTTTGCCTTTAAACTTTGATATTTTACCATCCTAGACAAATATTTTATTTATTCATTCAAGTATAGGATCCTTATATATTTTCTTGTACAATTTTATTTTTTTTACTTTAGCATTGTCTTTTCTTACATATAGAAACCATTTAGCTTGAAACATATGTCTTATTTTTTATAAATGTTGAAATGTTTCAATGAATTATATTTTCTATTAAATATTTGTAAATGTTTCCTCTATTAGATAGTTTTTGACAATTTGACACTTATTTTATCAGCTATCGAAACTCGTAACTAAATGTAGATATAAAATCTCCTACTTTTTTTTTTATAAAACCATAAATTACATACAGATTTTTTTCGTATGTAATTATATACGGAATTTTCGTATGTAATTACATATGGATTTTTTCGTATGTAGTTATATACGGATATATTGGTATGTAACTTATTTACACTCCTTTTATATATGGATTTTTGTCCGTATGTAATCTGTATGTAACATCATTTTATATACGGATTTTGGAGGTTACATAAGAATGTTGGTCGTATATAACTAGGATGTTTCTTGTAGTGATGTAAATATGTCTTTCTTTAGGCCTTGTATTAGGACCAAAGACCTACCCATCCAAGAAGCTTAGTAAACATAGACAATTTTGAAGATTTCTCTGCATCCAGTTTAGAGGTTCAAAAAATAAATGCTTATAGTTAAATGAAAGCTCTTTGAGTCTACTTTCCAATAATAAAACAATCAACTCATTTGGAGTTTTGTGGAGGAAGTTATAAGTTAAATACTACAAAAATTATCAATATTACCGACGGATTTTTATCGACGGAAATGTATCTGTCGGTAAATTTTCATTACCGACGGCTTTACCGACGGATTTTGATTTTCATTTACCGACGGATAAAAGCCTTCGGTAAATCCGTAGATAAGTGACAATGTCCCTTACCGAAGGATTTATCGAAGGCCCTTGTCCGTCGGTAATGTTAATACCAGTTACCGACGGATTTACCGAAGGCTTTTGACTGTCGGTAAAAAGAGCGGGAATTTTCCCGCCCATTATTTCACTTATCGACATTACCGAAGGATTTTCCGAAGGCTTTTGGCCGTCGGTAAAAAGAGCGGGAATTTTCCCGCCCATTATTTCACTTACCGACATTACCGAAGGATTTTCCGAAGGCCCCTATCCGTCGGTAATGTTAATACCAATTACCGACGAATTTACCGAAGGCTTTTGGCCGTCGGTAAAAAGAGCGGGAATTTTCCCGCCCAAATTCCGCCTGTAGTGCCTATATATGTGGCAAACACACTCATTTCTCCTCATTTTCTTTACCATCTTAGTTTCACACCACCACTACTCCTTTCTCATTTCTTCTTACCGTCTTGTGGCTTCAGCTCTCTGCCATTGCAGGTTGCTCTCCAGCATCGCAGGATACTCTCCACCATCACGGGATGCTCTCAACTTTTTCGGCGAGGTCTACTTTTCCGGCTAGCTCAAGTTTTCCGGCGAGCTCAACTCTGCATGATAAAATGACACTACATCACCGGTCCTAAACTTTTCCGGCGAGCTCAACTTTCCATGATAAAATGACACAACATCATCGGTCCTAAACTTTTCCGGCGAATTCAACTCTCCATGATAAAATGACACAACATCACCGGTCTTAAACTTTTCCGGCAAGCTCAACTCTACATGATTCCTATGGTTATTCGCGTGATGCTGTTTTGGTGGTGGTGTTCGTGGAAATGAAAAAAAAAATGACACAGAGCGAGGAAGGAAGAGGAAGAAGATGAACCAGGTCGCGAAATTTACCGACGGATTTACCGAAGGTCAAAAGCCTTCGGTAATTACCGACGGCCTAAATCCTTCGGTAAAAGTTACCTACAACGGTTTTACCGACGGTATGTTGGCCGTCGGTAAGCCGTCGGTAAATGCTAATTACCGACGGATTTTATACATTACCGACGAATTATGGTCGTCGGTAATATCAATCATTCCTGTAGTTTGGGCCTTAGAAAAGTAAGGAGCATCCTTTCTAGCTTGTTTGAAGCCTTAAAGAACACTCTAGAGTTTGAAGGAGGCTCCCATGCATCCCCCTTAGACGACTTCAAAAGGAGAAGGCTCCCATGCACCCTCTTGGACAATTGGAAGCTTCAAGAAGGAATCTAGTTCAATGTACTCTCCTTCCTCCTAAGAGTTCTCCTTCTTTTATAAAAGGAGAGTTCCTCTTCTTGTAAATGATCTTGGAAATAAATGTTAGCTAAACATTTTCCATCATTTCCTTCTTAGGTCGGTTTCCTTTATAGCTTAAGCTACAAAATTCTAAGTTGAAGCCTTTTGTGATTGCTTCTATGTGAAGTATTTGTCATGGCTTAAGCCTCAAGTCAAAGCTTGAGGAAACCTTTTATGATGGGTTTTCTTCGTGCAGCTCAAGCCATATATTTTGGCGTTGCAGTTGTGTTAATCCAGTTTGTTGTAAATTTCTTAAAATTTCTCTATTTTTCTTTAAATTTCAACTTGACTCTTAGAATTTCTTTTAAACTTGTAAAACAAGTAAAATTAAAGTGATTAACACGGATACTACACATAATCATAACAAGATATGTATCAAATTAAATTAAAAATCAACTCATTTTGGACACTTATTAGTGGTTAAAATCGAATCTAATAATTTTAACAGTGGTATTTCAACTATATTAAATAAACGTTATTATTAGCTTTATGAAACCCATTTCTATGTTGGTGGAGTAATTGATAGGAATAAGAATAGTGACACTTATAACCGCCACCAAAGAATGTATTTAACCGACATTAAAAATGAAAATTTTACTTATGTTGTCTCAAATATAAAAATATTTAGTATTCAATTTTTAATAATTAGAAATATTTAATAACCCTTTCAAATTTTGTTTTCCAAAATCCCAGTTAATTTACCTTGTTTTGTTGAATTGTAGATATAGTAAATGAGGACATTGATAAAAAGACCTAAGCTAGTTGATTTAAGTGATGAAGATATTGAAAGTATTTCCTTTCCTTTTGAAGGAAACAATATCTTGTGCTTTGATAAGAAAAAATAACAACAAAAAATGTCAAAGTATGTAACGGAAAATAATTATCTCTAAATTTATAAGAATCCATGAGAAACAATAATAAAATAAAATGACAACAATAATCATAAAAGAGAATACCAATATTTTTAACGTGAAAAAATCCTCTTAATGAGAAATATAAAACCATATCTACATGTCAATAAAGTCCCACTATGATTAAATATGGATACAAAAGAGTTAAGCAAAGCACAAATAAATGTTTATAACTCGTCAATGCATCAAAGCAATAATGTTGTCAAATATAAAAAGCAAAGAAAGAGAAACTCAAAATAGAGCAGCAATGTAATGTTGATTTCTCTAACCTTGGACCTCCAATTGATCATCCCAGCAATTAGAACGAAGAAATTTATGCCAACAAATTTCTTTTTTTTTCTCTTCTATTGAGTGCAAAAATAAACCTCTCATGTGACTATGGTTTCTCTTGTAACCTAAATAACCCTTTTTCACTTACCTTAAATAGTGAAATAAATGTGTTTGATTATGTTGGAATTTTTTGGACACATAATTATCCAACCCAACACATCTTTCCACTCGCAACTATGTGGAAGTAAAGAGTCGATTCAAGAATTTTACAAAAAGCTTCAAACTTCAAACTTCTTTCTTAAGAATGTCTTAATTATTATCATATTAGCATAATTGTCATCTTATAAACTTTATCTAACTCTAATAACGTCCAAAGCATCACTTATCGAAAGCTTCAAATCCATTTTAAACTCGGGATAGAAAAACAAGTCATTTACTAAGTTAAGAGATTAATAAAAACATACTTAAACTAAAAAGAGGTAAATATTTTTATTTGTAGAACTTTCTTTAAGTAATTTGTTTTCCTTAAGCAATTAAAAAAAAATACAGTACCAATGTTTCTCGCCAAACAGAACATTATAGTTTATGAAAAGCCCTACAATAGAGAGGCATGTGTAGAATGCAAAGCTACACAGAGAAGTGCTTCTGCACCTGTTATTTCTTTCTTCCCAGAAGGGAAAGGAAATTATACAATTTATGAATATAAAAGCCTGGCAAACACAATAGAGAGAATCATGTGGCTTGTTCGGACAACCCGTAAAGTCTATTGTCGCACGCTAACACATGTACCACCAAGAAAAAGGAAAACCAAACACTCCTTTGTATTCACCACATTTTTTCTCCTTTCCTTTCCTTTCCTCTTCAACGTTGCTTTTCTCAAAGCAGTGCTTCTGTTCAGTACTCAATTTTCTAGGGTACCCCATCATGTTGCTCTATTCTTATATTATATTCACTCTTAACGTGCCAAATTGTTGTTTAATATTGTAGTGTGATTCAGAATGAAACCCTAATAAGGCCTCTTTAACGACCACTTAAACGTACTTTATTGAAAATCACCAGAATCACTTTTTAGTTGTGTTTAGGTAATACCACCCTCTTTTGAGTAGATATCGTGATTCATGGCCATTTATTGCTTTATTGTTATATTAAAAGTATTATTATTTCTTAAGAAATTATTTTGCAGCCACTTTGTCTCAAAACCACAAGAACAAGTCAGAAACCGTGATTTATATTATTCCCTTCATTATGGTTTTCTATATAAATTGTTTTATGTTCCCCAATGAAAAGAGTAAGCATTTACTTTATCCTTAAAAATAATATTGTCTAATTGCTTTCTGAAAATATTTTTTAAGATATCAAATAAATTCCTAAAATCAACTCCCTACTATTATTTTAATTTCCAGACATAAATTACGATTACAACTATTTTTTTTTTTAAATATGTATACTATTGGTGTTACATATTTATGAATTTTGTTAATAATTAATACATATGGAGAATCTAATGTATACTTTCTAGTGGAATCTATTTTAAATTATTTCATTTGGGATATTTGAATTTGAGATTTTGCTAAATCCATTGAACCGACGACTTATTGATAAATTAATTTTATTACTTTAGTTACATATTTTCTTAATTTTAAACTCGCATATATTTTTAGAAACTTTTATTTAAATTAAAAAATAATATGATATAATGTATCAAAGAAGGTGGTGGAATCATTAATTTAATCAACATTTATACTAGTTTAACTAAAATATTATATTAATTTAATCAACATATGAAGTGTACAATAGGTGTACCTGATGAAAATATACATTTATCATTTTTAATAAAATTAACTATGAAGTGTAGCTCGAAATTTTTACATGGGAGCATATAAGAATGAAATTTCTGAACTTTTATTATTATTATGCATTGATATTAATGGAAGTAAGAACTAAGAGATTCCACAACAGAAACAATAGATTAAGAATCCCTTTGAAATTGGTATGATAACATGTGGTATTTAGGGATATTCATGTTGGAGGAAGTTCGATGCAAAACTAATCATGGCCTTATTAAACCTTTTCTGAACTTATTTCCTTTTGGTGAAAGAATTGTCTTATTTAAATACATATTGTGATCTTTCATCTAATTTATCTTTATTTTCTTACAAGACACCACGACATATTATTTCTTCCCTTAAATTTAAATTCTTTTTATAAAGAAATAAAGAAAATGTATGGTTAAGAAGATTAACAATAATACTAACTTATGTATGGTTAAGAAGATTAACAATAATACTAACTTATGTACAAAATTAAAATTATAAAATTAACTACGTTTTAAATATATTAACTTTGACATGAAATTAGAATTTATTTATGTCTTCCATATTTTGATTTCTAAACTCTAAAATTTAGTAAATATAGTATTTTAATTCAATTACATTAAATGTTTTAATATGTCAAAGAGTTTTCTTATCGAATATTAAAAATAAATGTTAAAACAATAAAAACAACTCAAATATTAATATGAAACGTATTTAACATGTAATAAAAAGTTAAGATAATTAAAATAAAAAAAACTATATTTATTTGTTTTTAAGTTTTGAAAATTAAAATATATCAAAATTTTATGCATGAATAAATTTCAAATTATATTAAAATTAAGAAACTAAAAGCATAGCATTTGTTCAAAAGAAGCAACTAAGAGAGCAAAGATGGCAAGCCACTAAAACCAAGGTTAAAAGTTAAAAAATTTAACTTGATCAGAAAAATCATAACTTACAAATGTGGTAATAGTAAAAAAAATCAAGCTATCAGCAGAGAATATACATAGACTTTACTGAATTAGACAAAGCCTACTTAAAAAAATTTATATCCCCTCCTTAACATTGAACTTGCATGAGTCATCAAATCCTTAACTTTTGTATGCATACTCTAAATATAATTAAATATCCCTGTACCATCTTCATAAAGACAAAATCACAAAATCGCTTTCATTACCAAATGGACGAATTAGTGTTATGAAATTATGTCATTCAGTTTAAAAAAATGCAAAAACAACCTCTCAGTACCTTATGAAAATCCAAAATATATATATATATATATATCATTATTAATTAATTTCTAGATAGCAAAATCTGGTAATGTGGTTTCAGATTTCAGTGACAAAGCCGCAGGAAAAAACAGAACTGCATATTTAATACCTGCAATTTCTGGCTACTGCAATAGTTTATGATTAAGATATTAATAACACTGCAGTAATCTTGCACAACATTTTGCATTAACGGTAATTACATATATTAATGAGATTAGAATAAGAAGCACCATTCAACTCTGCCACTGACTTTTGGCACGTGTAGTTTTGAAGCTTGCAGACAAATGCAAAAGATTCTTTGCACAAATCACAAAACCCATTTTTGAAATTTTGTAGTATTAATTATAGCAGTGGATAGTACTGCAAATTTTTCACCTTCCCCAATATCATTATTTTGCTACTTGGTACTCAGCACCACCTTCCAGAATCCTCACCTTGGATCTCTCACATGTGTGAAAGCAAACAATCTGCGGATTTCCTGGCAGGTTGGAGATTCATTTCTCATCAATACTTCATCATGAATAATAATAATAATAATAGTAACAACGAAATATAAGCAAAACTTAACGAAGATAAGAAATACAAAACTTAATAACTTTGAAAACAGTGCCAATTAAGTACACACCCCTTCTTTTTCTTGCCTAACCTTTTGGAACCAAAACTTAGAAATGAGTAACCTGCTTTCATAATGTCCCCTTCGTTAGTCAAACGACCTCTAGTTTTCTATTATTATTTCACAAAGCTTTATCTTTCTTTTCTAGATCATATACCTTTTCCTATAGATATAAACTTTGTTCAACTCTTGCACAATTATTAGGAGCATCAAAATTTTCTATTTCTAATGAAAATCTGTATTATGTGAAGATAATATTTGTTAGAAAACTTAAGTGAGTTTAAGTCTTACATTATGAAAAATTAAGTGATTAAAAATATTATAAATTTATTGTTTAAAGATTTTTTATTGGAGATGGTGCTAATTTTTATATGAATTTTGACTAATCTTTTCATAATCCATCAGAATCTTAGTGATTGACATAAATGACCTGGATTTCGGACAAATGTGTGAATTTAAGCGTAAATTTAAGTATCACATCATATAGATATAAAAAAAAAAATCAATACTTTATATATATAAAAAAAAACATGTTGTCTTAAGGTTTTTGTTTTTGAAAGGTAAGTGTATATATGAAATATAATATATTTTAGAAATATAAAACTTATTGATTGTGTATTTAAATTTTGTTTGGAAGAATTAAAAGAGGAATGTGTATTTAAATTGTGTTTAACATCCATTCCTAAGCAATGTGTATATTAGTTAAAATTGTTTTAACTATATTATAGAATGTTTAACTTAAAGTAACAAGGTTAACATGTGCAATGTGATTTTGCTTGTTTATAGGTGAAAAAGGTTCACATTTTAGTATGAGAAATACAAAGACAATTGTAATAGATGCTTGCAGGGTCATGAAGTCAATCAATCTCAGAAACTATTCGCAAATTTCTGGAGCACTATCTAGACATGGTAGTATCTCCTTAAATAACATGGAAAACTTAGCTATTTTTATCACCATATTGCAATGACAACAAAATAACGAAAATTAGTGTCTAGACACTCTTCAAAAAGAAACCAAAAAAGTCAAAAATCTAGTAAGGACAAAATCACATCATTCAAGAGTAAAATTATGCAATAAAAATTTCCTACTAATGAGTATATAAAATGTCTTTTGTATTCATGTATTAGGTTTCTCCATTTTCATACATTTTTGCATTATTGGAATGATTTCATCACGCAATATCTTTGTTTTGGATTTCGGTGTGTGCATTGTTCTTGAAAACAAGTTTTTTGAAGTTTGCAATCATAATTTGGAAGGAGTTAGTGTCAAAAGTGAAGAAGAAAATCAGAGAATTCCACAAGTAACGTGTGAATTTGGCTCGAGGATATAGCATGCAAACCAACGAGTTTCACATGTGACCTATGGATTTTTTTAGTGAGCAATATTAACTTTTAATATTGCATGAACTGAAAAGGATTAAAAGAAAAACATAAATGAGAAAAATAGAAAAAATGGTTATGAGGAAGAGGTAACCTCCTAAACAAAAGGATGAAATATGGAAACCATAAGGGGGAGGAGATGAGATTGCAAGAGAGACCTTCTACTTCTTCTTATTCTAGATTTTTTATTTTTTGGTTTTTTCATTATGAAAATCTAATTTTCTCTTTTTGTTGGAGGATTAAGGTAATACTTTGGATTATAGTTTCTAAACCTTGACATTTAGTTAATTTTAATTATCTAAGTGTTCTTTTTATGATTCTCATGTTGATTCTACAAGCAATTTCATAATTGGTTGAAGATTGTTTGTGATTATAAATAGAATAGTTTCGGTGTTTGTCACAATTGAAAAATTGGACATATCTAATTAGTTTTCAACTAAGATGATCATTATTCTTTGTGATTTTATTAAGTTGTATAACTGACCTAAGAAATTGGAGGTTAAAATTTAATGAAATAAGTTTACCTATCTAAAGAATTAGAGATAAATGATCTTGAATAAACTCAAATAAATAATTATATTTCTTGCATAAATTAAAAGGAGCAAAATTATAACTTTAAATAAACTATCTAATTTTTAGTTACTCAAAATTACAAAAATTAATAATCTAGTATCCAAAAAATAATATTTTATTATTAGGGTAACAATTGATACACTTATCAAATGTTTAACACCTATCAATCAAGTCAAAAAATAATTTCTCTATAATGTATATTTTTTAAGTTTTTACACTCTCCGAAATTTATAGTCTCTTAACCTTATTTTCTGTTTTTAGACACATTATAAGTTATTATAAGTTATGAGTTTCACTTATGAAATTTTATTTTGTTAGCTTCTTTTAATGAATATTTATGCCTACATTTATGTTTTAAAATTCAAATTTTTATGAGATATTTGTGCTTAAATGGTTGATTTAAAATGAATCTATGTGAAGTTGAATTGTTGGATTTTGAAATTAAAAAGGTGTAAAAAGTGAATTTTAAAGCACGTAAGCATAAATATGCACTCATATGTTTGTAAGACGAGGAATGAAAGGGAATATACTTTTTTAATTTGTAAATGATCTCTAATTTTAAAAAGCAAACTAAAAGGAAGAAACGATTTAATATCATTTTTATTTTATTTTATCGGTTAATATTATGTTTCTCTACCATTCAAAAGTAAAGTATATCCTCTTTCATCGTAATCTAATTATTTCAATTTATGCTCAAACTATCTTCAATAATATAGTTTTTTTTCTTAAATATTTTATAACGTTAATTTTATTGTTGTTCAAAAGTAACTTACCTTTACATATTTACATATGTAAAGGCTATATAGTACAACGAGCAAGAAACCTAGATTTTCTTTGGATAGAAATTTAGAAGAAATTTTTTGAAAGCTTCTCTATGAAAAAGATTCCATACTTTTTATTAAAAAAACTCTTAAAAATTTTCATAGATGCATTTATTAAGCTTTTATTATTTTATTTTTTTTTTCTCTTTCGAATTAGATGCATGTATGTTACATCTAAACAATAGTACCTACGACTTGAAAATAGTCCCACATGTGACCATTGTTATTATATGACAAAGTCTAATAAATTCATCAACTAATTAGATATTACAATACAGTAAATGTTTGTACATGCAGGGAAACGTAGCCATCATGTAATAAATCCGCGTCTTCGTTATTAATTAAGAGAATTTTATAAATGTTTTCATTTTCCTTGAATCATATAATTCTCTTAAAATTAAATATTCAATCTTATTAATAATTATATATATTCTTTAAAAGAAATTGTTTAATTGAGCTGAATTTTAAATCTTGATACATTATATCAAATCAAAGATACTTTTATTTCAAAATAAAGTAAAATTTTGAAATTATTATAGTCTTACTTTGGAAGTAATTTAAAATTCTAATCTTTAAAACACAATTTAAAAATCCGCCTCGTCTTTATTAGATTAAGCAGGAAATTTATGACTTTTCTTATTGATGTTCAGTACTGTAATTTAACTCTTTAACAAGGGACTCAATTATCTGGTAACAATATTTGACTTTATGTTAGAAAATATTTTACAATGAAAATCTATCACAATTAAATATATATTTAAAATTTTACCAATATAGATCATGATATTTTAACAATTTTTTTAATAATTTTTAATAATAGATTATGTGTTATTATTTGATCAGTTCATATATTTGAAAAAAACTAATAACATGTATAAAAAAAGTTAAAAAAAAGTTGTTTAAAAAAAAGTTGTTAAACATATATTTTGCTTTTAATAAAACGTTTTAAAAGGACTGAGTCTTTTACAAGCAGAAGAAAAGGAAGTGTTCACACAGTTTTGTCAACAAAATTCCTCAAAATTCACACGGACAGAATCAGGAGGGATCTACTACTGCCAACAATTTGGTCCCACTCTGGAATCTCTTTCAAAACAGACTCGTCAAATCATAAATTCAGATAGTATATAATAAATTTAATGTTTTTATAATAATTTTCTTAAAAAATGTTCTAAATAAAAACGTAGAACTCTTGTCAAAACTCTATCCTCTAACAATTATTTTCATTAATGTTCGTTCGCTCAACATAAATGTTTCTTTAACACTCGTCTTTAGGGACCATAAACGTTCACAAACAATAATGAAAACCTTAAATTCTTGACATTGACACGACTCCATTGAAAACCTACAAATACTTTTACCCATTTAGTGAATTAGTCATTGATATGAGAATTAATATTTGTGTGCTAAGGCAAGGTGAAACCAGCGTATAATGTCCATTCCTTCTTTTTTTTAACGGTCAGGGGGAAGTGATTTGATGTAGACAAACAGATGGTGTGTGCAAATCATTAGCATGTTCTTGACATTTTTTACATTTCTTAACATAAGTGATATTGTTGATTTTGATGGTCGACTAGCCCTTAAAACTCGAGTTGCCATCGGTTGTTGTCTTGAATCAATTCCACATACTCCATTATGAATTTCACTCGTAATTTAGTCGGCTTCCACTAGCATGAGGCACTTCATTAGCGGTGCAGAAAAGTTTCTTCTATATAAGTCGTCTCTTACCTTCACATATTTAGTCGTTTTCTGGTATTGCGTGGTTTTAGCGACTCTTAATCATATAATTTTTGAAAGAGTTGAATTATTTCTTTTTGTTAGTCTCTGAGTACTTGAGTGGTCAAACATGATTTTCTTAGGATGGGTCAGCTAATATAGGATTTGGTGTATCATCGTAGTGAGATGTCCTTAATTTTGGAGTTACTCAATTTTGACTCTGTTGGATTTATCAAAGGAAGGGTTTGTCGGAGAGATACAACATCGATGAGATCTGATTTTAATCACATAAGGGATTAACACTCATCTCTATCCAAAACCTTAAAACAATAAATTAATTGGCCTTCACCCTTATATGATACTCAATTTTTTATTTCTATCCAATGTGGGATTTAGACTCACATTTGAAATTCTAACAATCTCTCCCTTTAAAGGTGAATTCCTTCCACATTGATACACTTCCCTCTAGCAGAAACATTTGAGTATAGCTTTTCGTTGCCGTTCATTTTAACAGGATTACTTGGAAACCTTTGTCAGGAAGATTTTCGATACAGGAACCAATGAGACCTGAGTCCAACCACATAAGGGATTGACGTCACTCTTTAACCAAAACCTTAAGGCAATAGGTTAATGGATTTTCTCCCTTATATTGTACTATACTTTCTCATTTCTACCTAATGTGGGACTTAGACTCACATTTGGAATTCTAACAATCTCCCCCTTCAAGGGTGAATTCCTTCCACATTGGTACACTTTCCCTCTAGCAGAAGCATTTGAATATCCCTTTTCGTACCGTCGTTCATTTTAATAGGACACACTTACCTAAAACCTTTTCCAGGAAGACTTTCAATACAAGGACCATTGTACTCATCTTAGTCTAACTTGGCTCTGATACCATTTGTTGGGTTTATCAAATGAGGGGTTCACGAGGGAGATACAACATCAATGAGACCTAAGTCCAACCACATGAGGGATTGACGTCACTCTCTACCCAAAACCTTAAGGCAGTGAGTTAATGGACCTTCACCCTTATATGGTACTATTTCTACCCAATGTGGAACTTAGACTCACTTGGAATTCTAACAAACAGGTCCTCAACTCTTGCATTCTTCTTCCACGGGATGTGGTCAATTTTCACCACTTCAAAAGCTTTGATGAGTTTCTTCAAGGCATACAAGTAACAAAACAAAGATTTATCCTTCGTCTGAAATTAGCCATTGAATTGCTCAACCACTAACTTTGAGTCGGTCTTCACAAGATTTTGTTGGCTACCATGTCACTAACTAATTTTATTCAGGCCTCGTACTCAACTTGATTATTTGAGACCTTCAAGTCAAATGACAGTGGTTGCTCTATTTTTAGGTTGTTTGACTCCTCTAGGAATATTTTTGCTCCTCTACCTTTTTGCCTCAATGATTCGCTAACATGCAATACACATAATGAGTGGTTGGTTAATGTGTGCCCCTACATTTCAACTAAGAAATCTAAGTGTTGTCCCTTCATTGTTCCTTTGGGTTCATACCTGAGGTCAAACTCTGATAATTCTACCAATCAACTCATCATGTGACCGGTTAGTTTTGGTCTACGCATTATCTTAATTATTGGGTAATTCTTCATAACTATTATCTAATGACTCTAAAAATAGGATCTAAGCCTTCAAGTCTCCATAACTAATGTTAAAGCAAATTTTTTAATTTGTCAGTACCTAGTCTCAACGTCTTGTAATACCTAACTAACGACACAAAAATGGGCTAATGATATGGCTTTGTTTATACCAAAGCAACGCCTAGAGCATCTTTCGAAACTGACAGGTATATTAGTATCTTTCTGTTAGGCTTAAGCCTGCAAAGGACAAACTATGTTGCAATAGTTGTTTTAACCTACTAAAAAGCTTCTTCACACTAGTCTATTCATTTTTCCTTGAACGCCTTATTCATGGTTCTAAGAATTGGCCTTATGTGTTTAGCCAAACATGGAATGAATTGGGATTGGATGTCAATCTGTCAACGAGTCTTTACACTTCCTTGAGGTTTCTTAGGCTTCCCGTTTTGATTATCGTTTGACACATGTCGGGATTTGATTCGATTCCTCGATTAGAAATCATAAAGCCCAAGAATTTGTTTCCTACTACAACAAACACAAACTTGTGTGAACATTTCCTCTAGGTTTGCTACATGCTCTTTCATGGACTTAGACTTGACCACCATGTCGTCAACATACACTTCCATGTTCCTACCAATTTGTTCTCGAAAAAATTTGTCCATAAGACGTTGGTATGTTGCTCCCATTCTCTTAAGGTTGGACAACATAACTTTGTAACAAAAGTTAGCCTTGTCTATTATGAATGTGATTTTATCTTTGTCAGGATAGTACATTGGTATCTGATTATATCCAAAATAAGTGTCAAGGAAGCTAAGGTCTTGGTGACCAGATGCGTCGTCCACTAGTTGGTCAGTGCTAAGAAAGGGGTAAGGGTCTTTTGAACACTCTTTATTTAGATCCATGAAATTTGTGCACATACACCACTAACTGTTCAACTTTTTCACCAATACAATATTGGCCAACCAAGTGGTTCATATACTATGTAGATTTAACACCACACTTACCTGCTACAATATAAAAATCATTACTTTTACTTGATTAAGAGACAAAAGACATAGAAAAATATAAATCACAAAAAGAATTAAAAGAATAAACAAATTTACTCATTTAACCTCAGAATCCAGTTAAGAAATTACAATAAAACCAACCTAGAGGCTTAGCACTCTATGGAATGTGGAAATAACATGAAAAAATATGAAGAGAGTGTGGAGAACATGATAAAAGAGAGAGAAGACAAAATTTGAACCCCAAAGGGTTCCTAAGCTCGTCTTATGTGTTTCTCTAAGTCTCTTTATATAGAAATTGGATTGAGCTTTGTTTCAGGCTTTTATGTTTTTGTAATCTTCTTTATGATAATGTAATCTCCTCCAATTATCTTCTAAATAATCGAATATCTTCAAGATATATTTGATTGTTGTGGAGATCTAAAAATATTTGAGAAGATATTTGCTAGATTAATATATTTGGCAAATATTATCTTTTGATATTTATGGATATAATTAAATAAGACAATTATTTAACAATATCAAATAAAATATTTTAAGATATATTTTCTTCAAATTATCTTTAATCATAAATATTTATCAATTATCAAAGCCCTTTTAGTAGAAAAAATAGATAAACCCGCAAGATCCAATTTTTGTTGCATATTCCCTCTTCTTGGCTTAGCCAAATTTCTTCACTTTTTCATGTTATGCTTGGATTGACTTATTGTGGTCTTGATTATTTGCTATTCTTGGATTTATCTTTAAAGTGTCATGAAAATTTAACCAATTTATTTTCACAAATCAATGAGCTCAACTTAGTTGCAGTTGCAATAACACACCTCAAAATATCCAAACAACATTTATGTAACTAAAAAGTTATTTTGAACATGCTTTTGTATCTCATGCTAAATAAATCCAATCATAACAAATCCTAATTAAAATATTCTATTAAAGTATAAAAAGCAATTAAGAATCTAATATTAAAGGCTAAATGAGGACATAAATATGTACTCATCAGTGGTGTAGTGAATTTCTTTAATAAAGTCAGACTCTAACAACTTGTAAACTTTAACATTGGCTATCTACTTTGCTTTTCTCCTAGATGTCTCTTTTTTTGTGTGACAAATCATTCTTCCTTGCATATGGACAATTTATGACACATCACGCTTGAATAAATCCTCGACATGTTAGCTATTGTTCATGTAAACAAATCTTTTTTTCTTTCTTAACTCGACTTATATTATCCTAGCTTCATTGTTGACTAGTTCGATGCTGATATGAGTAACTCAATCGGTTCTTGAAATTTCTATATTGATGGTTTCCCCTTTTGGTTTTATCCTCTCTTTGTTATTCATATGAGGGTCAAGGTCAAACATAATGATTAACACATGCTTCCTTCAAGCTTTGGATGGATGATATGCCTTTACCTTTAACCCGTTGGCATAACATTCCTAAGTGATTTTTGGTCAACACACATAATCACAATATCTCCCTTTTTCATAAGGGAAATTCATCGCCAAATATGGTGTTCACGTAATTTCGCCTAAAGCGTTAAAACACGACCAAGTAACACATTATATGATGTATTTGCTTCCATAAGCAAGTACCTCATGCCTTACTGGCTTCCTTTCCTAAAGCCTACCATTTGCTCTAAATATGGTCGAAAGAGTTCTTTTTATATTCACAACTTCATAAATGTCTTCCAATAAAGTATGTTAACCGAACTTCCTTGGTTTAAAAGCATATTTTTCTACTGTGTAATTAACTAGTTTGACGGTGATCACCATGAGGTCATCATGGACGAGATTGGGTGCTTAAAAGTCATCATATATGAATGTGATTGGAGGCATGCTACTTTTAGGCTTATCAACCATGATGATTGTTTAGAGGGCTCTGACATGCCTTTTTTGTGCTGAAGTAGTATGGTCGACTCCTGCAAAACCACTAGATATTGTATGAAGCACGTCTCTCAAAGGTATGTCCCTACTTTGACTTCTACTTTTTGCATCTACACCTCGGTCTAAACCATTCACCAGGCTTACTATTTGTTGTTTTAGGCAACTCTTTTTGTGTTCTTTTAGGGCTTATTGGCTGCCCCACAAACTTCTTGAGGTGCCTATCATGAATTAACTATTTAATCTTATCTTTTAGGGTGACACATTTCTTTTTTATATGCCTTAGATTATGATGATACTAACAATGTTTGGCCTTGTAAGCATTTGAGGCTGTTATCAACTTTCTTGGAGGGGTAGAAGCTCTACACTAAGTGCTTCATCTAGGATGTGCGACCAAGTGGCATTAAGTAGGGCGTGACTAGTAAAGCACGAACCTCTCAATTGATCTCTAGTCAGCTAGTCACTTTGATGTAGTTTTCCTCCAACCTTCTTATCAAAGCTCTTTTTGTTGGATCTTTCTTCTTTCCTAACTTGTTTTCAAAAGTCCCTCAGTTCCTCCACTTGCAAACATTTTGTAGCTCTTTGCCTCAATTCATCTACGTCCACAGCAAGTTTGCATATAAAGGTTGTTAGTGAATGATCCTGGCCTTAGCGCAATAACCATGAGGTACAAATCCATTTCTTGACCAAGTTTCTTATCAATAAGGTTGTCTTCTCAAATTTGTCTATAAATGCTCTGAGGATTTCTCCCTTCTCCTTCCTGATATTCACTAGTGTGATGGAGGTTAGATGGTGCAATTGGCTGGTGGTAAATTGAGCATCAAACATCACTCTAATTGTGGCAAAACAATCAATGGAATTGATTGGAAGATGAGTGAACCATGTTAAGGATTTTCCCTTCAAAGACATCGACAACATCTTTCACCAAATGGTATTGTTAGACGTGAACAACGCCATTTGCGCTACAAATATACTAAGATGCTTGTATGGATGTGAAAGCATGTCATATTTTATGAATACCAACATCTTCTAGTTGTTTGATAATGGGGCGTCCATGATCCCTATGTAAAGGAATGCATTCCGATCATGTCCACAGTAGTCGTGGTGGAAAGTTTGTAATCTATATTGGCCTCATTATTGTATCCTTGAATTGTTATCATTCTTGCTCAGCTCAAGGCTACTTGGTTGGCTTAGGTTGGGTTGGAGTGGACAATATAGGTCTTTTATTATTCATATTATGCCTTATTAATGTGTCTTCCACACACAAATCTTGTAACTATTTTATTTCCTCCTCATGCTTTCTCTTCATCTTCTTTATGTCCTTGCTCAACCTCCTAATATTCCATTGGGTCCCCACATGTTTCTCCTCAAACGCTTCTTCTACTACTATATTGCTCATCATGCTCCTAGCAATCACTATACGAGTATCACAACGTTCACTCAACTCCACGATGGGCGTCAAAATGTTCTTGTAAGGTTGAGATCACACTTACGTTCGTCTTCTTCTTCATGATTCACTTTATGTCAATTGTTCCCTTTCAATATCTTTTTGCTTACTCGAACGATTTGTCCAGTTGGTTACCTATCAAAGACACTTTGATGCTTAGGTCACTGTTCGGTTAAGACAAAGTATAATAAATTCAAAAGTGTTAAATATCTCACCAACACACCATATTTATAGGCTCTTGGATGAGTCTTTACCTTAATATTGGCTTAATGGTGTCCCAATAACCTTTTATTCATGTTTAGCATGTTAATCCCACAATCAACTGTGATTATTACTTCCTTTACATCTGATAATAGGTCGATCGGTCTAAAGACATTCAGACGTTCAGCCATTCGGCTTTGCAGGTACTCGGCCATCAGGCATCACAAGTATTCGGCCAATCGGCCTCACAGGTATTCGGCCAATCGACCTCACAGGTATTCGGCCAATCGGCCTCACAAGTATTCAGCCATTCGGCCTCACAGGTATCCAATCATTCGACCCCATATGTATTCGGCCGATCGGCCCTACAGGGCAACACACAGTCCCCCATGGACTATAAATCAAAGACAGTCCCCCATGGACTATAAATCAAAGACAGTCCCCATGGACTATAAATCAAAGACAATCCCCCATGGACTATAAATCAAAGACAGTCCCCCATGGACTATAAATCAAAGACAGTCCCCCATGGACTATAAATCAATGACAGTCCCCCATGGACTATAAATCAAAGACAGTCCCCCATGGACTATAAATCAAAGACAGTCCCCTATGGACTATAAATCAATGACAGTCCCCCATGGACTATAAATCAAAGACAATCCCCCATGGACTATAAATCAAAGACAGTCCCCAAGGACTCTCATCCAAACGATCAAGGCATTCCCTCGATGAACGCTCCCTCACAGTCATTCAGTCACGACTTTACAGGTACTCGGTCATTCGACCTCATACTCATTCAACCATTCAGCCTCATAGGTACTCGACCATTCGGCCTCACATGTGCTCGGCCATTCGGCCTCAAGGTTTTACAGGTACTCGGTCATTCGGCCTCACAGGTGTTCGGCCACTCGGCCTCAAACTTCTCAGCCTTCCATGACTGCAAGTGTTCAAGCATTCAGCTATTCAGCCGCAGGTATTTGGTCATCCGGAACACAACGAGAAATACCTCCCCCAAGCTCATAAGTCCTATAGTTAACCACGACTAAAACCGAACGGTTAACTCAGACTTGGGGGGATGATGTACGGTATAGAATATTTGCGGTATAGAATATCTGGTTAAAGATATAAAATAATCAAGAATATTTATTTAAAGATATTTAGCAACTAACCATATTTTCAGGTAAGTTTGTTTATATTTGGGTTAAATATGTTTTTAGTCCCTATACTTTGGGGCGATTTTGGTTTTAGTCCATTTTCAAACTAAAGTACAATTTAGTCCTTCAACTTTAGAAAACTCTGGTTTTAGTCCTTTTTACCAAATTTTTTCAACTTTATTTGTTGTTTCAAACGCGTTTCTCAGTTAACATTGAGGCAAAAATGTGTCAAACAGTGTAAACAATCCAAATGCTATAATGAAACGTGCTTGAAACAACAAATAAAGTTAAAAAAATTTGGTAAAAATGACTAAAACCAGAGTTTTCTAAAGTTGAAGGACTAAATTGTACCTTAGTTTGAAAATGGACTAAAACCAAAATCGTCCCAAAGTATAGGGACTAAAAACATATTTAACCCTTTATATTTTATTGGGCTTATATCAGTTCAAGGTTCATGAGACAAATTATAAATAGAGAGCCAGAGCTACAAGCCAGGTATTCCAATCACACTTCTAATCACCTTCAAATCACTCTCCAATCACATTCAGAAATATTCTACAGTGATCATAAAATCACTAAATACTCAATTTTGAACCGAGGTTCATCAAACCGCTCCTAACTTGAGCGTCGGAGTGCCATTGCAGGTACCTCCCTCCTCGGTCAAAACTTGAAGATCACTGAACGATCAAGGATGAAGGAAAGCAAGCGGTCAAAATCCAGGAAAAGCGAAAAATCCGATCAGTCCAAGCATCAGAAAGTGGGAAAGCCACATCAGCTAGGTTAGTTTCTCGATCTCACAAATTATCTACCGAAACATGTATATTTTGGATATGTTTCCTAAAGTATAATATTTATCATAAGTTTGGTGTAATTATCTGTTCTGTTTTCCTTTAATAAATTTTTATATGACGGACAAATGACAGATAAACTTTTGAAATGTGAATATATCTGAAATTCAAAATTATAACGATGTTTAAGATGACTTTATTTAAAAATAAATAAATATTTTAATTGTATGGTTATAGAAACATAGTAAATGTATTCAATTCATATCAAGTATACTAAGATTTCCTGTAGAATAATTTTATAAAAACAAAACATCAGTCATTTACTTGATTGTATAAAAGTTCAAAATAAGTTACAAAATTTTTAGAATATTTAACTCGAGATGAAGAGAGGAGGTGATTCATTTGTGAGCCAACCCTTAACATCCTTATAATATACTCCTTAAGAAACCCTGACACTAATCCGTTTCTTAGTTTCCAGGGTGATATGACTAATAGACCCTTGTGCTTTCTACCCGCGCAAACGCGGAATTAACGCCTTAACTACCGGTGGGACCCAACTTAAGTTCTTAGTGGCACCCTTTCGTAAATAACACCAAATGAACGGACCACATCGTAAACACGGTTACGCCTGTTGTACTATAAGAAACCCAAAACTCCTTTTAACTGTCTAACTAAACTAAGCCCACAGACGCTCACCACTCTGCCGCCACCACACTGTCGGCAACGCCCCAAACGCCACTCTTTCGTTCCAACCGCCTCGGCGCCCACCCACTTTGCTTCTGTGCACAATGCAGCTCCACCGTGCCTCCACCCCGGCAAAAGGCCTTGCCTGCTTCATTGTCGCCTTGAAACTCGTGCTGTTGTACGCCGCCGAGGGACAGCCTCAGCACCGCGGTCCCGACCTACATTGGTACTCCGGAACCGCCACCTGGTACGGCGACCCCGAAGGAGACGGCAGCACCGGTAACTGACCTTCACAAGATCTCTTCTTTCCACATTTCACTCACTAACACACAAACACACTTCACTCTCCGAGTTAACTCAGTGAATACAAATGCAGAGACATGAATACAAGATTTAGGTTCTTATCTATTTAGGTGAAATCTTAATTTTAACTTGAAAGTTACAAAATTTAGATATAATTTTTTTGAGATTTGGTATAAGTACAACAATTTAGTCTTTTCATCTCTTTCTTAATTGCAAAAGTTATTGTCCAATCAGTTTATCTAAGTGCTTTGCTTTCAATTCTGTTCTTAGTTAAAACGTAAGTTTCAGTTTGGAAATTCGAAGATAAAGGTATGCATTACTTCTTTACATAGAAATTTTTTAATTCTGACTGAGAAACAGTAAAAACATATCTGTTTCAACCTCTATGGCAGTTTTAGGTTCTTTATCCAAGAGATAAAGACTTGAAGAGTTTGGTAAAATTTTTGGTGAAAAAGCTTATAGATTTTGGTTATGTGGTGTGAGTGTTGTGTTGGGTTAATGATGAGTGAGTAGTGTTAATGTTGTGTGTGAAGGTGGGGCATGTGGGTATGGTTCGATGGTGGATGTGAAGCCGTTCAGGGCTCGAGTGGGAGCAGTGGGGCCCTTGCTGTTCATGAACGGCGAAGGGTGCGGTGCCTGCTACAAGGTGAGGTGTTTGGACAAGAGCATATGTTCGAGACGAGCTGTGACAGTCATAATTACCGACGAGTGCCCAGGTTGCCCCTCTGACCAAACACACTTCGATCTCAGTGGTGCCGCCTTTGGTCGCATGGCCATTGCTGGCGAGAACGGTCCTCTCAGAGACCGTGGTCAAATCCCTGTCATTTACCGAAGGTATGCATATGCATGCATTATGCTTACAAACATTAAATTTCACATGTGAAATTTTTTAGTGATTTACAGCTATATATATACACATATATGTAAGTGTGAATCTGAACATTGTTCAGTTGAATATATTACTTTATTTGGGGCAGAGGGACCTTGTTATGTGGCATGGACTCTTTGACTGTGACTGGGACCGTTTTTTCCTTCTTTTGTTTGGTGTGAAGATTTGACTTTTTTTACTGTTTTTCTAACTTATATTATTAACCCAGCTTCCCTTTAGAGGAAAAAAGGTTACTCTCTGTTTGCACTTTCCTGTTTGTTTCTATATATCAGGCTGCTACATTATCTGCATCTGAGTGAAATACCCTTTTGTTTTTGTGGATTCATTAAGGGAAAGACTCGTTTAAATATCAATTTCTGATGAGTGAGGTTTGTCTGATTGTATTATTTTGCAGAACACCGTGTAAATATCCCGGTAGAAAAATTGCTTTTCATGTCAACGAAGGCTCCACACCATTTTGGCTATCACTTCTGGTTGAGTTTGAGGACGCAGAAGGAGATATTGGCTCCATGCATATACGAGAAGTATGCATTTTTCCTCTCTTCTTGATACTTAGTTCCACTTATACATAACTTTTTTTGCTCTATCTATCTTCCTCATGCATCACAAATTTATATTTTTATATAAGTTGTAGAAAGAAAGAGTAAAAAATAGGAGAAGAAAAGAAAAAAATAATGCACGAGAGAAGAATCTTAAAGTTCTGGTTTCAGAGAATCAGATGCCGTTACAGCTAATGGCCTGTAATGTGGTAGTGCGAAATATATTGTTAATATATAGTTCTATAGCTAGAGAGCACACTTGGTTTATTTTTACCAAGTGTGCTGATTGCATCTTTGGAACCCTGCTTCTTGAAAAGTGTTGCAGATTGGACCAAAAGTAACTACCCAAAGGTGAAATAAAGCATTATGGTCATTACATTTTTTTTACTGTCTAGTCTCCCTTGTGCAGAATTTGACAATTCCAAATTTTGGGGACGTGTCTCCTTACCACACGTGCCTCAACACTACCATCTTTTGCACTTTAGGAGTAATAGGTTTTTGCCAAAGCTTGCAATTGGTCGAACATCTTCTCTCCTATTAAATATATTATCACTGTCTTATTCCTCATATGCATAATGGTGCCCATTGGCAACATCTAATGGTGCTGCTTTTTCTGTATTTTCTGAACTCAAAGCATGTGATATGGGACCAATGTAAACAGTAACATTCCTCATTTCTCCCCACTCTATCAATTCAGCAACTAAATTGCCAAAACAAATTAAACAGTGAAGTCTTGCTTTGATCTCTATTTGTAAACAAAATATTAAATAGTGCTTTTACTGTAATTCCTCACATAGTAAGTTGGTGCGAAAAGTTAGGCTTATAACTTTATTCTTAATTATTTGGTATACTATTGTTGTTGGAAGGATATAAGACGAGTTTCCAGTATATAAGTACATACATTTTATATAAGACGAGTTTACAGTATATAAGTGTATAAATTTTATATCGTTGAGTTAGGTTTAAAATCTATTTCTTTCACAGTCAGGATCTACAGAATGGCTGCAGATGAATCACCTCTGGGGTGCAAATTGGTGCATTATTGGGGGACCTTTAAGAGGACCGTTGTCAGTAAAATTGAGCTCTTCCACTGGTAGAAGTCTCTCTGCAAGAGATGTTATTCCGGGAAGTTGGGTTCCAAAGGCGACTTACACTTCTCGGCTAAATTTCTACCCTTAGACACAAGCCTTTGATGCAAGTAATGAATACATTTGAAGCAGTTAAAAGTTGGTGATGTCCCATAACTCAAAAGTAGTCTCTTTTTCTTCCCTTTGTTTGCTATATATACATTAGTTTCTCTTGTTTTTTGATGAGAAAAGTAGCCATTTGGAGTGCAGAAGGGCATCCAATGGGGCTTCTGGTTTCTTATTTTTTTGAATATTGATTTTGTATACCTACTTTTGTGGTGTGTTGTAACAGTTGGTAGTAAATGTGTGTAATGTGGCCATCTCCAAATTGGAGAGAGAGCTTGTAGCTTTGTAATTCCTAATGTGTGTAGTGGTCCCATTGGTGTTTTAATGGACATTTATTATTGAATGTTTTATTTAACTTTGATGTCATTGTCTCGTGATAAACTCTAGATTGTGGGTCCTCGTGAGGGCTAGTTTCTTTGTGAGCTCTCATTGCATTAATTAATTTCCATTTAGACCAAAAGAAAAGTGGAAGATCGTTAAAACACATGTGTTTCTTTACCATTTACGGTTTAAGACTTCGGTTGAAGGTGTTATCATTTCTCAGACTCACCTTCCCGATATTCACTACATAAAATAATGCCACTAACGTACTTTTAACACTTTTTTTTCTTACTACTTTTTATCACATGCATCTCCTAATTACTAAACACATGGTTGTTCAAATGTTGGATGTATGAAAAGGTTGATACATAAGTCTGGTCACTAAATGATTATGGATATCATCATTCAACTTAAAAAAAAATGTGTCTACTAGTACATAATTTTTTTTTAGTGCAGATGAAAAAAGTTATCGATTATATCGGTAAAATGTGATTAGTAAAAAGATTACAATAAAATCACATGAAAAGTAATGTATAAATTGTTGCATGAAATCACCTGTATTAAAAATATAAGCATCCAACTTTCTCTGTCTGAAAACTTAAGAAAAGAAAAATGAAAAAAGATTAACTGTTTGACGAATTTAAATAATGGAATCCTGCATATGAACATGATGGTAAAAATAAAACGACGTCGCCTGAGAGATTCGAACTCTCGCGGGGAAACCCCATGTACTTAGCAGGCACACGCCTTAACCACTCGGCCAAAGCGACTTTGATGTTTTGTTATATTTCAAAGGCTAATTTATTAAAATATTTCTATAACACTTAACTCAGTTACATTACATGTACTAAATATACCATGTTATATTCTAGTTAATAGATATAACATTTGTTAATGATTTCTATCATGAATAAAATACTATTTATTAAAAAAAACTTTAATAGGTCTGCGTTTGTAAATACTATAAATACTTTTGCAAGATAAAATATTTTTTTAGCCTGTTAATATATATAATTTCTGTGATTTCTAATAATTTATATTGTAAATCAAAATAGAAAATATAGATATTCAATATCTTTTGTTTTTTATAAGATTTGGTTTCACTAATACAAAAATAAAATATAATAATATGATTAATGTTTCTTGTAATAAGTGGTGCAGGTAATAAACATTAAATGTATTATCTAAGTTAAAATTAGACTTACAAGTTAATTTGAATATTGCGATTCTTTTTTGTTATTTATTATTGATTATTGATGAGATTACTCTTTTGTGATTGTGGTTTGTATTTTGTATTATATAATTTTCTTGTTACTTCATTATTTATGGTCGTATTAGTGACTCTTTCCTTATGGTTCTAGTAATAGTTTGTGGACTTTATTATGATTTCACATTCCATGTTTATCATTAGTGTTTCTATAAAAACAATAATTATGATGAAAAAAACAAACTTGAACTTGGGAATTGACTCACCAATCTACCAAAATTTGATAAGTCGAGTTAGATCTTTTATTCCATTAACTCGCTTTGGTTTGTTTTGTCTGACTCGCTAAAATGGCAGACTAAAACTAAGATGGAATGTATTGACTGTCAATCTATCTTTTTATGAAAAAGTAAAAATTAATTTTTGTGTATTATATTACTTAAAAGATGCAAATACTCAATAATATTAAAATTTAAACCATTAAAATTTTAAATTAAGTTTCAATTACTAATTATAATATAATAATTTAATATATAAAGATAATAATCATTTTAATTTTTTCAATTAAAAAAATTAATTAATCAATTAAATGTTATATATATATATATATATATATATATATATATATATATATATATATATATATATATATATATATATATTAGTTTAGGTACAAATATTTTAAAAATATAAAATTAGATGAAAAGTGGGAAAATCAATCCATTATTCCACCGATAGCTTATCATTTGGTGAGGTATAAGCTCGGATTTTCTGTCTTCTTTTCTATGTCAATAACCCATCATTTTCTATTTTTGATGAACCAATAATGGATTAAAATAGAACACGCTAACCTATTTTCTCGTCTCTATTATTAATTTTTTTATTCTTCTCTTCTTAGTTGATATTTTTATGAATATTGTTAATAATTCAATATTGAATAAAAGACATATAGATTATAATAATAAAATCAAGGTTAAATATTTTATTTTTTTATAGTTATTGAAAAATTATTTATTAATAATATGAATTACTTCTATTATTATTATTTCATAACAATAATTATTATAATAAAAATAAATAATGTAAAAATTATAATTTCAATAATTATATAACATATTCAATAAATTAAGTGTACTATATACGTCCAAGTACTCCTCACATGTCACAATAATCTACAAGTTAAGCCAAAGAGATTTACAATTAATAACATAGTTCAATATCAACACCAAATTAGGTTACTTGGTCAAGATCCATTTAGGTAAAGACCCAATAATATTAATATATATAAATAACACATTATAGTCATTAACTATCACATTTATTATTTACTAACAAACTTGGCTCACTTGAGCATCTAAGTATCTATCTCCAGCTGACATAATCCCTATTTGGCTAAAAGAGGACAAGTATCCTTGAAGAGAAAGAATGCCCTTAAAGTCGGGAGCTTGAAATGTTTGAAGTGTTTCTTGAAATCTTTATAAGAAATATTCGACCGGCCTTGTAAAAACATTAAGAATAATATTATTGAAGTATTTCTTTATACAATTTCAATTTTATTATAATCACTAATGAAAAAAAAAGGTTTCTATTACGAGTTATTATGACAAGTTATTATGACAAGTGAAATCCTCCTGTTATAATAAGCTAATCGGTGACATTTTCATAATAAAAGTAAAAGTTATTATGATATACTTTGGAAGACATGTCATAATAGGTGGATGTGGTGATGAGCGGTGATTTTTTCATAATAAAAATAAGAGTTATTATGACGTACTTTGGGAGACCTGTCATAATAAGTGGACGAGGTGACAAAATTGAAATTATATTCAAAACGTATTAGGACAGGTCTATGAAGACCTATCATAATAGTCCTTATTATGAATTTTTAGTTCACCACTTATCATAATACACTAGACGCGGTGACATTTTCCTAATAAAGTTCAAAACATATTAAGATATGTAGTAAACCACCTCTCAGAATTTGAATCCCTAATTCTTCCTCTCTTCATGTTCTTTTCATTTTCACGCGTCCTCTCTTCACATTTTCTTTATTTTCATGCATCCTCTCTTCACGTTCTCTTCATTTTTCATGTGTCCTCTCTTCATGTTCTCTCTTTCTCTCTTCATCTTCATTCTTGTTGTTGACATTGTTCTTCTCTTTTTTTCACTTCACATTTTCCCCACATTGCACCAACGCAATAGCCTTCTCACATTATTGGCTCTCCACGTTGTCGTCTCCAAAACACCTTCTCTTGCGTATAATCAAATTTTCTCAATAAAAATATTAATAATATTTTATTATAATAAAAATTAGATGTTTATATTAACTTTATTATTATAATTATTAGGCTTAATACCATTGTTGGTCCCAATTTTTGTCAACTTTATTCGAAAGGGTCCTCATTTTTTTTAATGTTCAATGTAGTCCCTTATATTGTAATTTATGTTCAATTTTGTCCTTTTGGCTAATGAAATTTAAATCGTTAACGGCTAAATGTCCAACTGAGCAATCAGTGACACATCACCCTTGACACGTCATCATCATCTCTTACCTTTAGAAACCCTAATTTCCCCCTGCACAGAAACCCTAGCCACCACCTAACCCTAACCACCGCCGCCACGCTCACGGCCAACCACCATCTTCGCACCTCCAACATCAAACATTTCAAAACCCTAACCAGATGGTCACGCCTTTGTTTCAAACGCTCTGCCACAAGCATCGCGAAACTGAATCGCGAGTTCCTCGCGCCTTTGAGCAACGTTGTCATGAAGCTTCTTCATTCTCCACCAGCCACCATCAACATGAAACACAGAAGATCAAAACCCACATAACCAAAATCTCCTTCAAACCAGAAGCACGATTCGCGCCACAACAATAAAAAGCCACCAACATCATCACGAACCTCTCACGGGCAAAACCCAAATCACAGAAACCAAAACCGAATCACACAATCATCTTCAACTGTCACATCAGCACCTCTCTGCAAGCTTCTCCACCACACCTTTTTTATTCACCTGCAAGAGAAAAACCTAGAAGCAAACCAATTATCACGAAGTTCACCATATTCGTTGTGAAGGAGAAACCCTATTCTCACGTGACGGCACTAAAGCAAACTTTTTCCCAATCTGCAGATACAAATCTGAAACCCTAATTTTTGGGTAAAGAAAGGGATTGCCACGTGTCAAGCCCTCATTGGCGTGACCATCCTTAGTCAACTCTGGTTCTAGACACGTCAGCCAGTAACTGTCATGTAATTCACTGATTGATGATGTGTTGTTAATGATTTAAACGTCGTCAGTCAAAAAGACTAAATTGAACATAAATTACGATATAAATGACTACATTGAACATTCTAAGAAAATAAAAACTCTTTCAGACAAAATTGACAAAAAATGGGACCAACAATTATATTAAATCTAATTATTATTGATTCAATTTTTTTTATTTTAAGAAAATAAAAATGTAAAATAAACACAGTATGAGAGGAGACAATTTTATTTTTCAACAAACATCAGAATACATGAAAGATAAGATATAAAGGAGAGAGAAAAAAAAATCAACAAACATCACTAGTAGACTCAACGGCGGAACTTGCTTCATTCCGCGGGGGAATTGCTCCCCATTTTTTTTACACATAAATTAATATATAAATATATATTTTAAGTTTTAACATATTTTGTATGTTTATATTTTAAAATTTTTTATGTATCTATTTGAACACTTTCAAGATAAGACAAGATAGAAAAAGATAAAATCCAACACAGCATCAAAATAACTTACTGTATCAAATATCAGTATATTAATGACTTCTACCTCAATGTACAATCATAATATGTTATTCATAACATACACGTAAGTACAGGTTCATTTTATTTTGTATTATATATTCGGACATATTTGTGATTAGCAAGAATCGGTTTCTTTTCTTTTGTATTATTCTCAGAGGTATTTGCGTATGTTCTTGCAAACTTTGGATTTAACCCATTACTAACCATTGCATCATGTATTATATTTCATTTTTTTTTGTTAAAGGAATTTATTCTGATTGTATTATTTTTGTGGGGTTGGATATACACAAACCCACTAAATGTTATATAGTTTTTTTTTTGTTCTTACAATTATACATAGTTTGATTGAGTGATGATTGGATGCCACTCCATTCTAAGTGATCTTATTGGTCTTTGCAAATGTTAGTTGAAATCATTGTTTTTTTACCTTTTGGAGATTAGTAGGAGCCACACCATGATAAAGAATGATTGGTGAAGGTACTCATTCACCATGTTGAAAAATCATATATACACTATATTAATTTAAAAAGTAACCTCAATTTTATTTATCAAAATTATTTAGATTTCTGAAAGTTTGTAGAGAGAAAGAAATTAGATATTTGAGTATAAAAACCATGAAATAAATTAAATTTTCTTTATTGGGTAAAGAGAGGTGGAAGATGAAGGTAGAGTTAGTTTTTGTGCCGTGAAGTCTTAAAATAATGAGTGGTTTTGCCTAAAATTCAAATTCTTAGACATGAATAGATTTTTGCTGTAAGAAATATAAATTAGTTTTCTTAAAATCGATTCTATAAAAGCTAATTCATTCTTCTGAAAAGGCCAATTCATTTAAAATGTTTTTTTATTTAAATTGATAAAAATAAAACAAATTTTCAACAAAATGCTCTATTCAAGGGCCTTCTGATGATTTTTTAAATCATATCATCGATCGAACATGGTTGCAATGATACATTTTCTTGAATTATTTGGTCGAAACTAAACAAATTGAAAAGCCTAACTATTATACATATTTTAACGTTCGACTCAATTTAAATTCCATTTTTTTTCCTCACTGGTTTCCCTTTATTTCATCTCAAACAAAATAGAGGATAAAATTTAATCAAACTAAAAGTATAAACTTATCATTTTTACGATGAGCTAAAAACTTTATGTGGGAATTTTGGATAAATTTACCTTTAAAATATTATTTTTTATTAAAAAATTTTAGTACAATCATCCACATCAATTTTCTTATTAGAATCGATACAAGCATATATATTCAAAGGCACTCTAATGAATAAATATAAAATCACGCCATGCTCAAGTGAGAGAAATTTGTATTAGTGAATAAAATAAATAATATTAATTATTAATAAGAAAATCAATTATCAATGTTAGAAAGTATAATGTATTAAAATATTTAATAGTAAATTACATCAATTTCTTTTAAAGTTTAATCAATTTTCTTTTGATACCCTGCTCCGTCTTTTATCTTATTTAACCAAATATTAGAGGGTCTTATTCTATAAAATATATCAAATCGAATGCTACAAAAATTGTGTATAATCTATAAAAGTAAAAAAACTCAGAAAGTGTAAGAATAATTTACTCAAACATCTTTCTTTTCCAGAAGTAAAAAAGTTAATGAGATTTAAGTTTTATACAAGTTTATCTTCTCATAATTAGTCAACAATTATGCTATCAATTCATCATGTTAAATTATATTATATAATTTCATATCATGAAAAGATGTTACAACAAAAGGAGAACAAAGCATGAATGAACTAACCAAATCCTTAAAACACTGGATTATCTCAGAAACAAAATGATTGATAAAGCAGACTTAGCAGTGAAAGAAGAGCTTTTGTGTTTTGTTGTGTGTCTGCCACCAAACACAAACCCTAAAACTCTTCTGTATGAATGAAGCACATCCATGTTGCAGGCTCCAAACCACCCTTTTGGACTCTCCACTGCATTTCCTGCCTAAAAAGAATAGACAAGAGAAAAAGCACCAAAAGTAAACAAAAGAAAAAAAGCTCCTTGGAATGAGCAACAAATTACCTTATTTCTCGGCTTGTTTCATGTCCCCATCATTTGGAAATTAATAATCTTTCCTCATATTTGTCAATGCTTAGCTCTATGTTTGATTTTCGGTTGGAAAGTCTCAAGCTTTTAATTGCTTTTCAGTTGGGTTCAACTGTCAAATTTATTCACATTATGTTTCACAGATTATAAATTCTAACATATATCACGTGTGAAAAACCTTAAATAAGAGTTTAAAATGTAAAAAAAAAAAAGAAAAAGGTATGAAGGTGTTTTATTTTATTTTTAGGTAGAAATTTTGTGAATTCATTTAACTCAATTCAGGATAAGTGTATTTATTTACTTAAACGTGTTTTATTTTTTTAATTTATTTTATATATTTATAAAAGTGGATTGATATTATTTCTTTTATAGCAATATATATTTATTAAATATTATTATAAATATAATAATAAAAAAATTAAAGTGTTTAACAAACAAATAAATTAAATATTTTATTTAAATATTATTAAATAATATTTTAGTATTCAAAAAAGTAATATTTATTAACTTATATATTCAGAAATAATAAATAATTATGATAAAAGAACTATGATAAAAAAAATTAATTAAAGAATAGTTGTTAGTGTGTTACGAGTTTCACTTTTAACTTGAATTAAATCCATTTAACCTACTAGTTAATTGAATTAAATTCATTTTAATTTATATTTAAAAAAAAATTTAACTAAATTTCAAACTTTTAATAAGCAGTATTGACCCGACTCATTTTCACATTATTATATTAGAAGGGTTAAAAGCTATTACTATTTCAAAAATATTAAATTCGTTACCTTGCATTTCTTATTTTGAAATTTAAGTGGGCATTTTAGTTTTTTGGAAAAACCCAATTTTGAACTTTTACCGGAGCTATATCTCCATCTTTAGCAAGGAGATCAGATCATCATCATTTGCATTAGAAAAGAAACCTCCTTTTACTATTTGTTTAGCCCTTTCTTAGCCCCCACATACGACAAAAGCATAATATACATAAAAGAATTTCAATTTAAAGTTTTAATCAGTTTCTAAGCTGAATTTTCTGAGATGGGTGCTCTTCAGTCTACACTTCTCTACTTGATTTTACTACACTCATGCAAGATTTTTGCTTACAAGGACCAAGAATGGAAGAAAGCCACTGCAACTTTTGCCAAAGACTCAGAGGGGTCTCTTGTCACCGGTACTATACTTCTCTTTCTCCTTGGTTCTTCTTACATAGTCTCAGGATGAAAGCAGCATCATGTTTTTGACAATGTGGCTGTACTATGTGTTGCAGAAGGAGCTTGTGGTTATGGAGATCTCCACAAGGCAAGTTATGGGAAACACAGTGCTGGCTTAAGCACCATGTTGTTCAACAGAGGGAGCGTATGTGGGGCCTGCTATGAAATCAGATGTGTTGACCACATCTTGTGGTGTGTGATGGGAAGCCCTTCTGTAGTTGTTACTGTAACAGATTTCTGTGCTCCAAATTACGGGCTTTCTGTTGATTATGGTGGCTGGTGCAATTTTCCAAGGGAACATTTTGAGATGTCAAAGACTGCATTTGCTGAAATTGCCAAGAACAAAGCTGATATAGTGCCGGTTCAGTATAGAAGGTAACCAAAATAACAGTTTCAATGATAAAGATTGATTAGGATCTCTATTTTGAGTTAAAATTGGTCTTTACCTTACAGAACATGTTTTTCATTTTAGTATTTTTGATGTTTTGAGAATTTCACCCCTCACCATAACCAAGTATGTAAGATATAAGACCAAACTATTTGGTTCAAAGTAAAAAAAAAACTTAAAACACATTTGACCTTATGTTAATATTTAAGTTTGTTGCAGAGTAAAGTGTGAAAGAAGTGGTGGCATGAGATTTACAATGAGTGGGGGTTCTCACTTCTATCAGGTGCTGATTTCCAATGTTGGTGTGGATGGTGAAGTGATTGCTGTGAAAGTGAAGGGGTCTAGAACAGGGTGGATACCAATGGCTAGGAACTGGGGACAGAACTGGCATTGCAATGTCAACTTTCAAAACCAGCCTCTGTCCTTTGAGGTAACAATCAGCAGTGGAAAAACACTCACATCTTATAATGTAGCACCTGCAAAGTGGATGTTCGGACAGACGTTTGAAGGAAAACAGTTTCAGAATGAGTAGATTCAAAAGTCTAGATAGGATAAGTCTTGGGAGGCTTGAAATTTTAGCATTAGAAGAAGCTGTAATTGTAAACTATGATTAGTGAAATCACCTGTCAAAGAGCACAAGCTTAATTGTATATACATATATATATGTTTGCTCATGATTCATGATCAAACACTCTTTCATGCCTGTGGTGAAAATGATGAAAAGGAAAAAATTTCGCTAAGGGTAACCTATGATCCCTTTCCTAAAGATTCCGTTGATCAAAAGTTCAGTAATTGAGGGAACAAGCATGTAATTAGAAAGTGGTGTGCACTATTCAAATGAAGAACTCGTTTTCTTTCCCATCTTGTTATTTATTTTAGTAGCATGATCCTTTCTTTTATTCAATGAACCAAATCCTCGTGTTCATGGTAAGACATATTTTGATTTTGATTTGAAGTCACTGCTCTCAGGACAAGAAAGAAACTCCAGCAGTTTCAACTACCAATTCATGGAATTTTCCAAATATCATGGAAGAAATATTGCATCTGAATGCTCCAAATCTTTGACAAAACAATCTTAAGAATGAAAAGATCTTCGTTACAAGAAAATAATGATTTTAATTTATCTTTTATCCAATAAACATTCATTAGATGCCACGTAGAGATAGGTAGATACGAGGTGTCAGCGTAATAGCTCGACATCAGAATACACGAACAACGAAACGGTGACGCTTTCTAAAAATAAGCATCAGCACCGTTCTTCTCTTCACTTGCTTCTGTTCATTCTTCTATTTGGATTTCTAGAGTCTTCTCTTCAGACCTGAAACCATGGCGGTTCGGTTCTTCCAGAACCCGATGCCCGAATTCATACCCGAAGCGACGCCGTCTACTCCGCAGGAGCAAGAAGAAGCGCTCACAGTGGGGAACTCACTCACGAAGCTCCTGGCCATGCCCCACGCGCCACTCTCGGAGCGTCTCAAACGCGCTGCTCTAGACCTCAAAGAAACGGTACGAAACGAATCCTACCCTCAATTCCTTCTCTTTCTTGTTTTCGACCACGCTTCTCTGCTCTAACGCGTGTGTGGTTTGGTGTCAGATAGTGATAGAAACGTGGGGAGTATCTGGGCAAAAAGATGGAGACTTTACTCTCTACTGCGGCGTTCTGGGCACGGCTTTTCTGCTCTTGAAGTCTTACGAAGTGACACGCAACGGAAACGATCTTTCTCTTTGCTCTCAGATTGTGAAGGCTTGCGATGCCGCTTCCCTTGGTTCCAGGTTCTCTCTGTTTCGATTTTAATTTTACTTTCATGTTTAAGTGTAATGGTTCGTGCTTTGAATGAATGGGTGACAGGGACGTGACCTTTATTTGTGGGCGTGCTGGCGTGTGCTCTCTCGGTGCCGTTGTTGCAAAACACGCCGGGGATGATGAGTCCTTGAGGTACTACTTGGCTCAGTTCGAAAAGGTGATCTTTTCATCAAATTTTTAAGTATGTTTTTGAATTAGCATCTGAAAAATTTGATTACGAATGAAATTGATTTTGAAGGGAAGTAGTTTACGCTAGGATTTTCTTTTGTTTTTTCTTCTAAAAGCAACGTAAGATTTCGTGTAAATATTTTTATCCAATGTTCAAATATCCATAATTTTTTCAACTGGTTTTGAATGAAATGAATCTGAAAGTGGTTAACAATAGTTTCAACTCAAAATCAGTTCTACATCTTTTGGAATTTAAAATTTGTCGGCCGTCCATAATGGTTCTGTCAGGCTTCAGCAGGATTACCGTCAATAATGCTTCTGTTTAGCTTGAGGCAAGAACTCTGCCATCGGAAATGGTTCTGTCACACTTATTTAATCTAGTTGTTTTGAAGTTATTGCTGTAGTGATATATTAACTGTTTGAGATCAAAATATATGTGATGAATGTAGTAATAAGAATTAAAAACCTTTTGGGGTGCAGATTAAGCTGTCAAAAGATCTTCCTGACGAGTTGTTATATGGGAGAGTTGGTTTTCTGTGGGCCTGTTTGTTCCTAAACAAGCACCTTGGTCAGGGGACAGTTCCTTCCAGCTATACAGTGGGTTTGGTCTCAACTACTGCTGTCATTTTTACTCTTTTTGTGTGCTGAATTGAGTATAGGACTGAATAAGTACAATGGGGTTGTTATGTTTTTCAAAAATTTTCAGGCTATGGTTGTTGATGAAGTCATTAAAAGTGGAAGGAGGATGGGTAGGAAGGGAAGGTGCCCATTGATGTATGAATGGTATGGGGAGAAGTATTGGGGTGCTGCGCATGGATTGGCTGGGATTATGCATGTGCTGATGGATATGGAGTTGAAGCCAGATGAAATTGAGGACGTTAAGGGAACTCTGAAATACATGATAAGCAATCGATTTTCCAGTGGAAACTATCCCGCAAGTGAAGATGATAGGAAGAGCGATGTTCTTGTGCATTGGTGTCATGGAGCTCCAGGGATAGCCCTTACACTTGTCAAAGCAGCTAAGGTTATTATTATACATAGATAACTTTAAGTCACTTGTTAATATATGTTTTCTCAAATGAGAACTTTATAATCGTTTGGAGAGTTGCAAAAGTTGTATGGTTCTAAAATCCACAGGTTTTTGGAGATAAAGAATTCTTGGATGCAGCTATGGAAGCAGGAGAGGTGGTTTGGAATCGTGGTCTGCTGAAGAAAGTTGGGATATGCCATGGCATAAGTGGGAATGCGTATGTGTTTCTGTCACTGTACCAACTTACAAGGGATGTGAAGCATCTATACAGAGCCAAGGCTTTTGCTTGCTTTTTGCTTGACAGAGCTCATAAGCTGATATCTGGAGGTGAAATGCATGGAGGTGATAGACCATATTCATTGTTTGAAGGGAAAGGAGGCATGGCTTATCTTTTCTTGGATATGATTGATCCTTCCCTCTCTAAATTTCCAGCGTATGAACTCTGAGAATCTACGTAGTTTCAAAATGAGGCCTTTTGTTATGTGTAGTGGTATAAGTTTGCAGTCTCATTATCTTGTGAAGTAAATGAGCTTAGGTTCTTATGAAATGACTATGATGTGGGAACCATAGGTTTCAAAATTTACAATTACTATGTGAAGCTAAGACAGGCCGAAAATTACTCAGTTATCGTTTACTGGCAATTTTTTATATAGTTTAATTCATAATATTTTTCATTAAGTAGACAATTATCTATCTAATAAAACAATATTTTATGGAATTACCAAAAATATCCACTCTATTTTATATTTTATTAACACCTACGTACCTCAAATAATAATTTTTTCATCATTTACATATGTACACAATTTATAGTTTTACCTTTCTTGCTCTACATTTCAATGTCTAAAGAAGAAAAGAAAAATACTGAGAAGATGGTTACCATGTTTTCGGACTGTGTTTTGTTGAAATCAACATTTATTGGGCTCGAGAGCTTTTGATATAACATCCCAATTCACGATGCATTTAAATTTTTAAATTATTCACGATGATTTTAAAATTAAGATGTTTCAAATTTCAAAATTCTTATAATGTGAAAAATAGTATTAATTAAAAATTTTGACATTTAAAACGTGAGAAATTAAAATAAAGTACCACTGAAAATATCATTTGAATTATATCATTTTAAAATTAATAAAATAAATAGTGAAATAAAATAAATCAAATTACATTGTTTTTAAAATTTATAATAAAAAATTACATTCAAGCATCTCTATCATACGTATGGAGAATATGTAATATTAAGCAATTATAATAAGTTATTTTTAATATTATCATTAACAATATAATATAAAGTAAATAAGTACAACTTAATAACAAATATTTACTTACATTGTTGTTCTTATTAACATCATTATTTCTACACCATATTTGTTGTTCTTATTAACATCATTATTTCTACACCATATTTGTCATCAACATCGTTATCAGTCATTATCAATGTTATTCTTATCAATGGTCTCCAAACACATCATCATTATTCTTATCAATGGTCTCGAAACACATCATCATCACGAATCCCCAATATTATCATGAAGAACCTTGATCTATCTCCTGTACCCAACCTCATACACCTATTATACCGAACAGGCCTGCTTGCGACTAAATGACTTATTTCCTTACTTTGCAAAAACTTACGAGTAAAAAACGTTAGCACATCATGCACCGGATACTATACTCAACAACGAGCCAAAGACTAAGCAAAACATCACTCTCCCATACAAAGAAGATGCAACATTCAAATGTCACTCTCTTTTCACAACCAATTCTTCAATACTTAAATTTAACATTTTATACACAAGATAGATATATACATATATAATATATAATAATAATAATGTTTTCCATAAATATACATGTTGAAGCAATTATAACAAGATTGTCATAATCTTATAATTATCATAATCATAAGTCCTTTTTTTTTTCGTATATAACACTAAGTACCTATGTAATTATATTTAATATTAAACTTTATGAATGTTTATTTCTATACAATAATATCTAAACACTACAACATCATCAAATATATTTGTTCAATCATTCATTATATCCACATATATAAAAGTGAAGTTATATTATACAACATTTTTCAACTCCTTTGGTAGCTCTTCCACATTATGAAATTAACAATCACTAAACAATATTACATGCATTCACCTAACATTTAAGTTATGGTATTCATACAAATATTATTTATAAATATTTTTAATTTTTCTTGGGTCTCACACCTAACATCATATGACAAGAGACATTCCAGAAAAAAAAGGTTTTTAAGAAGAAATGGATACTGAGAGAGAATTTCAACAAAGAGAAGAAAGTTTTATATCACTCAAAAACTATTCTCCATGTATCCATTCATGTAATTTAACATTATCCTTGTTATCACATGATATCATATGAAGAGACATTCCAGAAAAAAAGTTTCTATGAAAAAAGGGATACTAAGAGAGAATTTCAACAGAGAGAAGAAAGTTTTATACCACCCAAGAATTGTTCTCCACGTATCCATTCACATAATTTAACATTCTTGTCACATGATTTCTTGTGTCCTACGATGTTTTTATTCTTGTTGACATGTGTTCTTCATGCTTAACAAACTCCCTCTCCGTTATAACATCTTCATATGCTCATGTCACAATCAATTTTAAGGTTAAGTCTTCTTCAACCGCATTTTTTTTGTCTCATAGTTAAGAAAGAAGTTGTTTTAGGCTGCTATTATATTGTCATTCTTAGTTTTTTTTTTAAGTTTTTATACTATGAATTTTTAGTTTTCGTTTGGACAAACTAACCAGCTAGACGAGCAAGGTGGGCTAGTCAGTCTGGCTATGCTGGTCGGTTGGACAGGTTGGATTCCAAAATCTATGAGTATGGTCTTGGTTTTTTGACCATGACCATGTTTATGAAATTACAAAATTCAAATAATTGTGAAGCGTCTTCCACACTAAGTTCATTTTGTTTTTTGATTAAGAATGATTCTATCAATAGAATATAAATATTAATCATTCCTATTTTGATGTTTGATTGAACGTGTGTTGGTTGTATCTATATTTTTTTATTTCAATTCATTTTATGGATTATTTTTTTGTATTGGGGTTTTTGTTTTGATGCATTAACATTATGGTACGACAGGGACTAATTTAAAAGTCTAAAAATGTATCTATTTTTTTAACTTATGTTTTGATGGTTGTCTATGTATTCGACTTATATCAAATTGAAATATTGTTATAATGGTGAAGTATTTTGTTATTGATGTATATTTGCAAAATTTAAGTTAACATATCTTTCTATGATAATGATTCCTAATTTATCTCTGTTTTATTGTTAGTATAAACGGAATAACTGAAATTAAAATTCCACAATTTTATGAAAAGAGAAAAGGAACTATGAAAAAAGAGCCAAACAGACTATAATGTCATTCAAAGGATGCATAACTAGTTATGGAAGGGAAAAAATGGTAAAGGTTTGAAATTGATATGATGCGAGAAAGTTATTATATTAGAAAGGAAAAAAATTGGTATAGGAAACCAAAAGGATAATGATACTTTGACACCCAGAATGTGACAAATTTTTTATACTGCCACGTATCACATTCTGGGTGGTCCACGTGTTTTAAAAATAAAATGACAGAATGACTGTGAAGTTCAAAACAAGTGAAAGATTCAAAGATGTCCTTTTGGTGCTAAAAATTAACTTAAACTACAGTTATTTGTACATTGCTACCACTTTCCTTTCTGCACCATCACTTTAAAGAAAAGTGTTTCCTTTGGGATGAACTTCGATATAAATGTGTTTTTAAATGATAATTAATGAATTTTATTCAATAAAATTGGTTAAAAATAAACCGTGGAGTTCAAAACAAGTGGCAGATTCAAAGATGCCCTTCTCGTGCTAAAAGTTAGCCTAAACTACCCACTTATTTGTACATTGATCCCAAGTCTGTTACTACACATTGAATCCACATAATTGTCATTTTATTTTTTAAAACACGTGAACCACCCAGAATGTGACACGTGGCGGTGTAAAAAATTTGTCACATTCTGAATGTCAAATTATCATTATCCTTTAGCAATACTTGGGATGATGACAAAGATCCTCATAACTAAACACTTTATTGTAGTGGAGCCAACTCTTACATGAGGCAAAAGCACTGCATAGGTAGAATTTGCTATTTTTAAATAAAATTTAAAATTATCAAAATTGTGATCTTTTAAAAGAAAAAGTTACGAATAAATGAAAATATGATTCTAAAAATGATTATAAATTTTTACAATTTTGATTAAAAATTATAATACTAACATGACATTCTTAGTTCAATTTCCTTTTTAACTTTTTTATGACTTTTTAACTTTTTTTATGAGTGCATCATAATACATAAACACTCATTTTCTACTCAACATCTTTAAAACAATATTTTTATTTTAAAATATAAAATTAATTTGTAATGAATTAATAAAAAGTGAAAATGTCTTTTTTTTACTTCTTTACTAGGAATGGTGAAGGAAAATTGAAAGGTTCACTTATAAAATTTTTCTTTGATGTATATACATAAGCAAAATAAGTTTTAATTGAAATGAAATTTACTTACTTTAGTTATTTCTATTTAAACTAAAATCATGATTATTTAAAATTTAAAAAAATGCAGTTGTGTCGTATAATATGGAGATTACTTTCTTTTCATGTCAAGTTTCAGTTGAGTTTATTCAATTGAGTTTTTTAGGCTGGCCTTTTTTAGTCTAACTTTTATAGGGTTGAATTCTTTCAATTAAGCTTTTAAGGTCAACTTCTCAAGGTCTAGCTTTTTCAGAGCTCTCACAGGGTTGAGTTTCTTTAACTAAGCTTTCCAAATCAAGCTTTTCACGCTGAACTCTCAAGGCCAAGCTTCTTCAGCTGAACTTTTGTAGGTCGTGCTCCTTCAGCCGAACTCTCCAAGCTGAGCTCTCAAGGCTGAGCTTTATCAACTGAGCCCTTACAGGATTGAACTCTTTTAGCTAAATTCTTTTAAGGTCGTGCTACTCTAGGTCGATCTCCTCCACTTAAGCTCTTTTAGGTTGATATCCAAGACCGGTCACAACATGACCAAAATAGCATGGTCGAACGAGATTATAACATGGTAGAACAAAATGACCAATCAGTCTTAGCACGATAAAAATCAAACATGACCAATCAATCATATTAATAATGGTAATAACAAATTAACTTCTTAATATAAATTAAGGTATAATTAGATCGTCATTGGACCAACAAAAGATAAAGTTCTATCACAACTACTATATATAAAGATCTCATATATGTCTTTGACATAATATATATATATATATATATATATATATATATATATATATATATATATATATATATATATATATATATATATATATATATATATATATAATATGACAATTACTAACTTAACGATCATCTATTAAATTTAGTATTAAATTACTTTCTATAAGTTTCATCTCAACACTATGGACATGAAAATCGAGCACTATGGATAGCACAAAAACTAATCACTGTGGATATCGTGGAAACCGACTCGAGGAATGATACATGCGTGTTGATTGTAGAGAATTGGTGTTATGATGATGAATTTTCGCAACTTTGTATTAAGAATATTACATTCTTAGAATGCTTAGAGAAATTGTGGATAATTTTATTTGATATTAAAGAAAATCATATAATATCTCTCTTTTAACCATATAAGAATAGAAGAATAAAAAAAAACAACAAACGAATGAAGGGCTTTGAAATAATTAAGAAATTAATTATGTTTATTTACCAATTAAAATCGGCTTACCTATCTCTTAATTTTTCAATAATTTTTTTAAAATTTATTAAATGTCATTTAACACTGATATAAAAATAAAATAATCATTAAAAAATAAATTTTTTATTCGTAAAGTCATAAAAAATAAAAATTAGTAAAAAGTATTTCAAATAATAGTAAAAGAAAATTTTGATTGTCAGCATAGCATTGTTGTGTTTTTACATCAAAATTTTCAATTTTTAAAAAGGAAAATTATATTTTAACATCAATTTTTTGACACTGCATACGTGTCAAAATGTGGTTGGACGATTTTAAATTAAAAAAAAAAATTTGGTTTTTCCCTTCCAAATATGCTCTTGCCTTAATTTTTTTAATTTGAAATCGTTCAATCACATTTTAATACGTGGAGTGTCAAAATTGGTGTTAAAATATCATTTCCTTTTTAAAATAAGTTTTGAGAGGCATATATTTGAATTTATTAAGTCAGCCAACTATATTAATTGCTTTTAAATATTTAAAAATAGTTATGAACACCAAAAGTTGAGATTCAACGTGAGGAGGTGCAAAGAATTGCTTAGACTGGGAGTCAAGCAATAGAAACGTGAGAGGAAAAGAAGAGAATTTTGAGAAGCAAAGAATGGCAGAAGTAGCGAAGAGCAGAGACGCTCGCCGGCGACGAAGAATCCTCGACCAAGGATCCGACCGTCTCGCCTTCATCACGGGTCGGATCCAAACGCTCCCTCCCGCGCTTCCTGATTCCGCCGCTTCATCTACCCAATCCCCCCCTCCAAACACCACCCTTTCCGCTTCTGGTACGTTCCTTCGTTTTTCTCCTTCAATTCCAGTTCCCTTTTCTGAAACTCCGATTCTAATTTTCCTTCTTTACTTTCAGTTCACCACTCAGATTCAATTTCGCACACTCTTCAACCCTACGGCGACGACCACGCTCCCAACACCGCATTAGAAGCACTCCCAAAAAACCAGACTGAAAGAGACACTTTGACTGTTCCAACTTCTGAAATCCAACCTGAAGAAGTCCAATTACAACCGCTGCCGCCATCGCCGTCGCCGTCGCCGTCGCCACCATACACCGAAGAACCGAAACGTTTCGTCACCCCAAGTGATATAACTCGTGCAATCAATTCCTCACGGGTTACCCGACTCTGTTGTTCCGTTCTCGTGGCTCTTCTGGTGCTTTTATCTTTTCTGGGCACAAATGTTTTCAGTACTGTGATCAGCTTTAGGCCACTCTACGTTGTTCTTGTGACCAATGCAACGGTTGTGATTGCGAGACTCTTTTTCGGGGTACAGAGGGATTCTGGAAGAACGCGGAGAAGTGGTTCTTCTGGTGATGGTGAAGATGAATATTCGCAACTTGCCAGGATGCTGGAGTTGTGTTTGGTGGCGAAGAATGTGGCGGATGCTGTGTTCATGGATTGCGCTGTCTATGCAATCGTTCTCATTTGTGGCCTTTCTGTGATCAAAGCATGATGTGGAATTCTTGTGTTAGTTTGAACATTGAACTATTGGCTACATTTTTTGGTTTTGTTTTGTAGTTCGAAACTGATTTTTTAATATGATTCTCTAGCTTCCTTTGGTTCTGTTATAGTTTTAATGGTCTGAAGCTACTCCCATTGTTGATCGGCATTTGTCTCTTCTTTTAGATAAACTTTCGTAGAATGATGAAGGGGTGGTCGTGTGTCAGTTAAGTAAGCAAAGCAACACTGTAATCGGAATCATAAGAGCCATTAGGCTATAATGCGGTGAAATAACATGTTTTTCCTGGTAGTTAAGAAATGGATGTTCTTTTCAAAAACTAACATTTCTTTGACTGACTTTTTAATTTGCATTAAAATTTAGCAAACAAAAATTGTATATCAACGAGTCTCCGTTCATGATTTTACAATCTCTGATAAATTTTTGTTAATATGTACAGTGTGTTAGAAGAAAGGTAATAAAGTGTGGCATTTAGATGTCTAATTTCGTTGATTATTACATAGCAGAATTTGACTATTTCTAGTTAGTGTTATATGATACCATCGGACTATCAGATATGTGTTGTTGTCATTTTCGGTCTTTGGTGGTACTGGTAAGATTTTGCAAGCTTACTCAAGGGTTAAGTTCAGGCTTGGCCTAAACCTGATAAATGACTGTAAGATCAACCATCACAAATTGCAGATTTTATTTGATATTTAGTTCCAGACTTTATTACAACTTATACCCCCTTCTTCATGAACTGGAGGTATCAGAGCCAGATATTACTTGGATTAAGCAGATTAGAAATTAAACAAATCTTAATGGAAACATGCTTTTTGCCCCAGAACAGATTCAGATGCTTTTCTTGTCAATGAAATCAATGATGAGCTGGTTCACCTTGTCTGGAATTTGTTCATGCACAAAATGACTTCCTTCTGGAATATATGTGATTTCCAAGTCCGGCACAACATTTTTCACTGCCCCACCTCGGATATAGTCTTCCATGCCTGGAAACTTGAAAACATAATCTTTCTCACCCATGATGAGAAGTGCTGGATTTGTAACCTTCACTTCACCTAAGCCAGTTTCCACATTGAGACTCCTGCATAAAATTGTCCAAATGCAATGTTATTGAAATCTGATGTTTATAAATAACATTTTATGTTTCTAAGGTTATCTGGAGTAGCATTACAGTTTCACTTTACAATGAATTACACCTCTGCAGTTTTGAAAGAAGGAAGGAAAATGGGAATCTGTTCTGTTTACCTGTAAGGAACCTGTAATGCATATCTGAATCCAGATTTTTCATATAAAGATGCATAGGTTGCAAGGTCTTCCTCAGAGAACCATGGTGGTAGAGGAGTAGATGGGTTGAACAAGTCCATGATTTCTTGATCATCAGCTGCTATTGGAACCTCACTTTTAGAGAAGAGAGTGTAGATGTTCCTTATCACCGATTTCACAGGAAACCGGCCAAAATCTGCCTCTGCTCTCCCAGGCTCCTGTAAATCGAAATTAGTCAGTGACTACAAACTAATATTTAAAATTGGAAGGAACATAAAAACTATGATGCCATATTGAATTTGTACCTGCCACCTAGTAATGTAGAAGCCTTTGGGGAGAAGGTGGTTTTGGACAGCAGAGGGACCAGGAAGCAAGAAAGGAACGCCTAAAGTTATGACAGCACCCACTCTTTGTGGGTGCAAGGCTGCTGTAAGATATGCCGGGATTGCCCCAAAATCCTTGGCAACAAGGAAAGCCTGATGATATAAACAATCGTAACAAAGCATGCAATTAGTTAATCTTTCTTTGAGGGACATGAAGTCATAAAAAGGTTTCAGTCCAAATAAACCAATATGGTGAGGTGGTTAGTTTGATTCTAAATAATAGAAGTCCTATTAAGTACAAAACTGACATTCTTAAAACATGGGTGGCACATCTATTTTCTTACCTTGGTTATGTTTAAGGCATCCAAAAGACCCACTATTTCATGAACTAGGTCATACATGGTTTCCTTTTCTGGCTCAGCTGGTTGCTGAGAGAGTCCATAGCCTCTGAAATCAAAGGCAATAGCTCTATAACCAGCGTTTGCCACAGCAATCATCTGGTGCCTCCATGTGTACCAGATCTCTGGGAATCCATGTAAGAATAGCACTGCCTTGGACCCTTCACAGACACAAATATGATTAAATTGAAGAAGATGCAAATGAGTATTAGACAGTATTCGAAGAGGATTTTGAAGGAATTAGCGTACCAGTTCCAATCTCTGCCACGTGCAGCTTCAGTCCGTTGACTTCCACTTCACTGTGCTGGATCTTCTCCATCATATTGCAATTCAACAACACTGTCTCAGAAAAACAGTGGAACATCAAAGGAAACGGAGTGTCGCAGAAATATCAATGTCAAATGACAGAGTTGTTCACGGAATCTTTTGGAATTTTCTATGGTTTAAAAAATTATGTTCTATACTAAAATAACAAAGCATTTTAAAGAATCAATATGCTGCCACTGAAGTGGGTGAACTCCTAGCCAATTGTAACATTTCCTGCACCCAAGGCCAATCACACAGTATTCTAGATATATGACTTAAATACTATTTTAATATCTATTTTTGTCTAATTTATTCAACTTGATTGTCATTGATTTTGCACATTCAATTAGATCTCTATTTTAATAAGTTTTGTTCAATTTAAAATTTTTCCATGATTTCGTTTAAATTATTAACTCTAACGGAAGAGTGTACATAATGATATTGTTTTCATGAGGTCTGCTATTTTTGCTCCGTGGTTTGTTAATAGAGACAAAAATAGTATTTAAACTTTGATATTTTTATATTCTATTATAATTTTTAAGGATTTTATTAATATTTTATTCAATTTTTACGTCCATTTTCTTTACAGTTATTTCCCACAGACTTCGAGATCTCTTTTGTTAGTCTCAAAAACCCGATACTCCCTGTGCATTTTGCCTTTTTCCCGTAACTTATTTTGGGACTTTGTGAAAATTTAGCAGTATGCTACGATCATGGGTGACGATTTTATTTGCCTATCTTTATTTACGCATCTGCTATGATGATTCCATGCTTTTATTAAGAAAACTAATTTTCATAAAACAGTTTAGGAGTTAAATATTTCTTTAATTTCTTATATATTTTAAATATTTAAAATCAATTGTTTCAGTTATTTTAAAAAATATTTCTTTTGTATATCGTCATTTACAACATTACACTCGTTTTTAATGAGTGGTAATGATATCTGCTTCCACAATAACTTGTATTATTAAAATAATAACGTGAAAATATATTTTAGTTTCTTTATTAAAATACTCTTAGTTCCTAAAATTTGAATAAAATTATTTTAGTCCCGCCAAATTTAGATGTGGTTTTTCGTATTTCTTTGATTTTAAAATTTACACTTTAAGTTTCTCAAATTTTAAAAAATAACTTTTAAGTCCTTCAACTTTTTCTTATGAGATGTCTAAGGAAGTTGAATGCTGACTTGCTAGTTATGGGTAGCCACGGCTATGGAGTTATAAAGAGGGCTTTCTTTGCAACGTGAAGTGCTCAGTTCTGATTGTGAAGAAGCCAAAACCACATGCAGGTGCTGGGAACTAATATGTCAGTTTTCCCTTTATAGTAGCTTTTGTAGGAAGATCTTGTTATGTGGTTGATGTTAAAGCTTCACGTAAAGGCTTTTATTTTTTTGTCTTCGACAAAATTATCTTTGAGAATTGTGGTTGTCGTAGCTTGTAGAGTCTTGATTTGGATAATTTCGGACCATTAGTGAGCTACTGGTGAATCCAAGTCTGATATAGTTTGATCAAGAAAATTTTAACCTCAAATTTGGATAAGGATAATAACTCGTTTTTTAGGTATTTATACTCACCGAAACAACGTCAACTTATATTTTGTAAAAAAAAAAGTTTAATAGTTTCGTAGGTCTCTATTTTTACGGATTCGTTCCAATTGGGTTCTGAAGTGCTCAATTGGATCCCTATTTTGGTAAAATTGAATCAATAATGTCCTTACCATTAATTTTAGTGAAGAGCGTTAACTTTTTAGCAAGGTGTCATGCTTTTGTGTCATTTAATTTTCACACGGCAGAGTAAAATTTCTTTGTTTGGAAACCTTCTTCCCTTCCCCTTCCCATTCCCTTTCCTTTCCCTTCCCCTTTCCCTTCTTCTTGCAGTTTTGATGTTATGGGGTTCTTGCATTTTTTCAATGGGTTATTTGAAACTAGATAACTTTCTTGGAATTTGGATTCTCCTTTTTCTCAATTATGAAAAAAAGAAGACAATTTTTTTTCCTGTGGCATGACCCTCCGTTAATTATGTTGGTATCCAACATTTTTGTTCAAAAGACTTGTGCTTTCTCTAAGGTCACTCTCATGCTATTCACTAAACGATGAAAACGATGAAATTTTGAGATCCATGAGAATCGCATCAACCGGATATTCCCCGAAACCAATTTGTCAACACCCAATTTTGTTCGAATAACTAAATATAATAGAATCATTTATTTAGTTAGATTATTGTTTTTAACACAGTAATCATTTCTTGTTTGTTAGTTAGCTTCCCTTTTTATGTTTTCTGTTTTTCCATTTATGTTTTCGATTTTTTCTCTGTCAAGGAACTCTATAAATAGAGTTCCCCCTTTCTTCATGTATCTCTTGTAACACATTACACATACAGTCAATACAACTCAGTTTTCTATCTTCTACGAAATACTAACCTCAGACCCACGCTTCTCTTGATCTTCTCATCATATCTTTCTGCTTCGCTTCTTCTTCGTCTGGAGAGAACGAACCTTTGATGTTCATCTGCAGAAGCGCCATGGAGTTTTTTCGGTCTCATCTCCCACCTACCTTTCTGACACCAGAAGCTTCACGAGAAAGCTGAACCCATTTTTACTTTTCGTTGAATTGCTTTTGGGTTGTAAAGAAGCTTTGGGCCGGTCTCACAGATTTGGGCCGGTCTCACAGATTTGGGCCGCTTCTATTATGGTATCAAGAGCAAGAACTTCCGCTGCCCAGGTTCTTGATGATTCTTGCCTAACTTCTGAATTCTTTTCCTTGCTTTTCTTCTTCTATGGATTCATCAGATCAGTCAACCAATCCTATCAGTCCTTACTACTTGCATCCTGGAGAGAATCCAGGCCTAACCCTCATCTCTCAAATCTTGAATGAAAGTAATTACTCTTCTTGGAGTAGAAGTATGAGAAGAGCCCTTCTCTCCAAAAATAAAATCAAATTTGTTGATGGGTCAATCAAGAAACCCGAAAGAAGTGACAAATTGTTTGATGCATGGGAAAGATGCAATATGATGGTTCTCTCATGGATCATTAAAACACTCTCACCATAGATTGCTGAAAGTGTGATATATGTTGAGGAAGCTAAAGAATTATGGGATGAATTGAAGGAAAGATTCTCTAAAGGAGACTATTTTAAGATTTCAGATCTTCTACAGGACATTCATTCAATTAAACAGGGTAAAAGAACTGTCAATCAATTTTTAACTGATCTCAAAATACTATGGGAAGAGTTGGAATCCCTTAGACCCATACCTAAGTGTACGTGTAAAGTTCCCTGCAGCTGTGATTTGACAAAAGTCTCATTGAAATACAGAGAAATGGAACATGTTATCTGTTTTTTGAAAGGACTAAATGATACTTACAATACAGTCCGGACTCAAGTTTTATTGATGGAACCCCTTCCTAGTATTAATAGGGTGTTCTCTCTTATCATCCAACAAGAGAGACAAGAAAGATCTGAAATCGGACATACAGGGCAGAGTCATCCTATTGAAAGCAACAAGGTCCTGGTTAATATGGCTGACAAACACAACAATTGGTAGACTGACCAACCTTGGAAAAATCAAGGACGTGGTACTGGTTCTTATGGACAAGGCAGAGGCAGAGGAAGGAATCTTAATCATGGCAAGCAATGTTCTTACTGCAGTAAGATGAATCACACTGTGGATGAATGTTATTCCAAACATGGATTTCCTCCTTGGTACAAAAAGAGTGACAACAATCAAGATAGGAAAGGGGGATCGAATTCTACTAATGTTTGCCAAAGCAGTGCTGGAATAGACACTGCACACCAGGGAAATACCAGTGCAGTTTTGGACAAATTCACACCAGAACAGATGGAAAGATTACTCAGGATGATTGAGAAAGTTGATGAACCCACACATAAAATCAATCACATGCAGAGGAATATTACAGAAGACAAAGCAGGTATTCCTTCTTGGATTATAGACACTGGAGCCACAGATCATGTGACTCATGAGAAAAAGAATTTTGTTACATTTTATAAAATTAAACCCATTACTGTCAGATTGCCAAATGACTCTACTATCACTGCTACATATGCTGGAACAATACAATTTTCTAAGGATTTTGTGCTTTTTAATGTGTTATATATACCATATTTTTGTTTCAATTTAATTTCTGTTCAGAGTCTAATAAAAGACTTGGACTCCAATCTAATTTTTTCTTTTAAGCTGTGCCAGATAAGGAAGAACTCTACATTGAAGACGATTGAGTTTGCTAATTCTCACAAGGGACTCTATTACTTACAAGCTTTCTCAAATACTGATCAGGACAATATTTTGCCATCTGTTTTCTCTTTTAAACATGCTGATGTAAACCTATGGCATTGTAGATTAGGCCATCCAGGACATATGATTGTAAAACAAATCTGTGAACAATTTCCTTATGTTCAAATGAATGCTAATGATGTTTGTGACATTTGCCACTATGCTAAACAACATAAATTGCCTTTTCCTTCCAGTAATTCTATATCTACTGAGTGCTTTGAGCTTATTCATTGTGATATATGGGGCCCTTTTTCTGTTACTTCTGTCCATGGGCATAGGTACTTTCTTACCATTGTTGATGACTATAGTAGGCATACTTGGATATTCCTAATGAACAATAAGAGTCAAACTAGAAACTTATTACAGAATTTTATCACTAAGGCTAGAAATCAGTTTGGTAAGATCATTAAGAATGTTAGATCTGACAATGGCCCAGAGTTCAACTGTAGTAGCCTATATGATCAAGAAGGTATAAACCATCAAACTAGCTGTGTTGAAACGCCTGAGCAGAACTCAGTTGTGGAACGAAAACACCAGCACATCCTGAATGTCACTCGCAGTTTAATGTTTCAATCCAACATACCCAAAGCCTATTGGTCTTATGCTGTGAGTCATGCTGTTTATCTAATAAACAGATTACCTACTTTTGTTCTTGGAAATAAAACCCCCCATGATATGCTTTATAATGTACCTCCTGCCTATTTAAATTTGAAAGCCTTTGGATGTCTTTGTTTTGCTTCTACTCTTACTGCTGGGAGTAACAAACTTGATCCGAGAGCCAGAAAGAGAATCTTTCTTGGATATAAAAGTGGTGTGAAGGGGTATGTTGTTTTAGACATCAACAGTAGGGAGTTATTTATCAGCAGAAACGTCATCTTCTATGAAGATATCTTCCCTTGGAAGAATGAGCAAGACAGCACTGGAATTTATATTGATGAGGCTGACAAAATTGATCCTTTAAGTGAATCCTTGGGCAATGCTGCCTCCAATGAAGATGAGAGATATACAAAGGAGGAAACGCAACGAGGTATCATGCAAGAAGAAGACATTGACATTGATACAAATAGCAATGAAACACAACATGTTTGCAGGAGATCAGGCAGAGTGAGAAGACCTCCAGAATACTTAGGAGACTATGTGCACCAGGTTAATCAATCCTTGACCATTAAAAATAGTCTTAAAACACCTTATCCTATTTCTAAATACCTGTCCTGTGATTCTTTGACAGAAAAACATTTGAGATATACCATGGCAATCACTGCTAACAGTGAGCCTCGTTCTTACAATGAAGCTAAAGGTGTGAGTGAGTGGGTTGAGGCGATGCAAAAGGAAATCACAGCCTTGGAAGACAATAAAACCTGGTTTTTAACTCAACTTCCACAAGGGAAGACTGCTATTGGATGTCGATGGGTCTACAAGATTAAGTACAAAGCCGATGGGACTATAGAGAGATATAAAGCCCGCCTAGTTGCTAAGGGTTACACTCAACAAGAAGGAATCGATTATTTGGACACTTTTTCACCTGTTGCAAAGTTGACTACTGTCAGGCTCCTCATTGCTGTGGCAGCTTCTAAAAATTGGTTTTTGGAACAATTAGATGTGGATAATGCTTTTTTGCATGGAGACCTTAATGAGGAGGTGTATATGGAACCACCTCCTGGCCTTAGTGTTCCCAAAGAAGGTCAAGTTTGCAGACTTACTAAGTCCTTATATGGCCTAAAGCAAGCTAGTAGACAGTCCACTTTCCTTACTCATGCTAACTATGTTCAGTCAAAGAGTGATCATCTCTCTTTATCAAAGGCACGGGTGCTAACTTCACAGCTCTACTCGTCTATGTGGATGACATCATCTTATCAGGAAACTCCATCACTGAAATCAATTACATAAAGGATCTTTTGCACAGCAAGTTTAGAATAAAGGATCTAGGAAGATTAAAGTATTTCCTAGGTTTTGAGGTAGCGCGATCCAAGAAAGGAATACACTTATCCCAAAGGAAGTATGCTATGGATATTCTTGAAGAAACTGGAATGATGGGTTGCAAGCCTTCTGCAACACCTTTTCTAAAGGACACTAGTTCTTTGTATACAGCAGAAAAATATCTGAAGGATTCAACCTCTTATCGGAGATTGATAGGGAAGTTGCTATATCTTACAAATACTAGACTTGATATGAGTTTTTCAATTAATTTGTTGAGTCAGTTTATGCAATCTCCTACTGATTACCACTATCGGGCTGTTCAACACGTTATTAGGTACATAAAGGCCAAGCCTGCAGAAGGATTGTTCTTCCCTGCTGATTCATCTATGCAACTAAAAGCTTTTAGTGACTTAGATTGGGCCACTTGTCCAACTACTAGGAGATCTACCACAGGTTTTTGTGTTTTTCTTGGATCATCACTGATTTCTTGCAAATCAAAAAAACAAAGCACAGTTTCCAGATCTTCCACTGAAGCTGAGTATCGTGCTCTAGCAGCCACTACTTGTGAAGTGCAGTGGATTCAATATCTCTTAGATGACCTACAGGTTACAGAAGTTGGAACTCCTGTTCTCTTTTGTGACAACAAATCTACTAGACACATAACTCATATTCAGAGCTTCCACGAACGCACCAAGCATATAAAACTTGATTGCCATGTAGTTCGTGAAAAGATACAGGCTGACCTCTTACGACTTCTACCCGTTCGCTCAGATGAACAACTTGCGGATATTTTCACTAAATTTCCTCATAGGGTTCGGTTCAAAACCATTGTTCCCAAGCTTGGAGTGGTAACCATACACCATCCAGCTTGAGGGGAGGCTAATAGAATCGTTTATTTAGTCAGATTATTGTTTTTAACACAGTAATCATTTCTTGTTTGTTAGTTAGCTTCCCTTTTTATGTTTTCTGTTTTTCCATTTATGTTTTCGGTTTTTTCTCTGTCAAGGAACTCTATAAATAGAGTTCCCCCTTTCTTCATGTATCTCTTGTAACACATTACACATACAGTCAATACAACTCAGTTTTCTATCTTCTACAAAATACTAACCTCAGACCCGCACTTCACTTGATCTTCTCATCATCTCTTTCTGCTTCGCTTCTTCTTCGTCTGGAGAGAACGAACCTTTGATGTTCATCTGCAGAAGCGCCATGGAGTTTTTTCGGTCTCATCTCCCACCTACCTTTCTGACACCAGAAGCTTCACGAGAAAGCTGAACCCATTTTTACTTTTCGTTGAATTGCTTTTGGGTTGGAAAGAAGCTTTGGGCCGGTATCATAGATTTGGGCGACTTCTATTAAAATAATAGGACTTGTTTTATTTTTGTCGTATTTTATTTTATTTTGTTTTAATTCTATTATCTTTAATTTTTAGTTCACTTTGATTTAATTTGTTTTATAATTATTATCTGATTTAATTTTATTTTATTTTTTATATTCTTTTGGAAAGAACAAAAACAGAAAAAAGGAAAGAAAAGAAAACTAAAAATAAAAAAAAGAAAAGAAAAAAAAGAAAACAAAAAAGAAGAAAAAGAAAATGAAAAGAAAAAACAAAGAAGAAAAAAAGGAAAAGAAACGAATGAAAAAAAAAATAAAAGGAAGATGAAAAAGAGGCACACTTACGGACTAAATAAAAAATAGTGCACGGCCCACAAGAGAAAGGCATTGTTTCAATTATTAGAAGAGGGGTCGAGCAAAGAAAAATAATTAGGTAAAAAAGCTTGGTTTAAACCCTCATTTGATCCTCATATTTGTGTGTCAATCTCAATTTGGTCATCGTATTTTTTTTTGTCTTAATCGGGTCCTACTACTTGTAAAAATGAGGCAATTAAGCCTTCTCCATTAAGTTTTCTCTTACGGCGTTAAAAGATGTTGAACTGTATTTTTGTTAAAATGATGTGGCATTATGTATTAAATTGAATGGATTATGTGTTAATTACACATGAAAAAGTAAATTCTTACCATCAGAAATTTCCATTAAAAAAAAAATTCTCACCCATTAACTTCGTCTTCTCCACAAAAACCCTAGCCGTCAGCATGCACAACCATCATCCTCGCCAGAACCACCATCGTGTTACACAACCATCAATGGTTAGAGACACCAGCCAAACCGAATCCAGTGGAGGATATGCTCCTCACCGACAAAGTGTTGCAGTATGCTATTCTTCCCGAAACTTCCTTAGGAGCGGATTGTTACCTATCTTCCCTCACCACCATCACTGATGTCCAAGTCTCCGGTGATCTCCAGGTATCTTTCCTTTCTTCGTCCCTCTCTCTTCAATTCCTTAACCGCTATTAAATGCTTTCCTTACTCGCCAAACATCATATGTAGGTGGTTAAGGTTTTTGTCTCTGTTTTTGGGGATGACAGAGGGAAAGAAGTAGCCATTGCCGGCTTGAAGTCAAAGGCTAAATATGTTCGCAGTGAATTGGGGAAGTGTATGAAGTTGCGCTTAACTCTTGAGATACGCTTTATTGAGGATGATTCTTTTGAGAAAGGAAGCAGGGTATGTGTGCTTACTTATGTGTTTGTTATTATACAGTTGCAAGATCCTTTAGTGTTCCTTGTCCATGTTTTTTCATAGTTCCATTAAGGTTGTTTATTGATCGGTGAATAATCCAAAACCAAGACCTTGTGCTTTCCATTTGAAGCCATATCTGATTGTTTTCATTCTGCTTTACTTTGCATTGTTTATACAACAATTTGAAGTGTGCATAAACTGGTACATCATGTTTGAATTTTTGGAATTTTTATTTTATTTGGGGGACGGGGGTGTTCCTTGGACCCTAAATCTACGTTTTCTGTTTCTCGTGGTGGAACTGTGGGTCTCATAATTCTGGGAAGAATTTAAATATCTCACCAATGAGGCATCCTTTCATAGTTCGTGCTTTCATGTGCAAGTCATTCTTTTTTCCGGAGAAGAAGACAAAGAGTCCAAGAATGGTTGCCATGTCATAATTTTTTAATTTAAATAAAAATTTCATGTAATTAAACAATGACATCAGCATAAATACATCATCATACGCCGTAAGAGAAAACTTAACGGAGAGGGCTTAATTGCCTCATTTTACAAGTAATAGGACCCGATTGAGACAAAAAAAAATACGATGACTAAATTGAGATTGACATAAATATGAGGGCCAAATGAGGGTTTAAACCAAAAAGCTTTGTTCCATGAGGAGAAAAAGGGGGCACAGCTGCCACCCGGGATCTTCCCCCTTTGTCTGCAGGGAATCGCTGTGAGCGCTGAATTTGGTGATGTTACCACCACTGCATCTAGCTCCATTCACGCCGGAAAATTCCAGACTCTTCAATCCATCCTTTTCTTTTTCCTCACCACATAGAGAAACCACTTCTCCCTCGTCACCAATAAACACTCCCCTGCCATGCTAGCCATGGAAGCGATGATTCTCCCAGATCTCGGAACTGAGTTTCTCATTCGTGTCCACACGATAATTGGAATCGCTCTCTTCTAGTAGCTCCTCGTCTCTAAGGTCAAACTCTCTGCCGTCAGAGACGCTTCTCCCAATGCCACAACCCTCGCCACATTCACCGCCATCGCCTCCTACGCCGCCTTTACCTTTCCTCTTGGTTTCATAGAATTTGATGTTCAGGTGACGAGAGCTGACTACCCCGTCGTTTTTCGTGATGATTTCATCTTCTCGGAGGAGAATGCTGCTGTATTTAGAAGGAGGATCACAGAGCTAGGTCTTTCCGAGTTTCGTTCTTATGAGCCTCAGAGAGAGTATGGCAATGAGGGAAAGGTTTTTACTAAGGGAAAAATGGGAAGATAATGTCATGGGATGTTGAACGAGATGACTCACTGTGCACCCTCCAAGAGGTTTTTTTTGTAAAGGTGGAACCCGCTATTGGTTTTAATATTGAGTTGAGGTTCGATGATCACATTGTCTATAAGCAAGATTATCTTGTCCACGTCTTTCGAAGCATTTTAAAGGTTGTGTTTGAATACGCCAGGGATAGACCTATTATCTTCTCAAAATTTCAGCCAAATGCAAGGAATCAGACATAACAACTCTTTATATCGGGATCTGTGCCACTGTTGGAAACAAGATAAAGACACATGATCTTAGTGCTCAATCTGTTCTTGGAGTCCTTGCCCTTTAGGATGAGGAAATGATATTGATGCTGCCCTCAAGAGGTTGAACGAGCTTTTCTTGGGAAATACAGATGGAAATGAACATTCTAAAGAATTGGATGTTGTTAATTTGGTTGCAGGTGGTGGAGGATGAGTATGAGTTCTTTGCTAACTGACAACTTGTAACAATATTTTCGGCACCCAATTATTGTGGGAAGTGGTCGAGGCTTTAATTGTTAATGTTGTTATTAAGCATTCTTGCTATCCAAGCCTGATCATCGAGAGTCGGAGAGGCATGCAGTGTTAGCCATTGAGATTTTAAGTGGTAGCAAGCTGAAGAAGAAGAAATTGCTTTTGGCAAAGGAGGCTTCCATTTCGCTCATGATGGCCTATGATAGTTTCTTTGCGTCTGAGACTTGTTTGCATTATCTGATTGCATCATCGAACATTAATGATGTGATGCTATCTCCTTTACTCAGTAAGTTGAATGACAAAGAATTAATAAAGTTGTTTCGTTATTTAGGCAAGTGGTTGAAGAAATACGAGAGGTTTCCTCAAGCAGTACCATGTCCAAAAACCGCATCAGCTCGGGTTTGGGGCTTGGCCCAACGACCAGATTTCAGGAAGTGCCTATTCACAACCCTTCTAGTTGGGCGACTGAAATCCTTTTTGTTTCTCCAAGCAAAAAGGAAGATTGGGCCTGAGCATGCTATTTCGGGCTGCACCTCCACTTTCAGCCTTACACCCCAAACATACTACAAAAAGTTGGAAGAAAAAGTGCTTTGGGCCAAATATAAAAGGCCTCAATTTTACTTAACACCCTAGGTTTTTAATCTCTGCACCCTACTCTTATCGGGCTTTGTTGGACTGTGATGTTTTATTTTTATTGTCTTTTCTTTTATTATTATTTTTTTTTTAGTTTTGACATTTGTTTTATTGTTGTTTGTTTGATGTACTCCATTGTTAATAAAAATACAAGAATATAACAATCATAGAAAATAAATAAACGAAAATAAAAAAAAATAAATAAAAATAACAAAAATATGTTTTAAAAGGTTAAAAGCACACGTGCGACCGTTCACGTAGGTCTTGTGCTAAAAACCTTTTCATTTTCTTTTACAATAAATAAATAAATTTTTTAAAAGGTTAAATCACACATGCGACCGTTCGCGTAGGCCTTGTGCTAAAAACCTTTTCCTTTTCTTTTACAAAAAATAAATAAAATTTTTAAAAGGTTAAAGCGCACGTGCGACCGTTCGTGTAAGCCTTGTGCTAAAAGCCTTTTCCTCTTCTTTCACAAAAATATAAAAATATGTTTTAATAGGTTAAAGCACACGTGCGACCGTTTGTGTAGGCCTTGTGCTAAAAGCCTTTTTTCACTTCTTTTACAAAAGTAATAAAAATATGTTTTAAAGGTTTAAAGCACACGTGCGACCGTTTGCGTATGCCTTGTGTTAAAAACCTTTCTCCTTTTTTATATAAAAAATACCAAAAATTATAAAATCTTCAAAAATTAAAAACATTTTCAAACAAACAATCTTTCTGCTAGAACTATGTAACCTTGATTTCTCATTTTGAATGAGAAAACGTAAGAGCAAGGTCAATCCTTGTCGGGCACAAAAAATAAAAAAATATTTTTGTTTCTTTACAATTTTATTTTTGGGGATAATTAAACATTTTTAAAACCACATCAAGTTCGCGCATTTAATTAAAGGTACTGCCTTAGGGCAGGCGTTGTAGGGTGCTAACACCTTCCCTACACGTAACCGATTCTTGAAACTAGAATCTGGTTTTCATAGACTAAGCCTTATCCTTTTTATGGTTTTTCTATAGTTTTCCAAAATAAACTATAGTGGCGACTCCAAAATCTCTTTTCCAAACCCGTTCTTTTTGGATCGTCATCCCGTCGCGATTCCGGGTGCGACACAATTGAAAGAAAAGTTTTTCAAATTCTGCAAAGCTGGAAACAAACGGACCAAAAAAAGGGGAGAATCGATCTTAATCGCTCCAGATCGGCGAGCCCCCCGTCGTCATAGTCGTGGCACTTGTCGTCAAACTCCTCACCGTGAGTAGCCGCTACCCTCTCACCTTTTAATCGGATGTTGCCGCTGCTCTAGATCGGTAATCTTTCTCCAGCCCTCGAAGCCTTCTATCATCACTGCTGCTTTCGTGTCTGTTTCCTTTTTTTTGTTTTTTTGCTGTGTGAAGAAGTAATCAGGAAAAAAGAGAGGCTCCCATTTCTCTTGCTCTTGGCTGAAGATTGGAAACCCTAAATAAATTTGTTGCCTCGCTCTTCAATCACCGAATTTCCATTCGGAGTGGCCGTGAGCAATCATGTCGTGGCTGAGATTCGTGGCTGAAACCCTAAATAAATTTGTTTTTTTGCTATCTCTTACAGGGGGCCTGAGAGAGTGTAGTTGTTTAGAAGATGGGTGGTTGTGCTTCAAGAGATTCAGAGATGCAGTTAAAAAAGCCAAGGAGAACCCAAGGAGACCATCCCTGATTCTTTACTATGATTCTGATGTTGGGGGAGAACTATTAAATTTTCGTGATGTTTTCTTTCAAAGTCAGGCATTATATAGTGCTTCTAAACGATGATGCTGTAGAGTTGAAGAGAAGAGTTGGGAAGAGTTATGGTATGTCATTCAAAGTTGGGAACAATGATGCAAACCAGACTGTGCCATGTCATTCAGAATTGTATAGTCAGTATGCCATCTCGCTAAAAAGTTAACGTCGTCCACTAAAATTAACGGCAAGGGCATTATTGATTTAATTTTACCAAAACAGGGACCCAATTGAGCACTTCCAAAATAGGAGGACCCAATTCGAACGAACCCGCAAAAATAGAGACCTGCGAACCTATAAAACCAAAAAAAAGGTAAATGTATTATATGGCTGAGTGGTTGTATCACTAAAGAAGGGCAGATGGTTATGTATTTCGGAATCTGAATTTGAACGAGATATGACAAAGACCATCCGGTTGGACAAGGTTAGAGGTCGAACGATTAATTCCAGTATTCTTTAAGAGACATTGCAAATCAAGGTTAAGAGTAAGTACTAATTAGTGTTTCTGCACTAAGTTACACCAAATTGTTAATGATTTACGAAGATGATATAAAGATGAAATACCAACCCAGAAGACTTCCCGAGCAACAAATCTAGGACTTCCCGAGCAATAAAGATGATATATATGTCAGTGATTCAATTTTCTTTAAGCGCGTGATAAACTAATCACTCATCTTTTGCATATATAACTCAAGTTAGGTTAAAGCTTGTCTTTTAGATCTAATTGAATAATCCAATGCCGTTAGGTAAAATACATACATCTATATGCTTTAATTGGTTAAAGAGTCTTAATCTTAAAGCAAAATCCTCTTTAGAAGGATGCACATAATTCACCCTATGTGTTAAACTGATTTTTTTCGCCTAAAATCAGAACAAACTAAGTTTTCCCACTAATGTAGTAAAGGGACAACCTAGGTATCAATCCTCGGACTCGGTACAATTAAGTTTAAAGTGTAAAATTAGATCTTGTTTTTATTCTATTTACTAACTACTAAACATGTGGGGAAAATGAAATTAAATTGAAATTTAAAAGGAAAAGAATCAAAATAAAAACAAAATCTATTAAAAGAAAATAAGAAAGTAAGTAAACAGAACCTAAGCTAAAATAATAGAAAAAAAATGTAGAATCTATTTATACCTAAAACAGAAACTAAAATTAATCGTATTATGATTAACTATGTACATAGAAAGAATGACTTGAATATGAAAACAAAAGCTTATGTATTCTAAAAGCAATGGAAAAGGAATTTCAGTAACGCCAAAACCTAAACTAAAGCAAAGATAATCATCATTTCAGAATTGGAACTAAGAAAACATATTGAAAGTAGAAAACAAAAGAAATTGAATCAACTCAACAAGAAAATACCTAATCTAAATGCAATTGAAACATGCAATATACTCTAAAACATACAAAATCCTAATTAAAGTGAAATGACAGAAGCAAAACATGAATTACAATATTTTTTCTTTATTAGACTCATCTCCAAACTCGAGAAGACATCTCGTTAAGGCATGCTCACGGTGGACTCATGTAATTCACTAAAGAATTTCAACTATGTGGAGTCACAAAGTCTAAAATCAGATTTTAAACAAAACCAAACAATTGACAAAAGCTAAAAACAATATTTTATTTTTCGTTGAACTCACTCTGACTCGAGAAGACATCTCAGTCATGCACGCCCAGGGTCGTTTAATTCCAAAAAGGAATTGCATATGTGCAGAGTTACGAGTTCAACTCGTTTTCAAAGTAGAACAAGAAGCACAATCACACAAGAACACAAAACATTGAAAAAAAAATCAAAACTGACAGAATCATATAACACTCAAAAAATAGAGACATCAAGAAAGAATGTATTATTAACGAGAAACAAGAATTACAAAAATGTACCGAACAAATGCGCAATTGGAACCACCGCAGGCTGTCACCACTGTGAGTGTGCGCTCCAAAAGCTTAGTGTACTTGAAAAAGTGTCTCTCTTTGTCCAACTATTACATGGCAGAAGAGTACCCCTTTATATAGGGTTGAGGAAAGAAGAAAAATAAAAGAAAAAACAAAATTGGGAAAAGGGAACCTTGCTCGAGAAGCTTCACTTCCAATATCTCAATCGGACAGTCCTCATTCTTCCCTTGGCAGCTTCACTTCCATCCATTTGATCATCTCTTTATTTTCACCGGTCAAGGTTCGATCATCTTCTTCTTGGCAGGTTCTTCTCTCTACGTGGCATCGCTGGTCAGCTCTAGTCATCTTCTCCGGGCAGCTCCTTTGGTCATGTGCAATCTCCATCTCGCTAGTTTAGTGGTACAAGCCATTCAAGCTTTCCTCTCTTTGTTTCTCGTCGCCCAAGCCCTAGCTTTGGGTTCCTCTTTCTGCCAAATGACTTGCTCGAGTGTGCTTTGCAAATGAAATTGAGGGGAGGAGACCGCTAAGGAAAGCTTCGGCTTTTACTTCCAAAACACATCATTTAATTAAAATGCATGTATGGTTTTGAGCAACTTCTAAGTTGAGAAAGTAAGTGAGGTCTCCCAGATTTTTGATGTCGAAATGGTTGTTAAGTAAAGTTGTAAAATGTTGGGCATCCTTAATGTTGGTGTCTGTGAGAATAATGTCATACACGTAAACTAAAAGATTGGTGGTGTGGTGGTTTTAATGTTTCAAAACAATGAGTGGTCAACAAAGGAACATTTGAAATTATTGGATGAAAGAAAAGAGGAATGCTTCACATACCACTGTCTTCTAACTTGTTTAAGGCCATATGGAGATCTTTAGATTTTTCAAACTTTTATAGAAATTTTGGAAGTCAAACTAAGAGGAGGTTAATTGTACACACCTTCCTTGAGATCTCCATGAAGGAAAATGATAAGTGCTTATTTTACTCATATTTCACATGTAATTTAGCACTTATCTTCTTTATTTTGTTGCATAATTAAGATTTTATCCTTAACAACTTAAAATAATAAAAAAAGGCATTTGGATATAAACATGTGTGGCAAAACAATGTAATTTGTTATGAATTTCAATAGTTTTGGAAGAAACAAAGCTTAGTAGCTTGAGCCAAGAATCACAACTGGAGCATTGAAATGAGGTTTCAAGAAGATTCAAGAAAAAATGGTGCTCGAGCCATGCGAAGAAAACTTCACCATGAAGCAACCTAAAACACCAAATTCTGAAGCTCAACCATGGAGGAATCCCACCATTAAAGGAAGCTTCATTACTGAACAACAAAAATAAAGTCTAAGTTATATGGAAACCCTCCATGGGGTTGGCCACCATATCTGGAGTTGCAACCAACTTCCCAAAATATCTATTTTAATAAATAGTAGTAAATTTTAGCATTATTATTAGTAATAATAATTTTAATGGATAGAAAATATAATTAATTAAAAAAAAATATATGGTTAAAAATATTAAAATTTATGATAGAGAATTATAGTAATTTCAGAAGGAGGGGTTCAAAATTTTAAGAACCTATTTTAAAAGTTTTTTTTATATAAAAAAAGAGGTGAATAGTAAAATAAAATAAAATAAAAAAATAAATAAATAAAATAAAAATGAGAGGATAAGAATATCTGAGTTGCATGATTAAGGAAGGATAAGATTTACAAGTGGTTTTACAAGTTGTGATTAAAATATTAATAAAATAATATTAAAATAATAAATAATATTAAAAAAATAATTTAAATAGTAAAATTTTGGACTATAACTAGCCATGAGAGAGGAGCTTATTCTGCACAAAGAGAGGAATAATCAAGTGAGAAATCTTGAAAAGAAAAAAAATACAGAGAAGAAAGAGTTAGGAAGAAAATTTTAGAAGAGTAGAGGTTCTGGAAGGTTTTCGGAGGAACAAATTATGAGCAAGAGATTGAGTCTGAAATAGAGGTAACGGGAGCTAACCTTTCTAAGTTTTTAAATTATAAATTTTTTTTATAACTATTTATGTCTTGAAATTTTGTGCAATTACTGTTAATGAAAAACCTATGTGCTTGTTATATAACTATTTGAATTTTTGCGTTAATATTATATGATGTTATTTTGAATCTGTAAATAAGAAAATTTTTAATAACAAGTTGAGGAACACTTTAGCTAAGAAAAGACCTGGTTCTTAAGTTGTCCATTGTGACACACCTATTTTCCTAGAAGTCTACTCAATGTGTTTTTAACTAATTCTTATCAAACAAATTATATTCTACTGATTTTATTTTTGTAAAATACTCAATGGATATGAAATTTGTGTTGAATGTATTATATTATGTTGGATGTGAAATTTATGTATTTGAACATAATAAGAGTTTGGTGAGAATGGGAAATCCTTACTGAAGATCCATCTTGAGAAGTTGGACAGAGTAGGAAGGATGTAGCTTCAGTGGTTGTATTTATATCCGAAGATCCAGTTTGGGGGACAGAGTAGGATAAGATAATCGAGCTAGCAAGTAGGTGCATCCATATCCGAAGATCCACTTTGGGGGACAAAGTAGGATATGATGTATTTGAGTAAAGTACAACTGCAAGCATAGAACCTGTTTAGAGTTTGATATTCATATGGTTATTTGAATGGGTTGAGTTTATGATGATCATGGTGTGTTTATTATATTATTAAGAGATTTGACTTATAAGTTAGAAATTATGTTATTAATTTAAATATATCATGTTATTTTGTTGCAATAACTCACCCTTGCTTTATTTGTTGTTTAGTGGTTAATGTTGTGTTGTGTGATTTCTCTCGGCGATGATCATCCAGTGGGTGTGAGTAGAAAGTGGTGAGACGCCAGTGGAACAGGCGTTAGATGGAGGATCAACTAGTGTTTAGCTCTTATGGACGATATGCTTGTTTTAATCGTTTTAAGTTTGGATTGTATTAAGTTTAAAATTTGAGTGATGGTTTGTATATTGAGGAAAAGTTTTATTCCTCGTTTTATGACTGTTCTATCATATCAATAATGTAATAACTATATTATAGTTTAATACTATAATTAGTGGGATGTTACAGACAACAACTATTAGGATTAAATGTTAGAATCATCATGATTTATTGAACTTCTTAGTATTGGGATTGGACGTAGTTCTCTAAACTCATGTACTAGTATTATTTTACTGTTTTATTTAAGTGTTCTTTCATATGTTAGTGATTCAATTTGCTTTATATGCATGATGAACTAATCACACATCCTTTGCATATATAACTTAAAATAGGTGAAAGCTAATTTTTGTTATAGATCTAATTGAATAATCTAATGTTGTTAGATAAAAAAACATACATCTATATGCTTTAATTGGTTAAAAAGTCTTAATCTTAAAACAAAATCTTCATTAGAAGGAGATGGATAATTCACCCTAAGTTAGACTGCTTTTAGGTCCTAGGCTATAAACATGGGTCTAGGGTTGTATTAGTATACTTCTAGGAACAATGGATGAACCTTGTTAATCCAATAAAACAATAATCATGCATAAGATCATAGTAGTGAAGTTTAATCCCAACACCTTTTATATAATTGAGTTATTCAATTTTAACTGTGAATTTTGGAAAATCATCATTTTACAACCAAATGTTTTAATTATAAATTTAAATAACCTCATAAGTTCTGATAAGAATTGACTAAATTCCTCTAGATACGAAACTTGATACTACAATTAAACTAGTGCACTTTACTTGTGTGAATGCTCTTAACCCAAGATATCATTAAAAACATATTTACATCAAGTTGTTTTAAGATTAATTGGTTTGAGACAACAACAAACCAAAAAATGTAGGATAATGACTTTAGGATAGTGAACTTGACAATAAGAACAAATGTGTGTAGATAATCTAAACTTTTAAGCTAAGTGTAACCCTTAGTAATAAGGCAGGCCTTGAATCGATGTATAGAACCATCATATTTATGTTTGATTTTATAAATCCAAAAACATCTAATAACAATTCTTCTAGAAGGAAGGTCAACAAGAATTTATTTGTGATTAACTTTATAAGATAAGAAATCGTGGATAGAATATTTAGTCACACTATTAATCTGAAATCTTGAAGATAAACAAAAACACTTTGTGAATATAAAAACAATGTCTATTTTGATTAACATTAATGTTGATATTTTATCATTACACTAAAATAAGTATGTAATTCATAGTAATTTTTTTTCATGTCACGTTATCATGAGTTTTATTTTATTTTAGAATTAAAGTATAACGGTTCTATATAAAATATATAAATATAATTCCTATAAGAGTTTGACATTATTATTAACTTAAAATCTTAATGCAATAAATTAATAAGTATATTACTCAATTATTTATTTTTATATAATATAAAATTTAAACCACATATAGATTCTTAGCACCTTTTAGCTTAAAAGAATTTGAAGAATTTAAAATCCCGAATGAATATATCTTGAAACACTATTGGATAATTTATCGCCGAAATTGGTAGAAAATATATTATTAGTCACTTAAACCTATCCGTACAACATAAAAAAATATTACCATAAATGTTATGGATGAATAATTTTAATTTCCAATTTCAATCAAGCTAAAGTTTCACATTGAGATTGAAGAACTAAAGAAATCAGTTATATATATATATAACATTTTCGTGAATTAATAAATATTTAAAAAAGTTGATTTATTAAATTAATATATTTTTAACATTTCACTAAAATATAGAATATGTTTAACATGAATCAAATTTAATGTCGATCATTTTCGTTAAATGTTAACTATATTAAACATTATATTTGTTAAGGAAAAGTAGCAAAATTAAGTAATTTTATTCAATATCTAAAAAAGTTGTGTTTATAAAATTATACACGTTTAACATTTTACTAAACATATAATATATTTAAAATGGAATATTTTTTTTTATATAAATAAATTTCTTTAAGCAATGGAATTTATTAAACATTTTATTTGTTAAATAAAATATATATAGTCATTTTAAATAATATTATTAAATTTTTAAGAAACTTTCTGTTTATCAAATTAATCTAGTTTTAACATTTTACCAAAAGTAGAATATATTTAAAATGAACGAATTTTAACATTGATCAATTTTGTTAAAACATTAAATTTATAAAATTTCATATTTGTTAAATAAAAGATAGAATAATATAAAATATAATTATTAAATATTTACAAAACTTGTGTTTATCAAATTAATATATTTTTAACATCTTACTAAAAAATATAATGTATTTAAAATAACTTAAGTTTAGCATCGATCAAATTTGTTAAAAGATAAATTTATTGAATATATATCATATATTCAAGTTACCAATTCTGTAAGATACCATGTCAATTAGATATGATATATTTTGTTACCTTTTAAAGATGATTATTTTGTATATAATGATCAAATGAAAGATAAAATATTCACAGTACTATCAGAGAAACACAATGTTTTTCTCTAAAACTCCTTCTTCTCAATTGATTTTAGTCATTCTTTTGTCCTTTTCAACTATTATTCACAGTACCATCACAGAAACAAAATGTTTACAAAACAAAACTAGTGTTCCCGCACTGATTGTGTTTGGGGACTCCATACTAGATACAGGTAACAATGACTACATTTTGACTGCAATGAAATGTAATTTTCAACCATATGGTAAAGATTTTGGTGAAGGAAATCAACCAACTGGGAGGTTCAGCAATGGTTTAATCCCTTCAGATTTCATTGGTACAAACAAAAATCCTTACTCTTCAATTCTTTTACCATTATATGCATAATAGAATGAAAATGTTCTAAATTTCTTTGGTCTTTTTCAGCTGAAAAATTACATCTCAAGAAGCTTTTGCCTCCGTATCTTGATCCAAATTTGAAACGTAAAGATCTTCTCACAGGTGTCAGCTTTGCATCTGGTTCCAATGGATATGATCCTCTAACTTCTAAACTAGCAGTAAATAATTACTCTCACCTAAAACCTTACAATATCTTTTCATTCTCCCCTTCATATCTTTTAACACTCACTATAATTTTCTTTCTGTCATATGTTACCTCAGTTAGTGCTATCATTATCAGATCAACTAGACAAATTCATGGAATACAAAACCAAGATACATGACTTGGTTGGAGAAAAAAGAGCATCAATAATTATATCGAAAAGCATATACATCTTGAGCTCAGGAAGCAACGATATTGCCAATAATTTCTTTGCGTTACCATTTAGGAGACTAGAGTATAATATTGAAACTTACACAGATTTCTTGGTTTCAGAAGCTACCAAATTCTTACAAGTATGTGTGAACCACCTACCCAAATGAACAAATTAATCTAAACTTGTATTATCGAAACTTATTTCATTATATTTGCATCAAATGAAGGATCTTTATGAACTTGGAGCTAGAAAGATTGGAGTACTTGGTTTGCCAAATTTAGGGTGTGTGCCTTCTCAAAGAACACTCAAAGGAGGATTTTTCAGGACATGTTCAAATCCTGAAAACCAGGCTGCAATGCTCTTTAACAAGAAGCTATCATCCCAATTAGATATCCTCGGGAAAAAATTTCCTGATGCTAAATTTGTCTACATTGATATTTACAGTATATTATCGGATATGGTTCAAAATCCCACTAAATATGGTAATGAAAGACATCTACGATACTATATATAAGTAGTAAAATAAGTTGCTAAACTTAACTGTTTATTAGAACATTCTGGTTTGTCTAACTTAATTCTCATTGTCATGGTGTTTTTGTTGATTTAGGTTTTGAAGTAGCAGATAAAGGATGTTGTGGCACGGGAGATATTGAAGTAGGGCTTCTGTGTAACCCTCTTTCCTTGGGGATATGTTCAAACAGGTCAAATTACATATTTTGGGACAGTTTCCATCCCACGGAAAAGGCATATAATATTATTTCTACTGAGGTGTTTGATAAAAACGTCAATAAATTCTTCTAAATTGTATTCCTACTAATATGATTATAATAAAAGCATATATATTCTTTACTATAAAGTTGCAAACTGATTTTTTTTTTCTATATAACTTCGTTAATAATAGCTACTTAAATACTTGTAACCAAAGTTACAAAGTTCTTATTGTTGGTCATATGATATTTCCAAGTAGCATAATTAAGAGTGTCATAAAAAAAGAAACAAGTTTAACCAATCTTCTACTATATTCCAGTGTGATGTTGCTATCACGAATGGAAATAACTCTCTGATGTTGCTGAAAATAATTGCTGTTAGCTATTGTAAAATGAATTACTCTAATTAAAAGAAAAAAGAAAAATAATAGAATAAAGAAATTTGTTAATTAGGTTATTTTAACCTGGTTTTTTACTTTCTTATTATTTTATGACACACTATCACTTTATTATAAATTTAATCTACCAATACATTTTGTGAAAATTGGAAACAATGATGATAAAAGGTGTGAAAAACCAAATCGAATGTTAAAATTCACCAATCAACAAAAAGAATTACCCTGAAAATGCATTAAAACTAAACTCTTTTATTTAAAAATAAAGTAGAATTAAACGTGCAAAAATACTTTAGCAAACAAATGTTTTACCACGATGAAGCATGTTTACTGATTAAAGATCTCTCAACAAGTTAATAAAAAAAAAAATATAGCAGATAATAAAATACATTAATAAAAAAAAGAAGATAACTTTAATTGGAGGCTTTTTTTTTTCTTGGGCTCTTGGAAAAACATCAGAGGGAACAAGGTCTTCTGAAGGAACCATGAACGTCATTAATTTACGATTTTGCCACTCTCCCCAACTCCTCCATTCACCAAATCTCCTCTTTGTTGTTCCTTCTTCACAAACTCCATACTTCACTCTGAGAAACCCAACAACCCCATTTGCTATTTCCTTAAAAAATCGTTTCTTTTCTCCAATTCGTGCGTCCATGGCCTCCTCAGCCTCCGTGACGGAGAACGAAACAAAGCCATTTTCCGTTCTCTTTGTGTGCCTCGGCAACATCTGCAGAAGCCCCGCTGCCGAAGGAGTCTTCACTGACTTAGTCAATAAAAAGAGCCTCAATTCGATTTTCAGAATTGATTCGGCTGGCACCATCAATTACCACGAGGTGGGTTTGTGTCGTGCTTGTATCAAACACCTCATGCATTTCATCCAAAAGATGAATTTTTAGAGGAAATTTTTTGATGGGTTTATCTTTAGTTTAAAAGGAGTGAGCAAAGTTTTTACATGGTATCTTAAATACGAGTAAAGTTTAGCTCAATCCCATCGAATTTGTTAGGTAGATGGGTGTTGCTTCACACTTATGTATTTTATTCGGCCTAGTTGCTGGTCAATGTGTGACTTTGTCACTCCAACAGTGTTTAGTGTGTTGATAACATGTTATATGACCCAACAACTGATCTAGTCTATGCTTTGATATATCATTTAGCATTTTGGGTTTAGCCTCATTCTCTCTGCAGTAATTCTTAAGATGTGGATTATCATATATGTCATGTGTCGGTTTGTGATTGGATTTTTCACACAGATATATATTTTTTATTTGAGGACTTTTAGATGACCAGTCTATGCATAATTCTGTTGGAAGAAGAGGAATTTCATTCATTCTAAGTCTGCATTTGAGAAAGAATGACATGAAATCGTGAAGCATTTTTTCAATAAAATTCAAGAGGAAATTGAGAATGCTTTTGGAGTGGATAGAAATGAAGGAATATAATATGAAGGATTTGTAGTTTCGTTCATTTACAATATATCTTCAATCACAAGTTATCATGGATAATAAGTTGTTTGGTTTTTCCAATAAGAGATAAAAAGTTATACCGAGCATCTGCAGTGCAAAAGATTTTCACAGTATATGGAAATTAAACTCTATACATTGTTTAAAAAGTTATTATTTTTTTTGAGATGGTGGTGATTTTTGAAGGGAAATGAAGCGGACCCGAGAATGAGGGCAGCCTCAAAGAGGCGTGGGATTCAGATAACTTCTATTTCAAGGCCAATCAAGCCCTCTGATTTCACTGACTTTGACCTCATTCTGGCTATGGACAAGCAGAACAGAGGTAGATTCTCTGATGGAATGTTTGGTTACGTGCTTTGTGATGTTTGCTGATGGTCATTTTCTTGTTTCCTTTAGAGGACATACTGGAGGCCTTTAATAGATGGAAAGGAAGACATTCCTTACCGGATGATGCACATAAAAAGGTTGGTGCAAGGACTTGCTCTTCTTTGGCTTTTGTTTGGTCTACTTTTTGGTCTAACCAGGATTGTAATGATGCAGGTTAAGTTGATGTGCTCATATTGTAAGAAGCATGATGAAAGTGAAGTCCCGGATCCCTATTATGGTGGAGCGCAAGGGTTTGAGAAGGTAATGATATTCATGTTGGTTATAGTAGTACTTGGTTAGACTTGAATAGTGTTATGATAGTTTTGAATGATGGTACTGCTTGGTTCAATAATTATCGTATGCATATTGCTTGGTGGATCTGGTCTCAAATTGTTGATGATGCAAGAAATGCATCTATTTTCAAAGATGACAAGCACTATTGAACTGCAGGAGAACTCTTTACTTATCCTCATTATGTTGGCACTGGCAGGTGTTGGATTTGCTAGAAGATGCTTGCGGATCATTACTGGAAACCATTTTGGCAGAAAATAAACATTTACAAGAATCCTGAGACATGTACAGAGGATTCAATCCTGTGGTGAAATTATAGATCCATTGATTATTGTAAAAACAGATGTCATAATGTCTTCTTGTTTCAGTGGTTGATTATCCTAAATGCAACGATTTCTGTGTATTGTGGAAACTTCTTGCCATAGTCATAAAAATTTGAGTGTAAGTTTGATTCTCTCTTTGTTTTTCCTCTGGTAATCACCTTCATTGCTGAAATTCAGCAGATTATAGCAGAGGATATTGATGGCTATTATGTTGACGTACAAGTTTTTGAATTCTTTCACGTGTGAGAACTAATTCGGGGCATGTTTGGCTTCTGTGCTTACTGGCAGTATGTAACCACTGAATGGAACCTAAAATTCAGATTCATTTAACTTTTGTTTACTGACATGTTATGTTACTCATCTTTTCAGAAGTTATGAATCAAAATCTGTGCTACTTTCACACAGTGAACGTGATTTTATACGTTTAAGACGTGTGTCCAAACAGATATTAGTTGTCTAAGCCTTTCAAATGAGGCATCTTATTAGTTGTTACATGCTGCAGCATTGAACCCAAAAGTTCAGATTCTTTATTATCAAATTTTAATTAAAATTATAATTTCTTAATAGACAAATTTGTCCTCCTCTTAATAGACAGATTTTCCCTTAGTTTAATAAAATATGAAAAAAGTACAATGGTGGTTTAATGATTTTTTAACTCCCATCGACCTTGACTTCACTTTGTACTAATACACTATAACCCTCTGCATGTCTGTTATCTCATTTCTCCACTGTTTATGTATTATCAACTTGTGCTTATGCATGTACCTCTATCTATTTTTTTAACTGTTCCATTTGTTCCTTATCTGTTTCTTGATTTCTTCCTTCTTTCTTTTGTTTTTAAGAACTTATATTGTCGTGGTGACCATGCTGTGTTGCTGTTGATTCTGGAAGGAGAAAGCTTCTCAAAGAAGTACACAAATATATTATCCATTCAACTTGTGTACAACAAATCAATATTAAGCCAAGTATATTGGAACTTGATTAGTTTTTTTACATCAGTTCCATTTCTTTTATATTATTGTATGAACTGAATAAAGTATGCAGCTTTGTTTTTCTTTATTTAGTTGTTAACATTAACCAGTATTCATTCGTAGCATTTTGCAATGAAATATGAATTAATAATAAAATACTAAAGAAATAAAAATTTAACAACAAAAATTATTTAATAAATAATATTTGAATAATTATAAATTATAACAAAAACAATAAAAAATATAAAATAAATTAGAAACAAAATAATAAGTAAAAAAATAAAAAAAAGTAACACATAATATCTATTATTTAATGAAATAAATAATTTGATAAAAATTACATATTAGAAACAAATAAAAAAAAACAAGAAGAAGAAAATCAAACAAAAAAGGTTAAACCCCTTCGGAGTCCCTCTTTTCGCGTTTTTGTCCCATATTCGTCCCCAACTTATTTTTTTTGCCAATTAAGTCCTTAAGAGTGAAAAATTGAAAGAAATTAACCCATCAAGCTAACGGAGTTAACTTTCAACTTTAAGTGTAAGGGTTAGGTGGACAAGTGGCATGCATATAAACTTTTACTTAAATTTTATTATACATGTGGCAATAAACTTAAAAATTTTGAGTTTTTATTTAAGATTTTAAAATTAAGATTATTTTAAAATAGAATTAGGATTAAAATTGTATGAGAAATATGAAGGTCAGTGTTTAATCTTCAACGCAAACTCTCATTCCCAAATTCAAACCCTAGCCACCGCACCTTGCCTCCGTCCTCCGTCACGCCCAACCTCGCCACCACCCACCTTGCCGTCAGCCACCACAAGCAACCTAGCGCCGCCACCATCCTCCATCACGAACCACCAACTCTTCTCTGTCGCGCCACCTAAACCAAGAATCGCGACAGAAGAAGCCTTGCGATGTTCAATCTCCATGGCTGCCGAGCCTCCATCATCAGCGAGAGTAAGGAAAACCCGCGATACAATTCGATTGAAGAACGAGAAGTGACCGTCAATCTCCAATGAGTTTTCTTCCACCCATTTTTATACTGCATATTGAAAGTGAAGATGCAAAGTTTCTGATTTCTTGGCCTTTTACGGTGATAAAGAGAGGAGCGGTGGTGAACAGAACAGGAACAATTTAGGGTTTGCCATTTTGGGGGTTTTATGGTGCTGGTTGGCAAAAAGAGGTTGATCATGACTGATGAAGTTAATGGAGGATGAGATGCTTTGGGTGAGGAGGAATGAAGCTTCTAGGGTTTTTTTGAATGTTGCTTCCATAATTTCGACATCTTCACCTCACCTCCCTGTGGATGGCCAGACGATTTCCTTGGAGTTGCAGCACCAATGCGCATAGGCCTACTGGAACAGTAAACACCAACACAACAATATTTGTTGACCCTAATGTTTCAGATGAGGACCTCAGGCAGCCATTCTCCCAGTACGGTGAGATAGTTTCTGTTAAGATACCTATTGGAAAGGGATGTGGTTTTGTCCAGTTTGCAAACAGAAATAATGTTGAAGAGGCGTTGCAGAAGCTAAACGGGACAACAATCACCAAGAAAGAGTTGTTCTTCTTCCAGTTGCGAAACACTGTTAATCACCTTTGTTAATCTCAATCCCAATTCTAGGTTAATTCTAATTTTAAAATCTTTAATAAAAACCCCAATTTTTTAACTTAATTACCACGTGAAAACCACGTCAAACGTTCTCTGCACGCCACGTCAAGGGATTTAGCCACCTCACTCGCACAGGTAAGCTGAAAGTTAACCCCGTTAACTTGATTTAACAGCAGGGGTTAATTTCTTTCAATTTTTCACTCTTAGGGACTTAATTAACAAAAAAAATAAGTCGGGAACGAATATGGGACAAAAACGCGAAAAGAAGAACCTCTGAAGGGGTTTAACCAAAAAAAAAAGAAGCTAAAGTTAATATACTAACGCAGAAAAAATAAAGTAGAAAAAAGATAGCAAAAAACAAAACAAAAAAAAAAGAAAATCAAACAAAATAAAAACTTTAGGACAGTTCCAATTTTGGCGAGCAACCAGTCACACCTCCCGGTTGCGGTACTCTTCAACAGCACTTCGAAGTGTGCTGAGGCTTATTCGCAGATCCAAGTGCGGTTTGCATATTATCCGCAGTCCAAGTGCGGTTCACATCTCCTTCCAGAACTCCAGGTCCAACACCCCCAACCCCAGATCAAGTATCCAACCCCAAATCCAACACTCCCAACCCCATATCAAGCATCCAAACACGCACACATCAACCACAAAGAAGTGTAGTGTTTCCAAATTTAGAGTTTGCGATGCGGCACATTGGAGGAGGAAGGATTGCTTCATTTTTTATTATTGAATGCAGCTATTTTTTAAAATAAAAATATTTTTAACAGGGCTACTTTGGAAATACAAAAATAAAGGGATGTGAAGGAGGTAAGTAAGGTGCAGGGAGAAACACTCAGAAAAAACCTAGATTGACACAGCTAGTTGGTTGGTCATTCTTCTTGGTCACAAATTTCTATCGCCTCCTTTCAGGTACGCACGTGAAGCCCACTATATTTCCACTCATTACATGTTTTTGCCAAATTCATGTGTTTGAAAACCTGTTTTATTGTACATGCAGAGCTTGTTTTTCTAATGTGACTTCTTAGATATTATGATAGGGGTTGGATAGTTTATGAAAGAAGGAAGAAAAAGAAGCCCAAGGCCCAAGTGGCTTAGTGGTGAGGTGGTGAGAAATAGAGGTGGTATGGGTATATATAGAATAGAATAATATACAAAGGGTAGACAGAGAAAAATCATATACTTTGGTATAGCAAGGTTTTAACACCTGGAGAGAGGGGTTAGGCCCTCGTTTACACGTGTCTTTCTTTCTTCTGAGTAAATAATATATACCCATTGTTTGTTTCTCCGTTTCTGCAAGAGTGCGTATTAGTGTGTGAGTGCGTTGGTTAGGATATTATTCTCGGATTCCTAACAGAGTGGTCCGACCTGCCGAATCCTTTGCGGAGAGAGATCAGTGAAATGGAGGGAAGAAACGAAGGTTGTCTAAACGTGGTGGAGAACCAGCTCGAGGCAATAGGGATTGCAGTAGATGGACTGAAAGCTGAGAACGTAACGATCAGACAAGACTCGGCGATCATTCGCCAAGATCTTCAGGAAATTATGCGGATATTAGGAAATCGCAATCGCGAACACGAAGGTGGATCAGACGGGAGTTAAGCATTAGTGAACGGAATACGGCGGACGAGGCGAGAAGGGGAGAACGGAGGACGCGAGGCGGATCGAACGGAAGCACAATTTAATTGGAGAAAGAAAGTGGAGCTTCCTGCATTTGACGGAGGAGATCCTCTAAACTGGATCAACAGGGCGGAACGTTTCTTCGAGTTACATGGAGTGACGGAGGAAGAGAAGGTCAACATCACCTATGTCAGCATGGAAGGAAGCGCTGGCTACTGGTATAGGTTTTGGCGAGAAAAAGAAACAAACCGCACATGGGAAGGGTTGAAATGTGCGATGATCGGAAGATTTGGGGAAAGGAACCGGGGTTCGATTTTTGAAAGGCTCATGACGAACCGTCAGACTGGGTCGGTCGAGGAGTACATCAGAGACTTCGAGATTCTGGTGGGGCAAACCAGCGGAGTGACGGATGAGCAAATCCTAGGCTATTTTCTCGGGGGTTTACAGGAAGACGTGAGAAATCGAGTGCGACCTCATGATCCGCAAGAGCTCATGACGGCGATGCGAATCGCGAGAGATGTAGAGGTCATCCTACCGGGAGCAGCTAAGATATTGGGAGGAGGTGCGAATCGACCATCAATATCAGGGGGACGAACGTCAGGGACTATAATCCGAGTGGAACCGATGCGCAACCAGGAGGGACGGACAGTCAGCATGGAGAGCGTAGGTTCTGGGGGAAGAGAAGGGAACTCGGGACAAGCTGTGGGGAGGGGTGCGAGTGCTACGGGGAATAACACCATGGGAAGAGGAGTGCGAAACCTCCCTTACCACGAATATCTCAAAAGAAGAGAAGAAGGACGTTGCTTCAGGTGTGGGGGGCAATTTGGCCCTGGACACCGCTGTCAAGAACGCAGTTTGAGGGTGTTGATTCTGGGCGAGGATGAGGAGGAAGAACCTGTAGAAACTGAAGTGAAAGTGGAACCCGAGAGGCTAGAATTATCCTATTTCTCTGCAGGAGGATTAACCCAACCGAGAACCATGAAACTTCAAGGAAGTTTGGGGGATAGGGTGGTGTTGATCATGGTTGACAGTGGCGCTAGCCACAACTTTATATCCCAAGCGTTAGTTGAGGAGCTTCAACTGGAGGTAGACAAAGGCCAGATTCATTCGGTCTGCCTAGGGGACGGCCAACGGAAACAGACCCACGGCTGCTGCAGAGGAGTAGTAATACATATGGGGGGTGTCGAAGTTGCTGAGCAGTATTATGTTTTCGATCTAGGAGGTGTAGACCTAATTCTGGGGGTAGAATGGCTAGCAAAGTTGGGAGAAGTAGTAAATAATTGGGGCAATTTAACCATGAAGTTCCAACAAGGAGGACAGGAGGTGACGATCCCAGGGGATCCAACCTTGGCTAGGGAGATAATAGCACCAGAAGCGCTGCTCAAAATCACAGAGGCAGAAACAATGGCAATAATATGGGGGTTGAGACAAATGGAAGTACCTATAGGAGAAGGGAAGAACCCAGAGCTGACGGATGAACAGGGGAGTGAGCTGGAACAAATGCTTGAAAAATTTCAGCAGGTGTTTCATGAGCCTCAAGGTTTACCTCCAGGGAGGAAGAGTGAACATAGGATAATTTTGAAAGAAGGAGTAGGCCCCATTAATGTGCGCCCTTACAGATATCCCCACTTGTTGAAAGGAGAAATAGAAAAGCAGGTGGAGGAAATGCTAAGAACAGGGATTATCCGACCTAGTACCAGCCCTTATTCCAGTCCAGTTATTCTGGTTAAGAAGAAGGATGGGAGCTGGCATTTCTGTATAGACTATCGGGCACTTAATCGAGCCACAATACCTGATAAATTTCCCATTCCGGTAATAGAAGAGTTGCTTGATGAATTAGGGGGGCGCAATATTTCTCCAAGATAGACCTTAAAGCCGGCTACCACCAAATTAGGATGGAAAAGGAGGATATCCACAAGACCGCCTTTAGGACACACCAAGGGCACTATGAATTCTTGGTTATGCCCTTCGGGCTTACCAACGCCCCGGCCACGTTTCAGAGTGCCATGAATTCCTTGTTGAGACAGCATTTGAGACGATTTGTATTGGTATTTTTTGACGATATTTTGGTCTATAGTAAGACTTGGAAAGAACATCTGGAGCATGTGGGATGTGTATTGAATACATTGTTGCAACATCAGTGGATGGCGAATCGTAAGAAATGTGAGTTTGGGAGAAAATATATCAGGTATTTGGGCCATTTAATATCCAAAAAAGGGGTGGAAATGGATACAGAAAAAGTGGAAGCGGTTCTGGGATGGGAGGAACCCAAAACCATCAAAGCTCTAAGAGGATTCTTGGGCTTGACGGGATATTATAGGAGATTCGTTCGAGATTATGGTAAGATTTCCCGACCACTGACTGACATGCTGAAAAAGGGCAGTTTTATTTGGACAGATGTGGCTAGGGAAGCTATGGAGAAATTGAAAACAGCCATGACCACTGCAACGGTCTTGGCATTACCTAATTTTACTCAAGCCTTCCATGTTGAATGTGACGCGTCTGGAGTGGGAGTGGGTGCAGTTTTAACACAAAACAGGCGACCAATTGCGTTCTTTAGTAAAGCTTTGTCTGAAGGATCCTTGAGCAAGTCAATTTATGAGAAGGAGCTCATGGCCCTTGTGATGGCAATACAGCATTGGCGGCCATACCTTCTAGGCCAGAAGTTTGTGGTCCATACTGACCAAAGAAGCTTGAAGTATTTGTTAGAGCAGAGAATAACAACCCAGAATCAACAAAACTGGATTGCTAAACTCTTGGGCAATGATTTCGATATAGTCTACAAAGTGGGAGCTATGAATAAGGTAGCTGACGCATTGTCCCGGAGGGGAATGGAGGCCATGGAGGAGAAAGAATGGGGGTCCAGGAGTGTAGAGGAGGGGGAGACAGAGTTGAACATAATTGTCAGACCTTACTGGAGGGACTTCCAAGAGGTACTAGAAGAGGTGGAAGAAGATGGAGAACTCCAGAAAATAGTGGAAGACATTACCAAAAATCCCGATAGGCATCCCGCTTTTACCTTGGAGAATGAGAGGCTACACTACAAGGGTCGGTTGGTATTATCGGCTAAGTCAAAATGGATCCCAAAAATTTTAGCCGAACTGCATGCTTCTATCACTGGGGGACATTCGGGGATATACCGCACCTACCGAAGAGTGGCCCAATCCTTGTATTGGATAGGGATGAAAAAGGATGTGACAGAATATGTGGCACATTGTTTAGTGTGTCAACAACACAAGTATCAGACGGCTTCACCTCAAGGGCTGCTGCAACCCTTACCTATTCCCCAAGCGATATGGGAAGAGATTAGTATGGATTTCATTGTTATACTCCCAAAATCCAAGGGATATGATGCTGTTTTGGTAGTGGTAGACCGTCTCAGCAAGTATGGTCATTTCCTTCCTTTGAAGCACCCTTATACAGCTCGTGTGGTAACAGAGACATTTGTGAGAGAGGTGGTTAAGTTGCACGGTGTACCCAAGTCAATAGTAAGCGATAGGGATCCCTTATTTCTGAGTATGTTCTGGAAAGAGTTGTTTAAGCTGCAGGGTACAAACCTTCAGATGAGCACTGCTTATCACTCCGAGTCGGATGGGCAGACAGAGGTGTTAAATCGGATCCTGGAAGGTTACTTGCGTTGCTTTTGCTCGGAGCAACCCAAGGGCTGGAGTGCGCTACTGCCTTGGGCATAATACTGGTACAACACCAGCTACCAAGGAGCAGCCAAATGCACTCCCTTCGAAACAGTTTATGGGCGAGCACCCCCAACTTTGATTAGATTTGTTCCCGCGGAGACTTTGGTGGAAGCGGTGGCACAAGATTTGAGGACGAGGGACGAGGCACTCCAACAACTAAAGTTTCATTTGAACCGAGCCCAAGAAGCAATGGTAAAACAGGCAAATCGAAACAGGAAGCCGGTGACAATTAAGGTGGACGACTGGGTCTATCTGAAGATTAGACCTCACAAACAAGCTTCTATGCCAACCAGGATACACCCGAAACTAGCCGCTAGATACTATGGACCATTTAAAGTGGTGCAACAGGTGGGGAAAGTGGCCTTCAGATTATTGTTGCTCGACACGGCACGAGTACATCCCGTATTCCACGTCTCGCAGTTGAAGCTGGCAATTGGAGCAAGGAGTGTCGAGAGGGAGCTGCCATCTGACCTGCATATGGAGGGCCCAACCATTTGGCCAATACGTATTCTAAATAGAAGACAACAGCAGCTAGAAGAGGAGACAAGAGAGCAAGTGTTAATTGAATGGAATGAAGGAGGGGTGGATGGAGCAACATGGGAAGACAAGATTACTATCCAAGAGCAGTTTCCAGAATTCAACCTTGGGGACAAGGTTCATCTTCAGGATGGGGGTAATGATAGGGGTTGGATAGTTTATGAAAGAAGGAAGAAAAAGAAGCCCAAGGCCCAAGTGGCTTAGTGGTGAGGTGGTGAGAAATAGAGGTTTATAGAATAGAATAATATACAAAGGGTAGACAGAGAAAAATCATATACTTTGGTATAGCCAGGTTTTAACACCTGGAGAGAGGGGTTAGGCCCTCGTTTACACGTGTCTTTCTTTCTTCTGAATAAATAATATATACCCATTGTTTGTTTCTCCGTTTCTGCAAGAGTGCGTATCAGTGTGTGAGTGCGTTGGTTAGGATATTATTCTCGGATTCCTAACATATTATCTGATGAAACTGAAAATTGTCTATACTGGATTATTGGTATATACGTTTTGTATCTTCTTGTTCACCTGAAATTCCCCATTTTATTTGATATTCGAGGTTTTGGTAGTACGGTGCTATAGTATGCCAACTGCTTTTCATTACACAACTGAACCAAAAGAACACATTTTTTAATCCAAACTTGTTTCTTGAGAAATGATATCCTTGTAAAATCACTTTTTAAGATAAATTTTTCTTTTTTTCTTTTTTTCTTTTTATGCCATTAAACTTCTGCTTAACATAAAACCTTTATAAATGTCAATTTTGCTTTACATGATTGACCATCAATATTTGTAAGCTTAAACAAATGGGCACTGAATTTGTAGGCATTGCATTTTTGAAATGGCCGTGTCATTGTTCAGAAGTCGCACTGCTTCATCACTCAATTTGTTTGCTAATACTCTTCGCCGATTCTCTACTGGTACATTCGTTTCTCCTTTCTCCTTTAGTTCTCAGCAACAAGAACATTAGCTTCGTAGTATTTGTACAAATGGAGCAAGATGAAGAAAATATTGGAAAAAGTCTCCCCTGCTTTGGGTTTCTTTTTGTAAGTGCTCTTCAGTTTAGTTACATAGCTTTGCACAAATTACTTAGATTGCTTTACACCCTAGCCTTATACTAATAAAGCCGTATTGTTTTCAATGTTGTTTAGTGGTGGCTTAAGAAATCATCATATATAAACACTGTCAAGTAAAGTAATAGCTTTGTTCGTGCTCTACTGCAAAATAATGTTGTTTTTGGTAGCATTAGGTACACTTGTTAGAAGAGGAACCAAAGAAAATTCATATGGGTTACGTTTTAAAATTAAAGAAAACGGAACATGGGGTGAGAAATCTGAACATTTTACTTTGTCTATGGGCTAAATGCTATCCAAAATGGAAAGTATGGCTTCTATGCTACCCTTGTTTCTTTCACTGGAGTTTAGTTACATGTATTTCTGCCTTTCCACAGGGGTGACAAACACTAGTGCTCAAAGAACGCCAGAGAGTATAGTGAATCAAATGATGTATTCTGACATAAACTCACGAATTGGGAGTTGCATGCCACTGTCTGCAATGCGAATTGGAACAATCATTCACAACATTGAATTGAACCCAGGGCAAGGTGGCAAGCTTGTCCGAGCTGCAGGAACTAGTGCAAAGATCTTGAAAGAGCCCACATCAGCATATTGTTTAATCCAGCTGCCCTCTGGTGTTAAAAAGTTAATTGATTCTCGATGTAGGGCCACCATTGGTGTTGTGTCTAATCCAAGCCATGGGGATCGCAAGCTTAGGAAGGCCGGACACAGACGATGGCTTGGTCGAAGACCTGTTGTTCGAGGAGTGGCTATGAATCCCGTAGATCATCCTCATGGGGGAGGAGAGGGTAAAAGCAAGAGTGGTGGAAAATGGGGAAGAGGATCTCTCACTCCTTGGGGCAAGCCTACCAAGGGTGGCTATAAGACTCGACCCCTGAAGCGCGCAGAAGTTAGTAATAGTATATATAGCATTCACTATAGCTGCTTCTGATGCTTCCTCATGAGATGCTTGTAATAATTGTAGAAGCTGTCATTCCTGCTTAGAAAATTCGTGGAATTGATTAGATTCAGTCAAAGTGTCAATTTTATGGGTTCAAATTTTACTGTTGCTTATATATGTGTTTTTTTCCTTTACTTTTTTGAATTTTTTTCATATTTTGTCATTGGTGGCACTGGTAAAGTTTTGCAAGCCTACTCAAGTGTTTCCAGAGGTTAATAAATTTAGGTTGGGCCTTAGACGATATATGACACTAAGTTCTTTATTATCTCTTTATACCATAAACCATCACAAATTGCAGATTTTATTTTGATATGAAGTTCCAGACTTTATTACAACGTATACCTCCTTCTTCATGAACTGTAGGATCTTAATTACACAGATCTTAATGGAAACATCCTTTTGGTCGTGTAACAGATTTAGATACTTTGTTTGTCAATGAACTCAATGATGAGCTGGTTCACCTTGTCTGGAAGTTGTTCATGCACAAAATGGCTTCCTTCCGGAATATATGTGATTTCCAAGTACGGCGCAACATTTTTCACTGCCCCACTTCGGATATAGTCCTCCGTGCCTGGAAACTTGAAAACATAATCTTTTTCACCCATGATGAGAAGTGCTGGATTTGTAATCTTCACGTCCCTTGAGCCAATTTTCACATTGAGACTCCTGCATAAAATTGTCCAAATGCAACGTTATTGTAATATGTTATTTATAAATAGCATTTTATTTATTTTTTCTTTTTTTTGGGTAACTAGGAAAATGGAAGATCTTGTAGAGATAATTGTAGTTGAGAAAGATATCTAGAGTAGCATTTCAGCTTCACTTTACAATAAATTACGCTTTTGCAGTTCTGAAAGAAGGAAGGAAAATGGGAATCTGTTCTGTTTACCTGTAAGGAACCTGCAATGCATATCTGAATCCAGAGTTTTGATATAAAGATGCATAGGTTGCAAGGTCTTCCTCAGAGAACCATGGTGGTAGAGGAGTAGATGAGTTGAATAAGTCCATGATTTCTTGATCATCAGCTGCTATTGGAACCTCACTTTTAGAGAAGAGAGTGTAGATGTTCCTTATCACCGATTTCACAGGAAACCGGCCAAAATCTGCTTCTGCTCTCCCAGGCTCCTGTAAATCGAAATTAGTCAGTGACTACTAAGTAATATTTAAAATTGGAAGGAATATAAAAACTATAATGCCATATTGAATTTGTACCTGCCACCTAGTAACGTAGAAGCCTTTGGGGAGAAGGTAGTTTTGGATAGCATAGGGACCAGGAGGAATGCCTAAAGTTATTACAGCACAAAATCTTTCTGGGTGCACAGCTGCTGTACGATATGCGACGATTGCCCCAAAATCCTTGGCAACAAGGAAAGCCTGATGATATAAACAATCGTAACAAAGCATGCAATTAGTTAATCTTTCTTTGAGGGACATGAAGTCATAAAAAGGTTTCACTCCAAATAAACCAATATGGTGAGGTGGTTAGTTTGATTCTAAATAATAGAAGTCCTATTAAGTACAAAACTGACATTCTTAAAACATGGGTGGCACATCTATTTTCTTACCTTGGTTATGTTTAAGGCATCCAAAAGACCCACAATTTCATGAACTAGGTCATACATGGTTTCCTTTTCTGGCTCAGCTGGTTGCTGAGAGAGTCCATAGCCTCTGAAATCAAAGGCAATAGCTCTATAACCAGCGTTTGCCACAGCAATCATCTGGTGCCTCCATGTGTACCAGATCTCTGGGAATCCATGTAAGAATAGCACTGCCTTGGACCCTTCACAGACACAAAAATTATTAATTTTAAGAAGATGCAAATTACTATTAGACAGTATTCGAAGAAGATGTTGAAGGAATTAGCTTACCAGTTCCTATCTCTGCCACGTGAAGCTTCAGTCCCTTCACTTTCACCTCACTATGCTGGATCTTCTCCATCATTCAAGGAGGGGCTTACTGCATCTCCGCAACACTGTCTCAGAAATATCAATGTCAAATGTCACACATGACAGAGTTGTTCACGAAATGTTTTAGTATTTTCTATGGTTTAAAATAAATTATATTCTGTAATAAATAAGAAAGCATTTTAAAGCAGCAAAATGGTGCCACAGAAGTAATTTCGCTAGGAAGAAGTGGGTGATCTCCTGAGACCAATCAGACCAATCATACGTTCTATGTAAATATTGTCATATTTCCATCATAAATTTTAAGTATTTAATTAATATTTATTTAACATTGATTTACTTTTTAAGTTGACATTTATGTTCCTTTACAATTATTTTCCACGGGCTTCCAGAAATTCTTATGTTAGTCTCAATAACAGCGTCACACCTCCCATGCATATTGTCTTTATTCGGTAACTTATATTGGGACTTTATGAATATTTAGCATTATGTTATGATAGATCTTTTTTTAATTCTAGAAAAATATTATTTGACACATTAATTTTTTACATTTATTTAATATTAGTCTTTTTTATATTTTCTTTTTTTCTTTTCTGAAAAAAATACAAAATTTTATATTTTTATGATTATTTTACTTTTATATTTTATTTCAAATAAATGTAAAAATATGTTATAACCATTACTTATGAATATATGATCATGCCATGATTTTATTTAAAAGAACTAATTTAAAAAAAAACAGTTTAGGAATTAAATATATCTTTAATTTCTTAAATTTGATATATATATATATATATATATATATATATATATATATATATATATATATACTTTTCTTTTTAATTTTCAAAGTAATTGGTTTAGTTCCAAAATTAAAAAAAAAATATTTTTTATATCTCTCGTCATTTACAACATTACACTAGTTTTTAATGATATCCTTATAATAACTTGTATTATTAAAATAATAACGTGAATTTTTTTTTAATTTTTTTATTAAAACACTTCTAGTTCCTAAAATTCGAATAAAATTTCATTTTAGTACCGTCGATATTTTCATTTCCTTGAATGTAAAATTTACATTTTTAGTATTTCAAATCTAAAAATATGTCTTTTATTCCTTCAACATATTTTACAAGAATATTAGGCCCTAAATTTATTTATTTTTTAAGTATTGTAATATGAAAAAAAATTATTTTGGTTTTCAAAGTTGATGTTGAAAAATCACTATACAAAAATAGTCTTCTACATCACTAAATTTATGTCTTATGTGTAAATAATAGACGTAAAAAATGTATAACATTTTTATAAATAAATTATCAATATTTATGTTTGACCTGTAAATGATAAAGGTAAAAAAGATTTTACATTTGACTCGTATAGAATAAATGTAAATTTACGTTTAAATTTTACAGGAAAAATATAAGTTGAGTAGGGTCATATATGTAAATTTACGTCTCTCTTATAAGGATACGTAAAAACCCTCTTTTATGTGTGTCATTTATATATCAGACATAAATTTCTTTTAAAAAACTTCCAGTATCCTTTTCTTTGCCACTTTTCTTCTGGTGTGAAGCTCTCTCTCAATGTTAACAATGTTTTTTTTTTTCGAGTTAGGGTTTTCGTTGGTGACTAAAAGTCACGATTTTGGCCATTCTAATGTGTTGTTCATTGGAAATTTTTTTTCTCCGATTATTTTTCTACGTTAAGGTTAGTTTCGTATGCTTCTCGCTAGTCTATCAATCATAGTTATATATAAACGACCTCCTTGAATATGAATTTTATTATGGATTAAATATGTTTTGGTTATTTAAGTTTCAACAAAATTTAAAATTAATTTTTCTTCAAAATTTTGCTCTAATTTATTCTTTCTTTATTTAGAAATGTGTGAATTTAATTTTCTAAATAAAACGACGGTATTTAGTAATTATAATTTGGTTTCTAAATGTATTAAAATTAATATATATATATATATATATATATATATATATATATATATATATATATATATATATATATATATATATATATTAAGGCAAATAGATGAAGAAAGATGAATTTGTAGGATTGTATTATGTTGACTTGCAAAGATTTTAGATGAAAAGACAATAGTGATTTTTGGGATGAGCTTAATATCATATCTCTCTCATGAGAGAAGATTTACGATAGGAGAATAACATTTTCCTATTTTATCCTCGTTCAATTAGTTTCATTATGCAACTGATAAATAGGATCATTTGCATCATCATCATTATTATTATTATTATTATTATTATTTAATGATTTTTTAAATTTAATATTTTAAAATAATTTTTACCAAAAAATATTTTACTCAAATTATTTTATATAATTATTACTATTCAGGGTAATTTGGTAATCTTCATTTTTTTAAATTTCTTTTAAAAAAATTATCTATCACATCAATCAAATCCTACTCCAACTCTCACAAACTTTACTTCTAAATCTATTCTCATTTACTTCTGAATCCCTTTAAAAAAATAAATACTCAATTTGTTCTTAAATCACCTCAAATCCATTCATTCCTTCTCTCTCAAATCTATTTCTTCAAGTGAAGACACCTAAAGGTATAGGGTTTTCATAACAGAAAGAATAAGAGAATAGAGAATAAGGAAGAGAGAATGGGGACATTGCGCTTAACCTTGAGCTTCATGTGTGTTCCTCCACCTTCTATCACCCACAAACCCACATTGGTTTGTCACCCATCCATAGATTTCTACATCATCACATCCAACTTGTAACATTCTTAATCATTACATTTTCTTCACCACCCATTCGCCTATCACTAACCTTCCCATCACTACACCATCAACATGTATGACGTCCATCTTCACAACCCTCAATTTCCTTCTCTATTCTTAAGCCTATATGCTTCATTATCCAGACTCAATATAATTTTGCACTATGAAGTTGTGGAGAAAGATGAAGGGCTTGGTGAACTCAATGGTTGTTATGAGATTGCTCAAACCTGGACTTGAAATGAGAACCATTTATATGAGTTTTGGCATATCTATGAAGTGATTCTCAGTAAAATTGAAAGAAAAAAAAAAGCACTTTAAATTTATGTTTGTTATTTTTTCAATGGGTAATTGTAACATCCCATAATTTCACACTTAATTTTTCTTTTTTTCTTTTTAAATAATATGAGAACTGTAACATTTACACATTCTTCCATAAAGAATTTCACGCTAATTACACCTTTTAAACTCAAATTTCAACTTCCCATCCATAAAGATAACTCGAACTCTTCTCTACTATTTTTCTGCTTCCATCTTCATTTGCACTAGATTAGACAACATTCCCTCATCTGCTCCCATATAACATGTACGTTATATGATCATCGCAATATAATTTTCCCGGCACAACCACAAAAATTAAGGGTAAGCTACCATAAAAAAATAATTTTAATATAAACGTTCTAGGAAACCAAGAAGTTGAATCTGGAAAAGCTGGATAGACATGTTCTTTTCCTTCCAGATAGATGCAATAGAAAAATGATATACACACAATAATTCATACAAACATCATAAAGTCCATCCATCCCAAAAATCATACAAATTGAATATATAAGAAAATAATTTAACTGCACATAATTTGCCTGATAAGAATTTGGTTAAAAAAAAATTAAGTAGACTTCTAGGAAAGAGAGGTGCGTCATAATGGACAACTTAAGTACTAAGTCTTTCCTAGCCAAAGTGTTCCTCAACTTGTTCTTAACAAATTTCTTATTCACAGATTCAAAACAACAACATATAATATTAACACAAAAATTCAATATGGATATATAACAAGCACATATATTTTCCATTAATAATATTCACACAGAATTTCAAGACATAAATAACTATACAACAATAGCAAATCATAATATAAAAGCTTGGAAAGGTTAGCTCCCCTTACTTAATTCTCTTCTTCCCAGATGAATATCACCTCTTTAGAATCTCTTGCTACCTTCTCTACAACTCAAATTCTAGCCCTAAAATCTCCTTATTATCTAAGAAACTCTTGCTTAGTTTCACTCTCCTTGTGAAAAACTTCATTTTCTCACCCCTATTTATAGTTGGAGTTAGAGTTATTGTAGCAGTATTGTAGCAGTACTGTAGCTATACTACATTTTACTGTAGCGGTATTGTAGCTGTACTTCATTTTACTATAGCAGTATTGTAGCTTGTACTACATTTTTACTGTAGCAGTACTGTAGCAACACATGATTCACGAGGTATTTTCACTATAGCACTGTACACATTTCACTGTAGCACTGTGCGTATTTCACTGTAGCATTATACGTATTTTACTGTAGCAGTTTACTGTAGCATTTATACATAAAATTTTTCTATTATTTCAAAAAATCTAGCATCTTAATTACAACCATTTTCAAGGATATTACAGTAATGATACTTTGACACCATTATTTGACAAATTTTTGACACCCTACACATGTCATGCTCTGATTGGTCCAGTTGGAAAGGATTGAAAAAAAAATTTAAATGACATGGAAATTCAAAGGATTTGAGGTTGTAGGGTTTTAAGTTCGCGGGTTTCATTTTGGGGAATTCAAAAATTGAAAATTTCATTTCAGACACGAGAGAGAACCCACGAGAGAGAATGTTCTCCCACCCACAACCACCACCGTTCACCGGAGTTGTGTATGTTGTCGTTCACCGGAGCTGTCTCTGCTATCGTTCGGGCCGAACGTTTTGTCGTTTCGAAGCATTGTTCCTTTTGCTATTTCAAATAACTCTTCAATGCAGAAACCACCATTGACGTAAGTTTTAAAGCTTCATGTCGTTTGTTTCACTGCAAGAGTCGTTTGGAATCACCGTCGTAGGCAAAAACCATCATTAAAGATGAAAAAACATCTTTTGTGTTGATGTTCAGGCATTGATTATGACATTTATATCGAACTTCATCCAAGGAAACATTCTTTATAAAACTCATTGTGCAGAAACAACACTGGGAGCAAAGGCCAAATAAGTGGGAAGTTCAGGCAAAGTTTTTGTACATAAGGGTCATATGTGAAAATCACATTGATTTTTAACATCGTGTTCGCATGAGCGGATTTACTATATACGAGAATTAGCGAGGATTGATTTGTGCTGATTTAATGTGTTCGCATGCGCTGATTTGCAAAGATTGAAAAACGGGGAAAAGGACGGATTTGCGAGATTGTACCTTTTTTATCATCTCGCAACTTTGGTAAGATTTGCGATGATTTATAGCGAAAAGTCTTGTATACCCCTGCGCTATTTCTATAATTCCACGACTATTTTAAAGCATTCCACAACTGTTTTAAAACCATGCACAGTGTACATTAACGAGAATATAAGACAGTGTAACGAGAATATAACACAATGTTTCTTTGTCATACTGGATTCCAAAACTAAGCACTGTGCTTTCACGAGTGATATTATTGTGTCGCTACCGAGCCCATGTGAGGAGTTTGCAATGTGCCTCACCATACTTTTGCAGCTCTCAATGCAGTGTTCGTAGCTGGCCAGATTCTCTATTGACACAACCCTTCACTACAAAGAGAGATTCGTGTTTGAATTTGAAACAGAAGGTCTGACCGTGAGCACCATTAATAACACACGGTGTTGGTAGATAAGTTTGGTGTGTGTATTAACTCATGCTTCTGTGTTTACATAGAGAGAAGGAAATTTAAGAGTGTGACCGAGGAGCTTTGGGCGAGTGAAAATTGTGTCTGTGCTGAAGTTCCGTGCTGAGAGTGCGAGTGTGGTGTATGAGCTTGAGGTGAACTTTTCTGGGTTGAGAGGAGAAGGTAATATCAGGTAATGTGCAGCTGTGAAATGTTCATATGTTGTTGCAAGTTGGAGGCATGTGTGTGGGCTTCTACGAGTGTTGAAGACGAAGAAGGGTGGTCTGTTTTGAAGGGAAGAAGGAAGCCTCGTGTATTCGGTTACACAGTCCTTGTATTCGGTTACACGAGGGAGCTTCTTCACAACTTCTTGTTGTTCTTCTTCACAGACCCTGCGCATGAAGGTGACGAAGGTGGAGGATGGTGTGGAGGGTGGACGATCTTTTTCTTCACAGACCCTCCGCATGAAGCTTACGGAGGTGGAGGATGGGGGACGGTGGACGATGCATGGGATGCAGGGTGAACCATGAGGAAATGAAATTTGTATTCGGATACACGATGGTTCTATCCGGTTACGGTGATGCTGGTGAATATGAAGGATGTTGTATTCAGATACTTGGAGGATGCAGACTGGATGCATGCAGAGTGAAGCATGCAGTGCGCGTGATGAAGGTGAGGATGCACAACATGCAACAGCCTAACCCTTATGTTTGTGTTTCAGGTGAAAGAGTTGTGCGTAACTCTGGGAGTTGGATGGTCTCTTATTTCAGCTGTGAAGTATATCTCTTATTTCAACTGTGAAGGAGTTGGTGCGTTAACTGTCTGTTGTCCATCGTGGTTTGAAGACCAGCATCAGGTTCATTACGTTTGAAAACCTAAACCTATTGCTTGAATAAGTTGGTGTTTTGAAAATTGAACTAAGTTATTAAAAACTCATTCTGTGGAATTTTATTTTGTCTGTAGTAAATGTATACAACTTGACAAAACTTGATTCACATCTTGGTAATGTTTTCATACAATAAAGAATAGAATGCAATTTATAAACTCAAATAAAGAATACTTTGTGATGTACTTAAAACAAACAAAAATAAGTAACTCATTAACTACCTAAACTCCAATGGATAATACATTCTTTACGGCTAATTGTTGGTTAATATATTTAAGTTAATAAGAAACCGAACAGTGAAAGCACAGACAGAAAAACTGATAGCAAACCTGGAGATTTATTGGTGGTTGAAGACCGATTTCATTTCCTGTTTATAAAAGAAATCGAAAATTGCAAGATTTGTTATATATGTACATGGATCAGAAGCTTTTTATATGTTAGTTAAATGTAAAGTGATATTTAGTTTGCATAACAATGTGGTACAAAACTTGTGAAACAAATGTAGCATTTTTTTAAAGTTAATGTATTTTAAGGGATGTGAAACAAATCAGATTTTGAAATAAAATTGAGAATTATAAATTCAAAGTTTAATATGTTATCACTTCATAAAGTTGAGTGAAAAAAAATATCAAAATCTTACCGTTGAAACAGAGAAAGTATTACTCAAATAAAAGGGATCATTTATGCCAAAATCTATTTTAATTAACGTTATTATAAAATAGGAGACTATTGGATGAAGGGGGACAAGTTGCAGTATTATGGTATAAAGCAGCAAGCTAACTAGTTCTATGTGTTGCAGTTCTATGTCTTTGTTTCTTTTTTCTTCAGACAGACTATTGACTTCATGGATTCGTTATTGGTGATGTTGGATTAATTGCACTTGACTATGTAAATGGTATTTTTAATTCGATATGTTAGCAAGAAGAGAACAAATCCTTATTGGTGTAACCATTGCTGCAGACGAAGAAGATGCCCTTCACAATATGAACTAGTTTCTCCTGCAATTGCCTTGGTCACAAATTGGTTGTAATTATCAAGCTTTGGAGCAAATTCCGTTAAATCCAGATTATTTGTGTTGTTGAAATTTAAGCTAGAAAAAGCAAGAGTGGTCCTTCAGAGTGCGTATTCAATCTGTGCCTTCTATCTTACTTCAAATCTTGATTCAATACCTTCATAAGTATCTTCAACAGGTATGTATTATATTACTATATTTAATTAATATGAATGCATGTGTATTTTGTTTAATTATTATATGAATGCATGAATATTGTTAATTAGGATATGATTATATAAATATATGAATTAATGTATTTTGTTTAATTATTATATGAATGCATGAATATTCTTAATTAGGATATGATTATATAATTATATGAATTAATGTAATTTGTTTAATTATTATATGAATGCATGAATATTTGTTATTCTTATATGGTTATATGAATATATGATCCGTTGATGATATTGTTTATTTGAGTTGTGTGTATGAAGTTGTTAAATTGTATGTATTTGGTTAAGTAAATATAGATGAAAGAAGAATTAGATTTATCATATTGGACCGTGAAGATATAGATGATGATGTGCTTGGCATAGACTTCAATATTATTTCAATTATACGTCAACACTTACAAATAACCACTGCTTTGGCTGCGGTAACAATGCTATGCATTGTTGCACACGCGTTGAGTATCTTGGATATGTACTCGAGTGATTCCAGTAGTGTAAGCAATTACCTACCAGACAGATATCGTCGTAGGGAGAAATTAATGTCATATCTTGTGCACACTAATCAGTGCCGCGACATTATTAGGATGGGTCCAGAGGCATTTATTAATCTTTGGCAACACAATGACGGCGATGATGAAGAAGAAGACCAACCACAACATCATCACAACCCTATGCAACCTCCTCCAGATCTTTCAAATCCTAATATGATGACTCAAATGTGGGAGGGGGTACAAGACTTGCAACACAGAATGCAGGGTATGGAACAAATACAAGTGCGGGTTCAACATATTGAAGATAAATTGGCAAACTTATCCCTTGACATGAACCGACAATTTGCTCACCTTAATCAAAATGTTAATTTAATTCTTCACCACTTAGATGATTAAGTTCATTACTATTCCGAGAATGCATTACATGAACTGTTATTAATATATTTGTATATTAGTATGTTGGAACTTTTCTTTAGATAATGTAATATTATAACTCTGTTTAATTATATGTTTGTTTAAAATTAATGAATCTCACTTTGGTAGACAAATAAATTGATAGTATTGGGTAAGAAATTATATTACAAACAAATACTACATTTAAAATTAAATTTATTTTACTACATTATAATTTTTTTAATATATTAAAAATTATTTTTAATTATTATTAATTAATTTCCTCTCTTTATTAACATTTATACCTTTAAATATAACATTAAAAAATAACATTTTATATTACTTTAATAACTAAGGGCATTTTGGTAATCTTTAATTTCTACCTATTAAACTGATTTTTTTAATTTGTCACATCAATCATATCTTACACTAATTCTCACAAACTTTACCTTCAAATACACTCTCAATTACCCACAAATCCACTCAAAAAATCAATAAAAAAATTACCCTCAAATCCATTCAAATCATCTCCCTCAAATCCATCCAAAAGAAAATACCCTAAGTGAACCAATTCTTTTTTAAGATTTATTAGACATACAAGTGATGTTCAAGCATTGATTATCACATTTATATCGAACTTCATGACCAAGGACCCATTCTTTGTAAAACTCATTATGTAAAAACATCACTCGGAGCAAAGGATAAGTGGGGAGTTCCGGCAAAGTTTCTGCACATAGGGGTCAACTGTGAAAATAACATTGATTTTTAAGTGAACATTTTTTTTAAGAATTATTGAACATACAAATGGTGTTCAGGCATTGAATATCACATTTATATCGAACTCCATGGCCAAAGAACCATTCTTTGTAAAACTCATTGTGCAGAAACAACATTGGGAGTAAAAGCCAAATAAGTAGGGAGTTCAGACAAAGTTTTTGCACACATGAGTCAACTGTGAAAATGACATTAAATTTTAAGTGAACCAATTTTTTTTAAGACTACATACAAGTGATTTTCAGGCATTGATTATCACATTTATATCGAACTCCATGACCAAGGAACCATTCTTTGTAAAACTCATTGTATAGAAACAACACCGGGAGCAAAGGCCAAACAAGTGGAGAGTTCAGGCAAAGTTTTTTCACACAGGGGTCAACTGTGAAAATGACATTGATTTTTCACATTTATATCGAACTCCATGACCAAGGAACCATTCTTTGTAAAACTCATTCTGCAGAAACAACACTGGGAGCAAAGGCCAAACAAGTGGAGAGTTCAGGCAAAGTTTTTACACACAGGGGTCAACTGTGAAAATGACATTGATTTTTAAGTGAACCAATTTTTTTTAAGATTTATTGGACATAAAAGTGATGTTCAAGCATTGATTAACACATTTATATCGAATTCCATGGCCAAAGAACCATTTTTTGTAAAACTCATTGTGCAGAAACAACACTGAGAGCAAAGGCCAAATAAGTGGTGAGTTCAGCCAAAGTTTTTGCACACATTAGTCAACTGTGAAAATGACATTGATTTTTAAGTGAACCAATTTTTTTTTAAGATTTATTGGACATAAAAGTGATGTTCAGACATTGATTATCATATTTATATCGAACTCCATGGCCAAGGAACCATTCTTTGTAAAACTTATTATGCAGAAAAACACTGGGAGTAAAGGCCAAATAAGTTGGGAGTTCAAGCAAAGTTTTTGCACACAGGGGTCAACTATGAAAATGACATTAATTTTTAAGAGAACCAATTTTTTTAAGATTTATTGGACATAAAGGTGATGTTCAGGCATTGATTATCACATTTATATCGAACTTCATGACCAAGGAACAATTCTTTGTAAAACTCATTGTGCAGAAACAACATTGGGAGCAAAGACCAAATAAGTGGGGAGTTCAGGCAAAGTTTCTGCACACAAGGGTCATATGTTAAAATGGCATTGATTTTTAATGGTAGTTTTCGCCTTCAATGGTATTTCGTCTTCAATGGTGGTTTTCGCCTACGACGATGATTCCAAACGGCACTTGCAGCGAAACAAACGACAGGAAGCTTTAAAATTCACATTAATGGTGGTTTCAGTGTTGAACAGTGATTTGAAATAGCAAAAGGAACAATGCTTCGAAACAGCGAAATGTTCGGCCCGAAAGACAATGAAGACAACTCTGATGAACAACGGCATACACAACTCTGGTGAACGACGACAGTTGTGGGTGGGAGAACATTCTCTCTCGTGGTTTCTCTCACATGTCTTCTCTCTATGAAATGAAATTTCCAAATTTTGAAATCCCTTAAATGAAACCCGTGAACTTAAAACGCTGCAACCCCAAATCCTTTTCATTTCCATGTCATTTAATTTTGTTTTTAAATTTTTTTCCAACTGGACCAATTAGAACACGACATGTAGATGGTGTCAAAAATTTGTCAAATAGTGATGTCAAACTATCATTACCCTTTTTCAACAGACTTAAATTTGTGTTTGGTATACTTTCAACAGACATAAATTTACATCTCCATCAATTATGTTTGACTTATAATAAACATAAACAACTTAAAGTAACATGTGTAAAAAAAATCATGATATTTTGACAACATTTTTGAACAACTTTTTGACAACAGGACACATGTCATAATTTTATTGGTATGGTTAAATTTAGGTTTAAAAAATATTTAAAATGGACCAATCACAAATTACTATTGTCAAAAGGTTGCCAAAAAAGAGTTGTTAAAAGAAATTTTTCTATAATTCTTTTTTTTTGTGTTAATAATTCATATATGTAACTTATGTGTGTCCAATTTTTTAAAAGAAAACTAATGTTGTTTGAAACTTATCTTTTGGATTATTTGACGTAAAATTGAAATTTGTGTCATAAACTTTATATAACTTGGTCCACAAAATAAAAAAAATAATAGATCCCATCTAGAACAAACATTTTGAAATATATAAAAAATCCAGAGAATAGACGAAAGTCATTTTCTGAATCCAAAAATATTTTTTAAAACACTCATTCCGGAAAAGTTTTATATTCTAGATTCAAATTAAAAAATATTCCATAAATGAATATTTTGAAAGATATTTTTGAATCCATAAATACCTTCTGAAACACCTACTTCAAAAGTTTTCTTTTTTTCTTTTTTTTTTAAGTAACTCAAACAACTTTTTTTCTCATGATTATTCTTTCCAAATTTCTTTTCTCCTAATTTTTCACTTCCTATCACATAAAGTGGAGATTTCGCCCTCAATCCTACACGACCTTGTGTAAAAAAAAAATGAAGCAAGATTGAGGGAAGCACGTGACATTCACGGCACAAGAAAGGAAAGTAAATGTAAAATGAAGGTTTTAGGATTTTTAATATTTTTCAATAAAGGGTATAATGGGGATATTATAATTTATAGGGTTGTAGAAGAAAAAGGAAGTTGCATGAAGTAGCATCCCTGATCCAAACTTGTTTTCTATTTTATTTCATGCATATGCATGTTTCTTAATCCCACTCCTTTTGTATGTTTATTGTTGTTCTATTTCTTTTAGATCAAATTATTTTTATTGCAGCCTTTTTTTTTTCTCACAAACTCATATTTTTATTTTTTAGGATTTTGAGTTTTTTGTTTTATTCTTTACAAAAATAGTTTTCTTTTCTTGTCTTTTTATTTTTGTCTAATGTGTGCTACTTTTTGAAATAATTAAAAAATATATAAAATATATAAAATTTTCAAAAATAAAAAACCAACGTTTTTTTCAAATGGTTTTTTAAATAATTTTCAAAAGAACTAAGTGATTTTCTATTTTCCATTGAATGAAGATGTATAAGAGCGATGATGTCCTTGTTAGGTTTACCTTAAAAAAATTCAAAATAATTTCAAATAGTATTTTTCATTAGAATTCGGTGGTTTTTCATTTTCTATTTTGAATTGAAATAGGTTGGATGTTGAGTCCAAAAAACCAAAAATATATTTTTCTTCATTTTTTTATTATTTTTTTGGAAAAATTTCAAAAATTTGTTAAAATCATATCATTAATACATTTAAAAAGTTACAATTCGAAAAACGTTATTGGATGTTAGCATATTTTTCAAACATAATTGACTTTTGGACCCAAAATTCGATTTTTGCATATTTTTTTTTTATATTTATGGTTTTCCATATTTTTTTTACTATCTTGTCTTACTTTTAAATATTTTCTTTTTTATTTGTCATTTTTTGTCATAATTTTGAAATAAGAAAAATGTAGTCAAATTAATTAAAATTATTAATTATTTTAAAACTTTAATTTTGTTAAATTAATATACTTTTAACATTTTACTAAACATAGAACATGTTTAAAATGAATTAATTTTAATATTGATGATTTATTAAAAATTAAATATATTAAATGTGGTATTTGTTAAAAGAAAAATACAGTGAAATTAAATCAATCTTTTAAATATTTAAGAAAGTTGTGCTTATTAAATGAAGGGTTAAATATGTTTTTGTTTACTTAATTTTCAGTGAAAATTGAAATTAGTCCATCTTTAAAACTTTGGCTTAATTTAGTCCACAATTTTAGAAATATATGAATTTAGTCCTTTTAACCAAATTTTGTTAACTTTATTTGATGTTTCAAGCACATTTCATAATAGCATTTGGATCCTTGAAACATCAAATAAATATAACAAAATTTAGTTAAAATGACTAAATTCATACATTTCTTTAAATATGACTAAATTAGACGAAAATTTTGAAGAGTGACTAATTCCAATTTTCACTGAAAATTAAGAGAGAAAAACATATTTAACCCTTAAATTAATATGCTTTTAACATTTTACTAAACACAGAATGTATTTAAAATGCACTAATCCCAATATTGATCAATTTCATTAAAAGATTAAATTTATTAAACGTTATATACGTTCAATAAAAAAAGTAGTAGAATTAAAATATTAAAAATTTAAGAAATTTGTCTTTAGTAAATTAGTACACGTCTAACGTTTTACTGATCGTATAATATATTTAACATGAATTAGTTTTAGTAATGCTCAGTTTCGTACAAGAATTAAATAAAGTAAACGTTTTCTGTTAAATAAAAGAATGTAGTCAAATTAAATAAAACATTAATAAAAATATGTTTATCAATTAATAATTTTTTTACGTTTTACTAAACATAGAATATATTTTTAAAATGAATTAATTTTAATATTAATCAATTTTGTTAAAAAATTAACTAATTAAATTTTATATTTGTCGAATAAAAAACAAGCCAGATTAAGTATACTTATTAAATATTTAAAATGTTATGTTCATTAAATTAACATATTTTAACGTTTGACTAAAAATAGAATATATTTAAAATGATTTAGTTTAAATATTGATTAGCTTTGTTTGAAAATAAATTTACTAAATGTGCCACATTTTCAAGTTAAACAATTTGGTATATTATGTAAATTAAATATAAATATATGTTGTTACCTTTTAAAAATGATTACTATTATAATATAATGATCAAGTAAATACTAATACTAATTATTTACAATATGAATCACATAAACACAATGTTTTTCTTTGAAGTGCCTTTTTCCAAATTGTTTCTTGTCGTTCTTTGGTCGTTTTCAACAGTTATCATATCTCTTGTTAATGTTGTCAGTTTACCAAACAATAATAGTGTTCCTGCGGTGTTTGTGTTTGGAGACTCCATAGTAGATACAGGTAACAATAACTACATTAAGACCATAGCCAAATGTGATTTTCGACCATATGGTAAAGATTTTGGTGAAGGAAATCAACCAACTGGGAGGTTCAGCAATGGTTTAGTCCCTTCAGACTTCATTGGTATAAACAAAAAATCGTTAATATTTTACCATTGTATGCATAATAGAATGAAAATGTTGTAATCAATTTCCTTGACAGCTTTTCTTTGTTTGGCTTTTTAGCTGCAAAATTTGAAGTGAAGAAGCTTTTGCCACCGTACCTTGATCCAAAGTTGAAACGTGAAGATCTCCTCACAGGTGTAAGCTTTGCATCTGGTGCTAATGGATATGATCCTCTAACTTCTAAAATAGCAGTAAATAATTGTTCCCACCTAAAACCTTACAGTATGTTTTCATTCTTTTTTGCATGTCTTAAACACTAACTATAATTTTCTCTCGTTGTCTTATGTTATGTTAGTTAGTGCTATCCTTATCAGATCAACTGGAGAAATTCAAGGAATACATAAAAAAGATACAGGGCATGGTCGGAGAAAACACAACAACAACACTGATATCGAAAAGCTTATACATCTTATGCACAGGAAGCAATGACATTACCCATACTTACTTTTTGAGGCGCCTGAAATATAATATTTCAACTTACACAGACTTCATGGCTTCACAAGCTACAAACTTCTTGAAAGTAAGTACCTGTTCTTTCAAATGAGCAATTTAGTTTACATTTTGTGAAGAGTAACTTCATAAAATCTGGTCCAAAAGCTTTCTAATCAGTCTGAGATAGTATAGACTGTCGAATATGTTACAAAGTTTCTATCATGTTTGGTAGATAGTCACTATCTATTCTCTTAGCGTCTATTGAACCATGGACTCCATGGTGAAACCGTCAAATTACTATTTAGTTCTGTTGTGAAAAGTATTGTTCAAGTGTCTTGTTTGTCTTGGCTTCTTTCATGTGTGTTAGTTATAATAAAATTTGCATTATATATAGGATCTTTGTATCTTTAGGTAGAGTTAACCTTTAAGTTGTAATGGAATAAAAGTTTTTTTTAAAGACAAACTTATAAATTGTAAGTAATTAATGTGTGATTTAGTGAATTTCCGCATGGACGTAGATTGAAGTTAGTTAATACTTCAATCAAACCATGCTAAATTTTTTGTGTGATTCTCTCTTTTTCTTAGTGTTTACCTTGTTTTGATGCTTTGCAATAGATTTAATTGAGCTAATTTCTAACAAAATGGTGTAATGATCGTGAAATTCAATCATAAAGACCTTCTACAAAGTATGAGGTTAAAAAATTTATTTTTCATATTTATTTTGAGTTGTGGTGATTGAAAATATTTGCTCATCTATTTCAACAAGACTTTCTTAAAGTTTTGAAAGTTGAATTCAAGCTTGATGCATACAAGAATGAGAAAGAGAATAAAGTGATGATATAAAAGGCTCACAATGTAGTTCTTCTTAAAAGAGAACACTGAAAAAAAAACAGATATTATCCACGACTAAAATATGTCGAAAACATAAAAAATTTGTCAATAATAATTTTTTTCTGATGGATTACTTACATATCCAAATTCCTCGATAACAATGCAATTAATAATATTTATTAATTATCAATGAAAAAATTCGTAAATAAATACAGAAAAAAATCTGTTGGTAATTATGGAAGAAAGAAAATCCATTGACAAATACCACAATCTTGTTTACTTTCTTCCTACTCTCTCCTTCTTTCTTAACTTTTCATTTTTTATCAATGTCATCTGAATTCCTTAACCAAATAAAAAACTCATCTTCCTTAATTCCTTAAATCATTTTTTAGACGTTACCATTGGAATAAGGAAGGACACACTAGAAGGTTATGTCCAGAGAGGTAGAAGACGACTATAACCTTGACAAACTGTCTAGGTTTGGCAAACGGTTTGATAAACCATATATATTTAGTGAAACAACTATGGTGGAAGACAGGTATAAATCATTAAAGATCATATGGTGTCAAGCATTACTAATGATTGTGAGTAGATAATGGACTCTGGATGTTCATTCTACATAACATCTAATCATCTTTGTTTCCAAGAGTTTATAGAACTTGAAGGGGTTTAGTTCTCCTTGACAACCATCAAGTTTTGTCTGCATTGTGGATCTAATAGAATGCTTGAAGAAGTTAAGTTTCTACCTAGCTTAAAGGACAAGCTTACATTCCTTGGTGAGATAGAGAAGAAGGGATATGCATTTAGAGGTGATATAGGGTGTTATGTCCAAGGAAAAATCTATTGAATTCGTTTTAACAGATGACAATGGAGGATGAATGGAACCCTTAATTATATCCATACAACTCTTGATTCTTATGAATAGTAGACATCACTCAAAAAAGACATGGATCTATCATCAAAACACCAAAGATGATGAATTTAGAATTTCAGGAATTAGAAACATCTATTGGAGAACCAAAGTGTTAAGATGGTCAAGTGATGTAGAATTGACAATGGTCGTGATAGGACTATAAGGGTCTATGTTAAGAGAAAGGGAGTTAAAAATAGAACATAGGTTGTTAGGTGATTTGGGGTTGTTAGCATGTTATAGTTTTCTGTCTGTGATTCTTTGCTCTTCTTTAATAAGTGTTTACCTTCTACTGCTTAGTTTTGCAATTTCTCTATTATAGTTTTCTATCTGTGTAATAGATGCTTTGCAGTAAATTTGACCGAGCTAATTCCAAATAAAACTTGTATTACTAAAACTTATTTCATATATCTTTGCAAGATGCCATAATCTTAATAAAAAAGAATAAAATGCAGGAACTTCATGGAGTTGGAGCTAGAAGAATTGGAATACTTGGTTTACCAAATGTAGGGTGTGTCCCCTTTGAAAGAACAATCAGAGGAGGACTTAAGAGAACATGTTCAGATGCTGACAATCAGGCTGCGATGTTGTTCAACAACAAGCTGTCATCCCAAATAGATATTCTTGGGAAAAACTTCCCTGATGCTAGACTTGTATACCTTGATATTTACAACGCTTTATCAGATATGACTCAAAACCCCTCTAAATATGGTAATCAAACACATCTACCATACTTTATCTATCATATAAACGAAAATTGAGTAAACAACCATTTTAATTCCTAGAATGGTAGATGTTATCACATAATTAATCCTTAAAACTAAGAAAATCTTTAAGCATAAAAGTCTCAGTAAAATAAAGTTGTCAAACTTAACATATTTTTTATTACTTTGTCCTAAATATGTATTGATTTGATCAGTTTACATTTATTTGAATTGGTATGGTTGTTTAGGTTTTGAAGTAGCAGATAAAGGATGTTGTGGCACAGGAGATATTGAGGTAGGCTTTTTGTGTAACCCTGCCTTGAAGATATGTTCAAACAGGTCAAGTTATGTATTTTGGGACAGTTTCCATCCTACAGAAAGGGCCTATAATATACTTTCTTCTGAGGTGTTAGACAAAAATATCAACAAATTCTTCTGATTTTTATTTTCTTGTACTCCTACTAATAGCAATATATATAATAAAAACTGATTTCTTTTTTCTATATAACTTCACTAAGATTAGATACTTAAAGACTTGTAACAAAAATTAAAAAGTTCTTAAACGCATTAGCATAATTAAGAGTGTCATACAAAAAGATAAAGGTTAATCAATCTTCTACGATTTTACTGTGACATCAATTACAAAGGGTAATAGTAACTATTTGTTGTTGCTGAAAATAGATAATTGTTTAGTTATTGTAAAATAAAAAAGAAAAAATAAATAAACAGGATTTTTAATGGTGTGTTTGGATTAAGTAAATTCAAAGAATAATTTATTTGACAAATTTGAAATTTTTTTAATCAAAATGAGTTGTTCATATAAAAAAATTAAAAAAAAAATAATATTGGTTTAACTAAGTTTTAAGTGCTGATAAATTTTAAAATTTTCAATTGAGTCTTTATTTAAATTTTATGGTCTGAGTTCTAAAAGTTAAAAAAAATAATAATTTCTCTCTATTTTACATTTTTCTATTTAATTAAGCGACATGATTATTATCTTATTCTGTCACATTACTTAAATGCTACATTTTTATTGTGTTGTATAATTTTATAATTTTGGAATTCTATAATTATATAATTCTATTTATATAACTTTATAGTTATATAATTATGTAATTCTACAAATTTTATAATTAGAACCTTTTATTCTTGTCATCATGGTCTAACAAAAGTATTATCAACATTTTAGAAAGGTGACAGACTAGCTACAAGTCACACACATAATTAACACAAAAATCTAACGACCAAAAATCAATTAAAAAAATTTAAGTTTTTGAGAACTTAATAGATTCATTTCAAAATTATCAAAACTTTCCACAATTAACTAAAATAATAAAATTTAAAATTTACTAAAAAAATTAAAACTTTACAACTATGTATCTCTTTATTCACATTATACACACTATAGTAAAATGAAAAAAAAAGAAGACACACAAAGAGTCTCTTTATATAATAATATAAGTAATATACATATTGAAAAACAAAATTGTTAAAGATTGTTTAAATATTTAAAATAGACTAATATTATTTTTGCAAATTTTAATTTAAAAGTCCATATTTTTAAAATAAAATTTTATCTTAAAATAAGAGAAAGATAATGTAAAGCGATACATTATCTTATAATAATAAAAACATTATTCATTTATTATGAGAATCCTTACTATACTTATTTGTTATTTAAATTTAAAAAAGCATAAATATATATGTCATAACAAAAAGTATAATCATATCAAAATCACTTGTAATTATAAATATTTATTCCTAAAATCTCTTACTAATTTGAACGTTGGAGAATCTTTACATGTGGACTTCCCGTTCATTGTGATTTAGAACTCGATTACACATAAAAAATCAGATCAACTCACATAAGAGATTGCTAAGCTAAATCCGATAAGAAAATTTGGCACCCATCGTATGACCTAGGTAAAAATTTATCCTACCTCCACATTTTATGTGATCCTAACATGACGTGATCACTCATTATTGTGATGGAAGGTGAAGATAGTTCATCATTGTTGACAATCATCTCAGTTGCCCAACCTTGAGCATTTATGGTCAAAGTTTTGCAATGCCTTTAAGGATTGTTATCTTGATACTCCATCTCTTTTCTACATATATATTTTTTATAATATAAAATTTTATTCAAAATTTGTGGATAATAGTGTCAAAACAGTTTTTCCCCTTTGCTTTGATAACACATGTCTCAATAAGTACTACAAGTTCCAATGGTGATCACACTAAGAAGAATTAAGTTCAAGAGCACTCTAGTCCAAAGGTTTGAGGTAAAATAGATTTGCAACTACTCAAAGTGAACATGGAAGGAGAATATGGAAATGTCCTTCAAAAGAGAGTTCAACAATTTTGCAACTACCTTGCCAAGAGCGTTCACCACATTCATCTTGTTGTCAATGAGGGTGACCACAAAAGTATGTATTGAGTGACGTCATTTCCTGCTTTTGCATGGATCCACTCAAAGGCGATCAGGTTCAAGAACATGTACTTGGTGATGTCCTTCATGACTAGGGTTGGCAATCGAAGCATGTCGCCATCGAGGGAGACGTCACCGAGGTTATGTTTGTGCGGATTTTCGTTCGTGATATTGAAGCTGAAAATAGGTTTTTGGAGTCTTAACCAAGAGGATCCTTCATGCAAGCATACAGTTGTATGGTTGGAGTAACATTTTTCCATGGTAGCATAAAGTTGTTACCCTAAATCTACTAGTATGGTATAGGTGCACGCAACCGACATGTAGTAAGCCGAATAAATTCCAACTTTACCCTTCTGTCAACCATTAAGCAAAACTTCAAGAACCACCTTAGTGGTCAAGTTAAGCCTCAATGCTAAGAGAAGATAACATAACTTCCTTTTAGTTGTGCATTTGAATGGCTAAGGTGGCGGATTTCCCCTCTCTCTTGTCAAAACTTGGAGTTTTCGACAATGAGGAAAGAACTCAACTCTTGAGAGCTTAATACACCAATTTGGAGACGAAGCTTTGATGAAGTTCACAATGATGATAACTTACAAATTAGTCTCAATCACTACAACCACAAAATCCTCGACGCTTATGAACACTAATAGAATGATAAACGATTAACCTTAGACAAAAGGTACGAGAAGAAACTCGAGTAAAAGAGGATTAAGTAAAAGTGATATTCTCTGACAAAGTGTTGGTGTCATGATAAGTAATGTGAAATCTTTTCAAAGATTTCTATTGGGAAATTTATAGAAATAGTTTGTGGAAAACTCTAGCTAGGAAAAACAATTTTCTTAAGTTTGTCCAATTGTGACTCACTTCTTTTTCCTTAGAGTTTACTTAATAAACTTTCAACAATATTTCCCTATACAAAACTTTTATGTTGTACATGACTGACAATTTGAGTGGTTCCAATATCAATGTATGCCATCCTTCATTAAAAGCCCAAAGACTATTACATTGTCCCTTCCTCCCATTTCACCAAAATCATCCTCATGCTTCCTCACCGTAAAAAGGAATCACCTGTTGCTAGAGCTCAACGAGACATCATGGAGAATGAAACACTTTGAAAAGGAGCACAATGAAGAAGAACGTTGACTTGATATGGACCTCATAGATGAAATGTGAGAATAAGCTCGAATACGAGAAAAAGTTGTAAAAAAGAAAAAAAAAATAGTTGCACAATGGTACAACACGCGAGTAAAGGAATGATATTTTCACAAAAATAACCTAATGTGGCTATCACCTAACTGGGATGAGCCTAAATGCATAAGTGATGCACTTCAAAATGAAGCATACAAGCTTGAAGATCTTTGTGGCAAACTAATATCGAGAACATTTTATGTCATTCTTTTAAAGTGGACTCATGTGATGTTACATTTGAAGATATGTGTACTCTTTTTTCTTAGTCCAGATTTTATTGCTACATTAGGTTTTTCTAGGCATGGTTTCAACGAGACATCAAACATTAACATTAATAAAATTCCTTCCTTTCACAATTGTTATATTATGTATTTTGTAATAACTCCTTGGGGAAATCCAGTAGAAATAAGAGTAAAAAAATGTGACTACTTGATAAATTCGAGCATAATCATCCAAATATGTGACTACTTAGAAAATTTGAGGATGAGCATCCAAATATGTGATTACTCGCTAAATTTGAGCATAAGCATCTTAACATGTGACTAATTAGTAAATTTGAACGTGAGTGTTCGAATATGTGACCACTCAGCAAATCCAAGCACAAGAGTCTGAATGTGGACTACTCGATAAATCTAAGCATCAGTGATGGAAACCATACTGGGAACTTAATGGAGATCCATCTAGGGAGCATCAACTTAAGCTTGGGCTTCAAGAATAGAAGAAGAAGAAGGACTTCAAGGACTTCTACACTTGTGGAAGATGTATTTTCAAGCTTTTTCTTACTTTCTCTTAAAGTCTTGTAAATATGTAATATAGTTCATTTTAAACTTTGTATTGGCCAAGAACATTGTTTAGCTTTTCTTAGAAGGTTTGGTTTCACCATCAGTGCCTTAATAAGGTAGTTAACATCTAATTGGGTTAAAAATGTGTTTCAAAATGAGTTTGGAAGGAGTTAGTTGCAAAGAGCCTTTGCATTTAATGCTTTAACTAAGTTAGTTACAAGCATAGGCTCCTTCATTTAATGATGGAGAAATGCTTTGACTAAGTTAGTTATAAGCATAAGGCTCCTCCATTAAATGCTTTAGGCTCCCTTTTATACTTTAGCCTTTCTTCTTTACCTATAAAAGGAGAGGCACCCTTTGTATATTTCTTAATACTTGATTGAATGTAAAGACATTTTGTCAAATTTGCAAATCTTCTTGAGTTCCTACCTAGGATATGTCTTCTACTAGACTTCTTTATTCTTTCTCCTTCAAGGTTGGCCCAACCTTCTTAAAGGAATTATACTAGTCCACACCATTCAAAGCACCATCTTCATCTCTTCATCAAATTTGCTTCCGTTACTACATCTCTTCCATGGAGTTCATCACTTTTGAAGGAGCTTTCTCAATCCATTCTCCATCAATGAGTATCCAAATATGTGACTACTCGTTAAATCCAAGCATGAGCGTCTAAATATGTGATTACTTAGTAAATCCAAGCATGAGTCTTTGAATATGTGACTACTCAGTAAGATTTGAGCACGAGCTTTCAAATATGTGACTATTCGATAATTATATAAAAGTCTAGAAGTTTGATCAATTTGGAAAAATCTGAGTACAAATTAAGCATCCAAAAATGTGACAATATAAGAGATTGAAAGCGTGACCAACTCAAGAAAATCCGAGTATGAATTAAGCATAAAAAAATGTGATGATATAAGTGTCTGAAAATTATAAACCTGAGTACAAACATGAATATGAGCCAAAAATAACATACAAACTCATTCATTTAATAATCTGTTCCACTTAGAATCGTTACTAACTTTTGAGTTCGGAGGACTTACATATCTATCCAATCCACATTTACAATATTATATCTTTTTGCAAATCCAAAAATGTTTAAAAAACTAAGTATTTAAGTATGAGATCCATAATTACCTTGAAATAAGAGAAAAATAATATATAAGAGATATATGATTTTATACATGATAACAATAGAATCCATTTACAATAATATATCTCACTAATAATATTTATCTATTATTTTTAAGACTAAAAACACTATAAATATAAATATATGTCACCACATAAAGTATAATAATCTTATAATCATTTTCATTCACAAATACTCATCCCAAAATCTATAGAGTGTCAGCAATTTTTTTATAAATAGATTTTTCCTTCATGATGATTATAAGCTCAATCACACGTCATCAGAAGCGAATTAATATTTTTATAAATTAATATATAATCCATTTAACCTATATTATCAATTTTAAGGATCAAATTAATACTATATTCTATTTTTATTCAGTTTTAAGTTTTCCGATTTATATTTAGATCAACTAATTCCCAACCAAGTATATTGACTTTTATAAATATTTCCTAAGCATTACAATGAATTCTTATGTTAGATTGAACCATGTAGTTGATTGGCCGATACAGATATATTTAGGAAAATTATTCAGTTTAAAAATTATTTTCTTTATTCCAAAATAATTATAGTTCAAAGTTTCTTTTTCAAGAAAACTATCACTTTTAATAATTGTTACTTTTATATGTTGCAAATATAAACACGAATGTAATTTATATCGGGGTAGCAAATTATTGGAATAGAAAATAAAAATTTCATTAAAATTGAGAATAAAGTTAACTTATAATTTTAAAAGACTAAAATTACAATATTTAGAGTTTTGGTCTATTAAAATGCAATATAGGTTTCTTGAGATAAATATCATAAACCTTCTTATTTTGAGTATTTGTTTGCTTGGCCTGAAATAAAGGACGATTATGACATTGTTTTAGAAAATATTTGTTAGACTATTGGTAATAGAGAAAAGATGAACTTTTGGAATGACTTCTGGTGTTGTTCCACATGTATTTCAATTCTTGCTGGAGTTCCTTTTGATAACAGGTCAAATCTTTTTGCTAAAGTTTCTCAAGTCTGGAATAATAATTTTTTGTTGTTGCCTCCTTTTTTGTGTGAAAATATTTGAGTTACCAAATATACATAATCTTAGTATTACCCAATAGGATGACATTTCAAATTGGATGCTGGAAGAATTTGAAATTTTGAATGAAAAGGTTGCTACAAGGTTTTTTTTTCTTTTTTTTTTCAAATTCTGTTCTAAGGGATTGGAGAAGATCAATTTGGTCTTCTTCTCTAAAACATTAGTTTTGTGGAAGCTATATTACACCAAAAACTGCCTTAGGATGTTCTCTAAAACATTCTTTTATACAAATTGTTTTTAAGTTTTAACTTTAAAGTTGTTCTCTAGTAATAATTTTTTATGTAATGACAAATGATCATATTTTATAATGTTATCTTATTTGAGATGGCAAAATACATAATGATATCAAAGTATTAGAATAGATTATGTTAGCATCTTAAGATGTTTACACTTAGGAACAATAGAAAGTTTAAGAAGAGGATATTACCATGCTTGTCATATTAAACACCATTCAAAGAGTCCTCAAATTTCCATATCATTCAGAATATCTTTTACACCCATTATCAAACAGACCCTCTCATCTCCATGTGTTACAATAACACAAGATGCAAGGGATACAAAGAACAATAACATTAATCAAACTTTATTATTCACCTAGACATTGCAACAAAACTCACGGATGTTGCTTTTAGCCTGAAAGTAAACTTTAGACACTTTGTTTGTCAAGGAACTGAATGATGAGCTGGTTCACCTTCTCTGGCATTTGTTCATGCACAAAATGGCTTCCTTCTGGAATATATGTGATTTCCAAGTCAGGAACAAAGTTTTTCACCGCCCCACTTCGAATATAGTCCTCCATGCCTGGAAACTTGAACACATAATCTTTCTCACCCACAATCAGAAGTGATGGAACACTCACTTTTACATCACTTAAGCCAGCATCCACATTGATACTCCTGAATGCATCATAAGTACTCATCTTTACCCTCAAGACTATTTATAACAGTTTTAAGGAGTGAAGAAAATACTAGGTTTCACAGACTAAAACTCCATACATCATATTTGTCTTTTGACATTTTCAGAAAAAGCAGATTTGATCAGCAACAATCATTAGTTAATTTAGTTTTTCACATTGTGAAAAAGCAGCTAGTCCTGGATTCTATCCATTAGCCTTTTATCAATCAATTTGTTTCAGAAGTTTAATGTGTATAAGTTAACTTGGCAGCTAACACGGTGTCTTAAATTGATTGCTATGATAATATTATGGACCAAACCAACCTATCATGTTAAGATTAGGGATTAAATTAATTGAAGTTATTAAGATCAAACAATTAGGAATCAAACTAACTGGAAGGTTAAAATGGTGTTATGGTCTACAAATAACCTTAGCACTAGTTTAGGGAAAATAAAAACAATTGAGCAGCATTTCAATTTAAAAGGGAGAAATGAGTTTTGTTTACCTATAAGGAACCTGCAATGCATATCTGAATCCAGATTTTTCATATAAAGATGCATAGGTTGCAAGATCTTCCTCAGAGAACCATGGAGGTAGGGGAGTAGATGGGTCAAACAAGTCCATGATTTCTTGATCATCAGCAGCAATTGGAATCTCACTTCTGGAGAAGAGAGTGTAGATGTTTCTTATCACAGATTTCACAGGAAAGCGGCCAAAATCTGCTTCTGCCCTCCCAGGCTCCTGAATTGGAATTGGAATCAATGAACAAATTACCACTAAACATTCCAATGAATATAAAAACTCTGGTCTTTATACCTTCACAATCTCTCTATATATGTAAAGATTAAGATGAGCAGTTTCTATATATAGAGACCAAAGACTAATTAAACTATATAAAATCTATGATGCAAGATGGAATTTGTACCCGCCACCTAGTAATGTAAAACCCTTTGGGGAGCAGAAGGTGACCCTCCACTGCAGAGGGACCTGGAAGCATGAAAGGAATGCCTAAACTTATGATACCAGCAACTCTTTCTGGGTGCACTGCAGTTGTAAGATGTCCTGGGATGGCACCAAAGTCCTTACCAACCAGAAAAGCCTGGCATAAACAACGAAATTCATATTCAATTAGAGATAGATATTAGACTCAGACTCAGTTTCTCTCTGTAAAATTATTATACTATCAAATGAATCTTCGTCTGAGTATAGTGTATTTACAGAATTTCCAAGTATGAAAGCAGGTATGAAAATTATACTTTCTAGTCTTGTTCATTTTAGCATAATATATATATATATATATATATATATATATATATATATATATAACACATTTTACAATTTCAAAGTTTTTAAAATGATTTATGATTAAGGTAAGAAATTTCTACATATAAGATCTGCATATAGACGATCTAAACCCAAGAGGGTCTCATTTCTAGAATTTATTGAGATATACTTTTGCACTCTAGAAACCTACACACATTGACAAAGTCATGAAAATGTATTGCAACATATCTATCTCCTTACCTTGGTGATGCCTAAAGCATCCAAAAGACCCACAATTTCATGAACTAAATCAAACATGGTTTCCTTTTCTGGCTCAGCTGGTTGCTGAGAGAGTCCATAGCCTCTGAAATCAAAGGCAATAGCTCTATAACCAGCGTTTGCCACAGCAATCATCTGGTGCCTCCATGTGTACCAGATCTCTGGGAATCCATGTAAGAATAGCACTGCCTTGGACCCTTCACAGACACAAAAATTATTAATTTGAAGAAGATGCAAATGAGTATTAGACAGTATTCGAAGAGGGTTTTGATGGAATTAGCGTACCAGTTCCAATCTCTGCCACGTGCAGCTTCAATCCCTTCACTTCCACCTCACTGTGCTGGATCTTCTCCATCATACAAGGACGGGTTTACTGCAATTCAACAACACTGTCCCAGAAAAACAGTGGAACATCAAAGAGAATTGAAAGAGTGAGGAAACGGATGAAAGTAAAAGGAACACAATGAAGTGTCGAATATAAAGATCATCAGATAGTTTAGTTGAGGAAAATTAGTAGGAGTTATTATACATTTAATTTTTCATCTACCTTATGTGAATCTCATTTTTTTTTTAACTTTTTGTTATTGTTTTATCACATTTTTTATATCTATCAGATTTTATTTGTCTCTTCTCTCTCAACCATCTATACTTTGTATTCATCATTTTCCAGTTTGAAATGAGAATATTATTGCAAGAGAAAGGATGCACATAATCTTAGAATAAATTGAATGAATTTTATAACTCAAATAGATAGATAGATAAGATAGAAATTTAGATGTTTCATTTAATCATAAGTATTTCATATAGATATATTCCTCTGAATGGTGTGGATTGAAATAAGGATTTTGAAAAAAGAATGTAAAATTGTATCCCATGTTTTCATATGTAGAGGTTAGAGAGGAAGAAGAAGATAAAGTTCAATATAAAAGAAAAACATTGAAGGTGTAAGTAGGTGAGATTTATACGCAAATAGAACAACATTTAATGTGTTGCAGCAATTTAGAGAGTAAAAAATGGGATGTTAATTGGTGTAAAGTTGTATTGGACAGAGTTTGGTGAACTTTTTAATGAGGAAAGTCTGAGGCAGGACATTGTCCAGTGTTGAAAAAAATATTGTGGATGTTCATTGCTCATTATTTTATCCAGCTCTGTAAATAAATCATCGTCACATGCTGAATCTTTTGTTAGCTTCTTTTGTAAATCTTAATATGTTTTTTGTTTGTTTAATGATTAACCATATCCACTCATACACCTGCCTTAAGTTATTTTAGAACTTACCTGTGGTTTTGTCCAATTGCAGAGAATTAATTACTACAATTATCCTTAATTGCTAAACCATAAGTAATTACTCATAATGAAGAAACTGAAGCATACATGCTCTTTGATATCTTAAGATTATCACAATTCAGAGACCAGAGTTGAATACAATATAATGTGTCAAAGAATCATCTTAATTACATTCCTCGTCGATACATTGTAATAGGCACTATAATTTGTCTCAGAACATACTTATGGAGGCATGATCATCTCCACCAAAAATCTTCTTCAGTATACAATGCTATAATTGACTTTAATGTAAATTAAAAAAAGAAAACAAGAATAATTGTACAACTAGGGAAAGTTTAGAATGCATTATATCTTCATCACTTCATACTCCTTGTGTTCCCCATCCCTACTCACACATCTCAATTTTTCTGGTAGCAGAAGATCATATTCATATCTGTTATGTCCTCCCCATAATAGAAGTAGCATGTGATGCATAGAGCCTTAGACAAAACAGGTGGAAGATGAGAGTAACCATGGAATGATTAATCAATTAATTTGTTAAATCAGTTTTGTTCTGAACAAGTTGTTCAACATCTCCTAACTCCATTTCTTTCTCTTGAATCTCATACTCATTCTGAAACATCATCTCTATCTGCTCCAATGACTTCCCTTTAGTTTCAGGAACCAGTGTGATGGCAAAGGCAACGGCAAGAGCAGAAATAGCAGAAAACAGAAAGAATGTTCCAGCAACACTGATTGCCTCAGACACTGAAAGAAAAGACATGGCCACAAGGCCACTGCAGACTCTATTAGCGACAGCTCCAAGTGCAGATGCTTGAGCACGCACGCGCAAAGGGAAGATTTCAGATGTCAAAACCCAACACACAGGGCCTAGTCCAACAGAAAAGAATGCCACATTCCCACAAACAAAAAGAATAGCCAATGCAATCACAAATGATCCTTTTCCAAACAGAGCAAGTGTAGCACCCATGCAGAACAAACACACTGTCATCCCAATTGTGCTTATCATGAGAAGTGGCTTCCTACCTAGTTTGTCTATGAGAATGATTGCTACCAAAATGAAAATAGTCTTTGTTAAGCCTACAGCAACAGTAGCAGCTAGAAGTTTTGAATTGTCTTCAATCCCAGCTGCTTGTAAAATTTCAGGACTGTAATACACGATTGCATCAATTCCTGAGATCTGTTGGAAACACTGAATTCCAAGTCCAGTGATCAGCATTCGGCGAAGAGGAGGAGGAGGAAAAAGGAGTTCACGCCACACAGGTTTCTCCTCATACTTGTCAGAATTGGAAAATCCAGCAGCTTGTTGTATTTCTGCAAGCCTCTCCTCCACTTCTTTCTCATCATCATTTGTTTTCAACAGCACTGATCTTGCTTCATCAACTCGGTTCTGCATTACCAACCATCTTGGTGACTCAGGAATAACGAAAAGCGCAAAACCAATGAACACTGAAGGCAGAATTCCCACTGCAAGCATTACTCTCCAGCTTGTGTGCACTGAAAGGCCAGAAAACGCATAATTTGACACATAACCAAGCATAATTCCAACATTTATAAAAATCTCTGGGAAGGTAGTAAGAGAGCCTCTGTTCAGGTTTGGTGATATCTCAGCAATGTATATAGGGGAGATCATAACTCCAAATCCTATTCCAATCCCAGCTAGAAATCTTCCAATCATTAGTATTGCATATGAAGGAGCAAGAGTCATTGTGAGTCCACCCATTTGGAAGACAACTGCAGCTAAGGCCATCGTCCATTTTCTACCAATAATATCTGATGTTCTTCCACCACCAAGGCTACCAAATAGTGAAATAATACTAAGAATACCAACCAAAAACTCTACTTGAACCTCAGATATATTCAGATCTTCTTTTATAAATATGACGGCTCCACTCATGACACCTACATCTGCAGAAACAAAAATTATCAAAATAAATCACATGAACTTCTAGACTATCCAAAATAGCCCGGAATTAGAATTCAAGATCAAATTAATCTCATGAGTAAAAATATGCAGTTGACTTCTCACAATTGCCAGCTTTGAACCCAAAGCTTGGTAGATCTGTTTCATAGATACTAGAAATACAAAGGTAAATCACAGAACAAAGGACAAGATGGGGATTGAATGATTATCTAAAAACCATCACCGACACAGTAAACAGAATAGTCAAAGGAAAATGCAGCAACGAAATCAAACCGTGTCCACAAAACTGACCAAAACAGATAATTTTCAAGCATACCATAGCCAAGAAGGACATTGTTGAGAGAAGCAAAGATGGCACAGGCAAGAACATATTTCCTGGTACTGCTCCTCCTTTCTTCTTGTTGTTGCTGTTGCATCAAAACATCATCGTTGTCCTCAGGAAGTTCAGAGTTCATCCTCTTGTACTTGTTCTTTGCTCCCAAGGGGATTGCAGACAACCCCATTTCTCCATTCCCGTTTTCTTGGAACCCCATCTCCTTGATTCGGATCCCAATTGGATAGTGTGTGCTATTGGATGTTCAAACTTGAAAACTGTCTCAAGTTGCAAGCTTTAAGTTGGAGGGGTGCTGTTTTTGGTTGGACTGTCATAAGACATAAGGGGTACTCACCAAAGTCATGACCATAGATTTGGCCTCTGGATCTGAAGTTCAAACTGAAACTGAAACTGAAAGAACAAAAGAATAACCTCCCGAAATTGAAGGGTAGGACTAGATATTCGACAAGAGGGACCAACCCCTTTTTGTCACGCAAGCAACTTCAAATCTCAAGCAACCCAACTTGCAAAGTTTCTTCAATATTTATTCCATGCATCACAATTCACAAGGATTTCAGGATTTGACCCCCCACTTTATCAAGCTTAAATGGCGCTTTCCGCGCAACAAATATGTTTGTAACTTTCTATGATGTATTCATGTTTATTATTTTTATTTCAGAAAAAATATATAAATATATTTTAGACTTTTAACACTTATTTTTAAAGAAAATTGACAAAAAAATAACACTTTAGATGTAGGAACTTGACATTTTCTCAATTGGCTTGAATTTTTGTTCCTTGATAGCATATAACTTTTCATTATATAAATTATAAAACATTAAAACAAAAAATAAAAAATAAAGTTCACAATTGGAGGGGAAAATGACAAATTGAACTATATTGTGATAGTTGGAAGAGAAGAAGAAATTGCTTTAATTTAGAAGGTGTCGTGGAATGTATTCATTAAATAGTATAAAATTCAAGGAGAAATAAAAAAGATTATGAAAGTTTGAGTAATTTATCATGCATACATATAATAATTGCTGATTAAATTTAAGAATGATTATAAACAATACATTTTTAATATGTTTTAATTCGTTAAATTTTATTAAGAATTATAAGTTATATATGAAAAGTATTAATAAATTGTGAGATTCTAAATTTTATAATTTTAACAAATTTAATTGATAATAAAATATTAAAAAAATGTGACAAGAATGTTTTCGACTTTTGTTGTGAAGAAACTTTTTTTAACCACGGACGCGTGGTTTCATATATACTACTTTGAACAATTCTAACAATATCAAAAGGAAGAAAGTATGGTTTGGTTGAAGATTTTTTGTTTTTCAAGATAGGTTTCTAGGCTTCTAAGTCTTGATGAAGATTTTGACTTTTTGCTTAGAATAAATAATCTTGAAGAAAATTTCTGAGCTATGAGAACTTAGGACTTGTACAATATTTTTGGTCCATTTTTTCGGCTAAAGAAATTATTTTGTGAGATGTTAAGGTTCTAATGTAATGTAAGACCACATTCCTAATAATCTGCCAAAAAATATTTATTCACTTAAAATTTATTTATTTATTCTATAGTATGGTTTGTGAATAATTACACATCAAGAAACTATAGAATTAGGCCAATTAGCATAAACCAAGTATTGTTGACTTCACTAGACAACTTAATTTATATAGGATTATATTTCTTTTATATCGTCATCCCATCACCAAATAAAAAACTCTATATAACTAAAAAGAAATATCAAAACTATATATTTAATTATTTACATATCTTAAGAATTCATTTATGGAACCTTTATTATATAATAAAAGAATAAGATAAAATAAAGTAACAAGATGATAAGATATATAATAAGAAGATATTAGTATATAATTATATTTAATGTTTGATACACATATAAAATAATAAGCTCAAAAAATTAAGATATAATATAAGTTATATTTAAATGATAACTTTTTTATCAAATTATATATAATTTTTTTTAAAAAAATTAAATTTAAATTTAAAATTTTATAAATCATGAAAATTATTGAAAAATAAATTTTAAATAAACTACGTAATATTATGTTTTATTTCTATAACTTTTTTTAAATTATAAAAATATAAGATTTTAAAATTATAATTATAATTATTAATACATATAAGATAATATGTTAAATTATATATATATATATATATATATATATATATATATATATATATATATATATATATAAATTATTGTTACGTACTATTTAATAGTTCCATCTGTTCTATAAGAAAATTTTTATAAATCATTCCATTTCTTTAAGATTGTTTTTAATTTATATTTATATTTAATGTTATAAGTACATGGAAACATAATTATATGCCTACATACTTGTAAATATGAATGTTTGAGTCACAAAGAGAAATGTAGCTTGTGTCCTATATTGATAGATAAGTTTTATTGAATGTAATGTTTTATGAACTAATACTAATTGTTCTTCTAACTATTTTTATTCATGGTAAGATATATTGAAAACTAATAGTCATCATTCCAAGAAAATGCATAGCTAAACATATAGTTTTATTCTCTACATGTGAAGATGGAAAATGATCTAAAAACCATGCTACAAACATAAGTTTTACTTTTTTCATATCATCTACTTAGTATATATTGGTATTAACATATGTTTCCAATTTAATTAGAGTTTTGGGTAAGATCAACCCAAATTCAAATAATATATCCAAAGGTTACAACTCTTTTCATTTGTAACTTATTCATTTTAGCTTGTCAATTTATGAACTTAATATATGATAATTTTCTATCATGTTTAGTATAACGAGTAAAAAGATTCATGGGAATGTAATTATTATGTAATGTTTTGGATGAAAATTGTCATTAGAGCATGAATTAGAGAGAATTGGATAAAGGTAATAATATATATTTTTTATATTCTAAAAATCATATTAAATTTTATACATTAATATAAATACATAATGAAGTTGTATTTTTTTTTCATATAAAACAAAAATTAATAATATATTTACTTAAAAATAAAGTTAGAACCCGTTGTAACATTGTTATTTTGATTGAAGACTTTCTAGGACAAAATTTTAATTATAAAAGTTTAAACTTTGTGTTTGAGTTTTGATAGTTTTAGTAATAATAGTTACATTTTGTGTTAATAATTTTAGTTTTGAAATATAAGTTAGTGTTGGAAAATTTTCTTAACTATATTGTGATATTATCTACTTTTTAGGTTTTAGTCAATTATAAATGTAATTTTTTTTTAATAAAAAAACGGTTGACATTTGTTACTGTAATATACCTCAAATGTTATCTAATTTTAGTTTGAAATTACATTATGACGTCATTGTGACGTAAAACTGGTTGTTAAAGAACTTCAATTATGATGTAATTAACGTTCAAAATGTTGTTTTTCTATTCCAACATTAATTTAACTTACTGAATATAACGTGGAACATTCCATTAACCTCAAAAGAAAAAATAACAGATATTAAAAATCATTTTTATATTAATATTTATATTGTTTTTAACTATACTGATTGTATATTACATAAAAACAAAATGTTTTAGAAGAATATATGAACGATGAAGACTAAGAATAAATAGAAAGAAAGAATTAGATACCTTCAGAGTTAAAAAATTATTTATTTTAATTTGTTAAAAAAATTATTTATTTTAATTTGTTATTTTAATTATTTTAATTTTAATTCTTTAACAGGGAGATACATAAAAGTTAATTTTATTATTTAATACTTTTTTATTTGGTATCTCTTTATATTTATATTTTTGTAATTTAAAAATATTATTAAAAGTAAATTTTGCAAACAATATATCGAACAAGAATCTCTTACAATAGTAAATAATTTGAAATATAAAAGATAAAAATGTTATAAGATTTTAAAAACTGAGGTAAAAGGCAATACCAGGTTGTCGGCGGACTGTAATCTAATAAGCACCGACAACAATGGCTGGAATGAAAACGTGTTGAGCCTCCGCTGGGTTATTAAAACGGTCACGTCTCACTGTTTGCAACTTAATAAAATATAGGTTTAATTGCTTCTTTTGTCCTCAGTTTGGTTAAAGTGTGTCAAATTCGTTCCCCTTTTAAAAAAATGTCAATTTCGTCCCCATATAGAAAAAATTTGTGTCAATCAAGTCATTTTCGTTATTTGACTTTAATGATACATTTTGTTAGAAAATTCAACAGAATTTCTCTTATCAGATTTTGTGAGAGAAAATATAAATGCGAAATAATAACACTCAAAATAAAACTCTCACTCCAAATGTATTAATGATAAAAATAAAATTACAATATCACTTTTTTCTCTCTTCCTTTATTTGTACTCTACGTTTTCTTTTCTTCTCTACACATTTTATTATCTATTTCTTTCTCTTATATATATTAACTTATTTTCTATTTAATTTGTTGATTTCCTTAATCTTCTCTCCTTCATAGATTTTCATTGGATAAAATCTTTTTTGACCAATTCTAACAATCTCCCACATTAAGACTGATTTTAATTTGTCTTCACACCATGATCATTACACCAATCTTCTGTAGTTTATTATTGTAGCAAGCCAACTGAAGTTGAGCACAATTTCAGTTTGTCAATGGTTACCACTTTTGTTAACATGTCAGCTGGATTTTTACTTCCGAGAATCTTTCTCAATGTTAGCACCCCATCTTCAAGCAAAGATCTGATGAAGTGATAACGAACATCAATATGTTTTGTCCTAGAGTGAAATGCTGAATTCTTTGCCAGATGTATTGCACTCTGACTATCACTGTGCAAAACACTCATCTCTTGGATGAATCCCAACTCTGTTAACAATCCCTGAAGCCATATTAATTCTTTACTAGCTTCTGTTACTGCTACATACTCAGCTTCTATAGTGGATAAAGCAACAATCTTTTGCACCTGTGACATCCAACTAACAGCTGTAGTACCAACAGTGAAAATGTAACCTATAGTACTTCTTCGGTGATCTACTTCACCTCCAAAGTCTACATCTACGTAACCTTGTACTTTTAACTCTCCTTTGCTAAAGTACAAACACTTCTCTATAGTGCCTCGTAGATATCTCAAAATCCATTTAACAGCTTCCCAATGAGCTTTACCTGGATTTGACATAAACCTGCTAACAACTCCCATTGCATGACCAATGTCTGGCCTTGTACAGACCATCGCATAAATTAAACTTCCAATAGCTGAAGCATATGGAATTTCAGCCATGGAGTCCTTTTCCTTCTCTGTCTGAGGGGACTGTTCTTTGGATAAACGAAAATGACTGGCCAAAGGTGTGCTAACTGCTTTGGCGTCTCTCATGTTGAATCTCTGCAAAACACGGTTAATGTACTCTGCCTGAGATAGCTGCAAAATACACTTTTGCTTATCTCTTGTGATTTGCATTCCAAGGATCTTTTTTGCTGGACCCAAATCCTTCATATCAAATTCCTTTGATAATTGTTGCTTCAAACTTCTGATCTCGTCCATATCTAAACCAGCTACTAACATATCATCAACATAAAGTAGCAAAATGATATAACTGGACTTATATTTCTTGAAGAAACAACAGTGGTCGGCATTACACTTCTGGAAACCTTCCTTGTGCATGAAACTTTCAAACTTCTTATACCACTGTCTTGGAGCTTGTTTCAAACCATACAAGTTTTTCTTTAATCTACACACCATGTTCCTTTTTCTTTCTTCTAAGAAGCCTTCAGGTTGATGCATGTAAATCTCCTCATCTAAATCTCCATGAAGAAATGCAGTCTTCACATCTAGTTGCTCAAGGTATAATCCTTCATTGGCAACAATACTTAAAACAGATATGATGGTATTGAGTTTTACAACTGGAGCAAAGATTTCAGTGTAGTCAACTCCTTCCTTTTGCTGAAATCCTTTGACAACTAGTCGGGCTTTGTATCTCTTGGACCCATCATGATCTTCCTTCACCCGATACACCCATTTGTTGTGAAGTGCCTTTTTCCCAACAGGTAACTCTACTAGTTCCCATGTCTGGTTGGACATTAAAGACTTCATCTCATCTTTCATGGCAAGCTCCCACTTACTAACATCTGTCATCTGACATGCTTCCTCATAACTTTCAGGCTCTCCTTCATTAGATAACAATATATAATTCAGATATTTTCTTTTAGGTACATGAGGCCGAGAAGACCTTCGCAAAACAGGAGCTGGAATAGAAAGTTCTGGTGTGTCGAGTTCTTCGTTATCATTATTTTCACATGATTCCTCTGACTGAGGAGTCTGAATTACAGGAGTTTCTGGGACATCATCCATCTCCACATACACTGGTCTACTCTGTTCTGAGTTGTTATTGCATGTGTTGTTCCTGTCCTTATACATAACCTTTTCATTGAATATCACATCTCTACTATGAATCATCTTTTGATTTTCATTATCCCATAACCTGTAGCCAAACTCATCTTCACCATAACCGATGAAAGTGCACTTCTTTGATTTAGGATCAAGCTTATTTCTGCCTTGATCACTAATGTGCACATATGCTACACAACCGAAAATTTTGAGATGTGATAGTTTTATCTCTTTACCACTCCATACCTCTTCTGGTATTTTGTGCTCCAATGGAACCGACAGACCTCGGTTGATTAAGTAAGTTGCTGTGTTGACTGCTTCTGCCCAGAATTGCTTCGGTAAGCCTGATTGCAAACGCAAGCTTCTGGCTCTTTCTGTCAATGTTCTATTCATACGTTCTGCCACACCATTGTGTTGAGGCGTACCTGGCACGGTCCTCTCCATTCTGATCCCGTGCTCATAGCAAAACTTCTTAAATCTAGTGTCTTCATATTAACCACCATTATCCGATCTAAGCTTTTTTATCTTTAATCCTGTCTCATTTTCTACCATGGCTTTCCAAATTTTGAAAGCTTCAAATACTTCAGACTTATTTTTAAGAAAGTATGTCCATACCTTCCTAGAGTGGTCATCAATAAAAGTCACAAAGTATCGCTTACCACCAATGGATGAGACAGTTGTTGGACCCCAAACATCAGAGTGAACAAACTCAAGTCTCTCTTTCTTTGGGATTCTTTCACTTCTCTGAAAGCTTACTCGTTTATGCTTTCCAAGTATACAGTCTTCACACATGTCAAATTCTATTGACCGAAGACTTGGTAGTTTCCGCTTTGAGTGCATGATTCTCATCCCTTTCTCACTCATATGACCTAACCTCCGGTGCCATAGGTTAGGATTTTCATTCATTGCAACTGCAATCAAATGACAAGCTCCTTCTGTCTTGTAGAGAGTACCACTCTTCCTACCACGAGCAATTGTCATTGCACCCTTTGAAATCTTCCAATTATCACCATGGAAGACTGTTATGTAACCATCATTGGCCAATTGGCCTACTGAGATTAAGTTCTTTGTTAGGTCGGGAATATGTCTAACATTTTTCAATTTCCATACAGACCCATTTAACTTAATCTTCACCGCACCTTTACCAGCAATCTCACAAGACTGCTCATTCCCAAGGTAAACTTTTCCAAGGTTTCCAGGAACATAATTCTCAAAGAATTCTTTCTGTGAGGTGGCATGAAAGGATGCTCTAGAGTCTAACACCCAAGACTCTTCCTTGTTCTCTAAAGAACATATCAATGCATCTTCTCCTCTCGAGGTTGAAGCAACATTTGCTTCTGCTTTATCCTCGTGATTCTTCCGTGCACTCTTGCACTGGTTTTTGTAGTGTCCTACCTTTCCACAATTCCAACACTCAATTGTCTTTGAGTTTTGGAAACTATGGTGATTCTTAGAATTGGACCTTCTTTCCTTGGATCTTCCACCTCCATATCCTTTGTTCGAACTTCTTCCTCTTGACTCTGTATGCAAAACTGAAGAGGTTGAAGATTCTCCTGACTCTTTCCATCGAATCTCTTCACTAAGAATCAGATCACGAACATCATCAAACTTTAATTTATTACTGCCTGATGAGCTACTCACAGCTGTGACTGTAGCATTCCAACTTTCCGGTAGAGAAGACAAAAGTATAAAGGCTCGTACTTCGTCATCAAATTCGATTCCAACTGAACTCAATTGAGTTGTGACTATATTGAGTTCATTAAGATGCTGCGCTACCATTGCGCCATCTGACATCCGCAAATTAAATAACTGCCTCATCAAATGAACTTTGTTTGAGGCTGACGGCTTTTCATACATACTTGAAAGAGCTGTCATAAGACCCACTGTGGTATTTTCTTTTGCAATATTAAATGCAACATTGCGGGATAATGTTAATCGAATAACTGCGAGAGCTTGTCGGTCGAGAAGAGTCCAATCTTCATCCTTCATGTTTTCTGGTTGATGCCCCGAGAGAGGTTGATATAGCTTTTTCTGATACAAATAATCTTCAATCTGCATCTTCCAAAAGCCAAAGTCCGTACCATCGAACTTCTCAATTTGTATCTTTCCTTCATCTGCAGCCATTTCTCTCACTTAAATCTGACTCCCTTTGAACCGTTGATTATAATAATAGCAACCGGCTCTGATACCAGTTGTTAGGAAATTCAGCAGAATTTCTCTTATCAGATTTGTGAGAGAAAATATAAATGCGGAATAATAACACTCAAAATAAAACTCTTTAGATTTCACTGCAAATGTATTAATGATAAAAATAAAATTACAATATCATTTTTTTCTCTCTTCCTTTATTTGTACTCTACGTTTCCTTTTCTTCTCTACACATTTTATTATCTATTTCTTTCTCTTATATATATTAACTTATTTTCTATTTAATTTGTTGATTTCCTTAATCTTCTCCCCTTCATAGATTTTCATTGGATAAAATCCTTTTTGACCAATTCTAACACATTTAAACAACAATTTTCTGCTCCTCCCTCTGTTTACTGTTATAAAAACTCTCTAATGAATGAAACAATGGTTTTAAAGCTCTGCTTCTTGTCTTCAAAGTTTAAGAGGTAATTTTCTTAACATTGTTCTTTTCCTTTATATTTTATACAGTTCTTTTGATTTTGTTTTTTTTTCTTCAATACATTTAAATGTATAAACATATATTATTGTCTACTTGTCATGATTTTTCTTAATAATGTTCATGTCTATATCTTTTATAACCAATTTCATAAATTATTTTATTTTTATTCATAACCAATTTAATAAACTATTTTATTGTTATTCATGTTCTTTTTATAAGAGTAATTGATGGATACAAGTTTGAATCTTAAATTCGGTCTTGAATTTGATAGTGTAGAAGATGTATGGAAGTTTTTGGTTAATTATGGTGATAGTAAAAGTTAGTAGGCAGTGCTTGATCTTTGGGAAGGAGCATATGGTATTCCGTATACACTATACGGTATTTGATAGACGGTATTTGGTAAGAGGTATTTAGTATGCGATACTCGGAATTTCAAACCTATCTATATGCGATTAAACTATAGGAGGGGCACTGACGTTTATAGTCACATATAGACGTCGGCGTTAGGGTATCTGACGTCTAAATGGCGGAATGAAATGACTTTTCACTTATTGTCAGACATGTAGACGTCAGTTAGAAGGGGTCAGACATCTATAGTCGCATATAGACATCGGACTGGCGGGACCGGACGTCTACATGGCGAAGAAAAAGACTTTTCACCTACCTGTCAGACTTCTAGACGTCCGTTAGGAGGGCACCGACGTCTATAATATTATAAACGTCGGTGTCCCGTCTAACCGACGTCTAGAGGCCTGAGTTATTTACGAAACTGCCACCGGTCGATAATTTACGTCGCCGCCCCCTCTAACTGACGTCTAAAGGGTGACGTTAAAAGTCAATTATGCACTAGTGACAATACACGAGTCTCCTAGTCTTTTCATGTTTTGAAGGTATGCAAAGAGTTTCACTAAAAGAACATAATTGATCCTTAGTTGACTTGCAAAAGTATGATGTCTACATTCGGTAGTTGGTCTTGCATGATTTTGCAAAGAAAAATTGTATCTTTAGTTGTAACCTTACAAATATAGTAGCCCCCAGTCTCGAGGAGCATAGAGACGAAGATGTTTGAATTATGTGATGTGAGATTTCACATGATGTGAGTGGGAGGAGTAGGTGTAGTGCAGAAATCAAAACAGTATTTAAGAAGTGTGAGGTTAGTTTGAGAAAGAGGAGTTGCCTTGAAGGGAAAGGAATGGTGCGGAAGTCAAAGCTTTGCCTTGAGAGGGGTAAGAGTGATGTCATTTCACGAGTTGATTTTAAATGAGTTTTGGCCCATTAGGTTAAATGGTGAACAATCACTAACAATATATATAGGAGTGTTAGATGTCCAAATTTTTCTATAAAGCTTCTTATATAGTCGCTTGTTAAGCCTCTAGCAAGTGTACCAGATTGTTATCGAGTAATATATAAACGGTAAGTCCGAGTATCGTTATCCCAAAGGACTCTTAGGCCTTAACTTTCATGTAAATTCATCTTATAAGACTTGAAAATAATTTGATCTTAAGTGTGAATGCAAAACGAAAATAAACATGCAAATGCAAATGAATCAATTGGCAAAGAAAAGATATGAATGAATGGAGTTGTTGGGGTTTACAATTTCATCTTATCCCCCCTCTTATATCTACTTTTCTTATTTAATTCGTTTTATTATCTAATTGTCATGCAAACTTTCTTTGCCTACCCTAAACCCGATCTCTCGGCGAAAAGAGCGTATCACTAACTACTAGTTTACTATCTCTAGTCTCCCTGAGTAATTAGCAATGCATATATCACAAAAGCAAAATACAATTGATCGTCCTACCCCTATCTCTAGGCAATATTGCTTAATGAAGGAATTCCCTATCAGTTCATGACTCCCCCGTACGTCTCTGTATCGACAAAGGAAAATATCTTCTTACCGAATGAGTTAAACGATAAAAGCATTGAGCATAGATAAGAAACTCAACAATTGATAATATAAGCATATGAATAAAATAAGAATTTCAATATAAGAGAGTTTCAAAAGATTACATTGTTCCCCAACAACAAAGGGTTTAGTTCACCATGGACATGGTGAAACTAGATGGATTTAAATGAAAGAATGGAAGAGTAAACCCTAGATTTGATAAATTGGAGCCTAAGCATCCAAGAAACCGCCTCCAAGGAATGTATAACTGCTCTGGACGTCTCTTCCTGTTAAAAGATTACTTTGAGGGTCGCACTAGGGCTATTTATAGCGCATAAAAGTAACAGAATTTAAGCCCAAGCCCATCATTTAGGCGCTTAGTGCCCAATTTGGCCGCTCAGCGCCCAATTTGGCCGCTCAGTGGTTTGCCTCCAAATCGCAGGCCGCTCAGCGGTAGCCCTCTTAATCGCAGGACGCTCAGCGGTGCCGCTCAAGCGAGAACCAGTGGCTTCACCCACGAAACTGGCGCTCAGCGCTAGAATTGGCGTTGAGCGGTGAACTTGACTCGTCTTTTCTTCCTTTTTCACCTTCTTTCTTGTGTCTAAGTCCTTCCTACTTCACTTATATCTTCAATTCTCATCAAAACCTTGCAAAACAATGCAAAAAAAGCATAATATCTCTAAAAAAACTTTTCACTCTCATGTGACTCAATTAAGTGTTTTACTTGATTCTAAGCTCGTTCTAAGCCATAAAGAGTGTGTTTTGATATCAAATTTAAGTATAGAAATAACGGTTTTTAGACCGTTATCATCGCTTTGAGGTCGTGTTTGTGTGATAAAAGTATAACTTCATAAAGGTCAAGCAATTGTCAAGTTTAGAGGTATGTGAGAATCTAGTAGTCAAAGTGGTGTCTACAATCAGGTGTCACTATTATTGGATGCCACCTCGTCTCTAGATTTAGATGTAAGCATGGAAGTAATAATATAAAATAGGGACAATCATTAAGAGGAACATCTAGAGTCTAAGTGGCGAAGGAAGGGGGTACGAGTTTGTAGATCTCATTCTTAAGACCTATTTTCCCTATTTTAGATGGTCTAGGATCTTGAACTCATGGTTGCAAACCATATATGTCTTCAATAGAGGGGTGTCAGAGGATATTGTTTGTCTTAGGAGGATGTGTGCCATTAACAGTGTTTGTCATGACCGATAGATTTATGAAGATGAATTATATATATATATATATATATATATATATATATATATATATATATATATATATATATATATATATATATATATATATATATATATATATATATGACCCTTTTTGCACAATTACACGTCTGGATCTCGTTTGATGAATTTACCATGGGTGTCCTCATGTTGTTGAATGTAGCAACGACACAACTACATCTTAACAGTTGGAGTTGCATCCAGACTTTTATGTTAATTTGTGAATTGTTGTACCTTTCCCTATCTCTCAAGTGTTTCCTTTACTTTTACTACACGTGGTCGAGGGATCTAGCTATGTGGATGTCTTTGATCAAGAAGCCGAAAGCTCTACTCCTAGGTCCATACTTAGATTCATTCAAGAACTTTAAGGCTAGATTTTTCAGAGTTGTGGTTAACCCTAGTGGTTGATCTTACTTCTTTGATGAGAACGACAATAAGAAATTTTCTTTTTACTGTCTCTCCTTACCTCTCTCTGGTCATTGTATCTCCTATACTCTGAGCGTAAGCTCCCCTCGTCATCACGACACACAAAATGTTTCAGGTGTTTGGCTCAGACTAACTCCTCAACTTTATCTTGGAAGGCGCACACTCGTCAATTGTATGATCGTTGCTGTAATGGTACCCACAGTACTTGGTCATGTCTGTGTTTGACGGTTTCTAGGACTTCCTGAGCGGAGGGGTGAGGTTCGCCTAAAGTGTTTCCTCAAACACTCGTGACCTAGGGGCATTAAGAAAGTATAGCGCGAGAACCATGCAGGCTTGGGTTCTTTTAGCTAGGGGCCGCACTTCCTACTCGAATCTTGATTATTACCCTTCCTTTTAGCTTACATGTTCTCGGCCCTTACTTGTTTTGATACTCCTTAACTTCCTCCAAATGCATGAACTTAACAGCCTTTAGCCTCATGTCTTCCATACTCATTGGCGGTGTCATGCACAATTCCCATGTGTCACCTATCATGCCTCAAATTAACAACTCCTGTATGTTGTGTATGATGCCTTAATTGAACAACTCTCATGTACTTCTTAGCTTGCCTATTCTCATATTAGTATATTGCCTACCTTACCGAGCCCCAAGTGAATCTTTTCCAACAGTCATTGAGGGTATTGTACAAAAAATAGGGTTACGCTCGACTACATATACATAAAAAAAGAAAGTACAAGTTATAAAAGGTTAAAGGAGATAGACGAGTACTGAATGAAAGACGACATCCTAGTAACCATTCACCATTCACGTTTAGTCAGACCTTACATCCCATCATTCAAACATATTCGTTGTTATGCTCCTCGAGACTTAGGGGCTACTATACCTATAAGGTTGTTACTAAAGATACAAGTTTTCTTTGTTTTTCTTTGCATTTGCTCTACAATAAAGAACAATGACTGAATACCTACTATCGGTATCAAGTTTCATAAGTCAACTAACGACCAACTACTGCTATTTTATTGATATCTTTCACATGCCTTCAAGTCATGAAAAGACTAGGGACTGGTGTACTATACATGACAAATTATTACAAATAAACTACCCGACCACAAGTTAAATTGTTCTACCCAGCTACAAGTCGGTCAGTTGCTACCTAGTCACAAGTCGGTCTGTTGCTACCAGGCCACAAGTCGGCTTGTTCCTAACCGGGCATATGCCAACCTATTTTTATTCGACCATAATTCTTTAACTTAGCATAATTTGGATCAAAGGTAAATGGATCACTAATTATCCTATAAGTAGAACAATCATTGAGATAAATATTTTAATTACATCCATTATTACAACATTAATTGTTATCTAACGCACCCGACTAACTTGAATGTCATAGTCTTCTTGTAGACACAAATTCATTTAGTTGTAGAAGGATAAGTAAAAAACATATATTTAAGACAAAAAAGATTGAAGTGTATAAAATTCATCTTAAAATATATAATTAAGTCCGAAATTACAATTTATATCATTTGGTTTTCTTCCTCATTCTAACTTATATTATGAGAAAGGAAATACAATGATGAGTTTATTTGTAAACAATCGTACTTGAATAAGCAGTTTGATAATTTTTCAGGTGTGTGTATTAGTTGATGTTTTAGATTGGAACAAATGTTGGCGTGGCTTTAGATATAACTAAAGAGACATGAAGTGTGCCATTATACAAATTGCAGGACTTGTCTGACAGTGAAATCATGCTGCATTTAACAAGTATTGCACGCATGTATTAATAAAATTTTAAAAATGTTAAACCAATTATTAAAATTTCACTATAGTAAATACAAAATATAAATATTTAAACCTAAAATTTCAAAAAAAATATTCTACTTAATAAAGATTATTTTAATTTTGATTTATAAACAATTTATTAATCAGTGTTAATACAAATTAAATATATTTCATTAACGAAATCATAACAAAAGCGATATTTATTTAAATAATGAAGTAAAAACAAGTTAATGTTAACTCAAAATTTTATTTAATAAAATAGATATTATATCATATTTTATATATATATATATATATATATATATATATATATATATATATATATATATATATATATATATATATACATACATATATATATATATGTATTATATGTCACTTGTACATAGACTTCTAACAACGTGAGAGCCAATTATGGCAAAGAACTTGGCAAATCATTCATAAACAATAGTTTCATTTAAAAAAAGAAGAAGAGAGTAATAACTTCATTTAAAAATAAAACATAAACGACAGCTTGATTTAAATTGCGAATCGTGCTCCAGCATTATCAGTCTACTTTTTCATTGTTTTTTTCATAAAAAAAATTGAAAAGTATTGTCATTTAATTTTAATACATTAAAATATGTATTAATTTTTATATCATAATTCAATATTATTTAAGTAATTCTAACCTAAATGCACTTAGCCAGACTGTGAAAGTCTGGGTACAGTTGTGCATGGAGTACACAGTTCACAATATAATGGCCAAAAACCTTGTACCAAATATTTCTAATATTTTATAATATTAATTCTTTGTGACCATAATCTAATTTAACATAAAATAATTTTAGGAAAAAAATATATCTCCACAAATTAACTGCACTCAAAGAACACATATTATGTATTATTGTCAAACACTCAAGAACATTGAAAAACATACAAATAAATTATGTGTATGCTAAATACAAATAAATTATGTGTATGCTAAAATGATGAATTAGCATGATAAATACAATGTAACAGCTTAAAATTATACAGGCTAATCTATAATTAAGAACGATTTAATTCCTCTAAACAACAGGACAAAAACCTATGAGTGTTTGATTTACTTAAACAAAAATAAAATAAAATCAATGATTTAAGTTTCAATAATTTCATAAATTATAAGTAAATATATTATGCATTTATAAATAGTTAAGTCTACTAACTTCTAGATCCTACACTTGTTCTTATTCTTATCATTAGGATAATTGATCAAGCCTCTCAAGAATTGATTTCAAGTTTTAAGGCAAGGATAAATTCAACTCCAATAGTTATCTTGCTTCATATGAATTTAAGTTTCCTTTGCATATATGACCTCTATAAAAAAACATGAGAGAAAAATGCTTCTAACTAACTATAGTTTTCCACTAAATATTCATGTGCCATACAATCCATATGAAGAGAAAATATGTATAAGCTATTTAAGAGCAAAATACACAATCCTAAATCAATATGCAAAGACAAACATGTTCCTCTGTGAAATAAATGGCAACCTCCAACCAAACACACCAAATGAGAATAACATTTATATATTATCATCTGAATCCTATCATCCATGTTGTATTGTCAAAGTTCGATCTTTAGATGGAATGATGACTTATGACAATAGAGACAAGTCATATAAAACTAATTGAAGCCTTTGCTTTCACATTCTTTGGGTAGTTTCACTGCAATATAGGTACATGCACCGGCTAAAGCTCCGAGTATAGGAGCTATCATATAAATCCATATATCTTTATAATTATTTGTGGCGATGGCAGGACCTAGTGTTCTCACTAGATTCATTGAGCCCCTGATACTGGTCTGCAATTCAAGTTTAAGTATATTTAAACAATTCCATTTTATAAGAGAAATTTTAAACAATTCTACTAAAATTAACTATTTCTCATAATTGATGTGAATCATTGCCTGTTCTTTCAAAACTATAATTTAATTTTTAATTTTGTAAGAAGCTATTTGATTAAATTTTATCTTAAAATTCTCATTTTTATTTAGTTTTTAACATTATATAAATCACATGAGGTATACATGAATAAATTTAGTGAACTATACTATCTTAACCAATATATCGAGTTAATAAAATTGAGAAAAATGAATATAATGAATGACAACTTCATATAAACCATCACTTTCATAAACATAAACAGTGATATACCCTACTATGAGTACATTAAGCATCATAGTGCCTCCCACCGCAATTCCTGCAAGTTTTCTCACCTGCAATTATATCGATCACAGACTTAGATGTTGCACATGGATGAAATCCATATATATATATATATATATATATATATATATATATATATATATATATATATATATATATATATATATATATATATATATATATATATATATATGCATGCACGCACGCCCATCCGCATGCACCACGCTCGCACGCTCGTACGCACGCACGCACGCAAGCGAGAGATCAAATAGTTTTGTGGTGAGTGATAAGAAAAAGAATCACACCAATATAAATAAACACCTGCAATTTAATGATCACATATATCAACGAAGAAGAACCTGATTTTTTATAGCATAGAATAATTAACTAAAGAGTTATTACACACATGTTTCCATGGGAAGTGCTTCAACACAACAAACGAAAAAGTAATAGCAGGGTTTATATGGGCTCCCGATTTATGTTTGGTGGCAAATATGACAACCATAACAGTAAGAACTGCGGTTGTAGCACAATTACGGGTCTTAAGGGTCTTAGAGTTGTGGTTAAAAATGGCTACAGTAGTGGCAGCGAATATGATAATAAAGGTTCCAATGAACTCAACAACAACTTTTCTTTCTAGAGTAACAAGAGAAGGTTGGAGAGATGCACCAAAAGTGAATGAAGTAACACGTGTTGAATAGATTTCATTATAATTTTCCATACTGCACACTGCCGAGAGATCAAATAGTTTTGTGGTGAGTGAGAAAAAAAAGAATCACATTATCCAGAAGAATAAGTTATCTGCCAGAAGAATAAGTTCTCTGAGAAAATGTTAGAGTATATATAAAAACTTGTATTACTATTAAAGAAAAAAGTAGACTTAGTTGGTAGAAAACAATCGTAGGTTTGGTGGGAACACACGCACGCACACCCGCTCGCACGCACCACGCCAACTCGCATGCACGCACGCAAGCGAGAGATCAAATAGTTTTGTGGTGAGGGAGAAGAAAAAGAATCACACTATCCAGAAGAATAAGTTCTCTGACAGAAGAAAAAGTTCTCTGAGAAAATGTTAGAGTATATATAAAAACTTGTATTACTATTAAAGAAAAAGTAGACTTAGTTGGCAGAAGACAATCGTAGGTTTGGCAGGAACACACGCACGCACGCGCACGCACACAAAACAATCGTAGACTCTCTAAGTAATGGGTCTTTTTCAAAGATGATTGTATAAAGAGGACTTGCTGAAGAGAAGAAAAAAGAACAATTGTTTGAATCCTTATACTGCTATTCTTCTTCTAAGCTTACATCGTTAAGTCTTTCATTGAAAAAGAAATAGCCTTTTCAAGTCTTCATATTTCATTGCATTGAATATATCTTCTTTTGTGTGTGTGTGTATTATTTTCTTTCATTTTATTTTTAATTTTCTTTTCATTTCCTATGATTTTGTTATTTTTTAAAATTTTATTTATTTGTGTGTTCTTGTTTAGAGTTTAGGATTTAGAAATTAGGAATTAAGGTTTATGAGTTAGGGTTGAGGGTTTATATATATATATATATATATATATATATATATATAATTTTTTTAATTTTTATCTTAATTTTTTATTTTCTTTTAATTTATATTTGATGGTTTGTGGTTTTGTTATTTTTTTTAATTTTATTTATTTTGTGTGTTCTTTTTTAGATTTAGTTTTAGGGTTTAATGTGTAAGGTTTACTTTATGTGTCTTGTTTTGTTTATTTATTCTCTTTAAATTTAGTTATTTGTTTGATGCATTGGTTTTAATCTTTGTTTGAATTTTTTTTCTTTGTTATAGAAAGGTCAAGAACAAGAGGAGTTTTTAACTGAGAGTTATGCACAAGGTGAAACTAGAAAGAGACCTACTACATATACTCGTAGAAGGGGTGGTGATGGTGAACTTGGAGAAGTTGTAACGTTTGTTGGTCATGATGTTTAATAGGGTGTTATTGAGCAACAGGAGGAGGTTATTGAGCATCACGAGGATATTGTTTACGAGGAAGATGAAGTGGTTCAATATCCTAGAGGTCCACTCGAAACTTCTTTGCAAGTGAGTTGTGTTAATCATGTTACATATGCATTGTAGGAAGGTTGGGTTAGTAATGTTTTTTTCTTTTTAATGGTTGATGACTTGTTTAAATTTTATATGAAATTGTTATGGGTAGGATCGAGCGAAGATAAAGTTGGTCTTCCCATGGAAAAAAGTTAAATAAGTTTGGAGCATGTCATCTCGTTATTCAAAAGTATCTACTGAATATTAGTTTAATGTCTCTCTATGATATTTGTTATAATTACACCGATAAGGGGTTTATATTGGCATTTATTGAAAGATGACATAAAGACATAAAAACTTTTCATGTCCCAGTTGGTCACATTACCGCACACTAGATGACGTGTCTGCATTGCTACATCTACCTATAATGGGATAGTTATGTCCGAATGAACCCTTAGATTGTGAAGCGATTTTGGAAACTCTTATGAATCTATTGGACGTGGATCACATGAGTTATATCTGAGCTCAGACAATGTCGACGTCTCCACGTAAGACTGAGTTTGTTGAAAGACTTATATAATGATTGTCGTGAGAACCAACATTTGAGTATGTCGCACAGGCCTACTCGTTGGATAAACAATTTTTACGGATAAAAACATCTCAAACATTTGTGTATAGTATGATGTCAAGGCACAATTAAATGCTTTGACATATGATGGGGGTGATCTGAGCCCCATATGAATCACATCAAATTAGTCGTTCGCATTTAGCAATCAATATGTTCTTTGGCTTCATTAAGGGTGGGTGGAATTATACACTATCCCACGGTTGTCAAATATTGTTCCAAGGCCAACTTCGCAACCATTGATAACTAATGATTGTGCTTCATTGAGCATGTGTTGGTGAGTGTTACAACGACCTCCTCTTTGTCTGCATGTGTTGAAGGATACCTCTAGTGGTTCAGAAAGGTATCACATCCTTGTGTTATTCGTGCTATTGAGGACGATTGACGAAGTCTCATACCTTGACTTCGTTGACATCTCCTAAATGACATTCCAGTTTGCAGAAGATCGAAGTAAAAATATGGTTTATTGGTATGTAAACTTACAATGTTTATGTACCTATGTTATAAAACAATGTTAATTAATTTGTTCTTATTGTCATTGCGGAGCTTTATCATTAGTGTTGTGAAAGGATTCAACAATTTTACTACATCATGATGTGTCCAAAAGAGGTCACTTACTACCTTAGATTCGTCTACACATTTAGTTTAGGGGATTTATTAATCATGTTATAACATCATCATCAACTGCTGCAATTCAACTCTCGAACCTCTCAATGATCGTTTTGTATTGCATTATATACTTCACTTGACTCTTAGTCATATATCAACAAGCAATGAGTGTTCAATAGATTTTAACCTCTCATCAAAAGGGTGACAAACTAAAGTCTATGACAAATCATGGTTATGATATCAACACATTATCTTCAATACCCACCTCTCTCAATTAGAAATTGGTTTGCCTGTCTATTTAAAAGGACAATCACATTTTCTTGTGCCAAATATACTAGGTTGAACATCAAATTTCTATTTCATGTACTTTCTATCCCTTTCACATTTTAACAATACATACGTCTTTCTCTTTGGCTGACCATTAGTTTTATCAAATCTTATAATGACAACAACAAAACGAATATCAAAATCTCGAATCCACTGAATTAATCCATCACGTGTGAAGAAAATCTTATTAGTTGTAAAGTCATTTGTGTAATCTCCCTTGTATATTTTATTTATAAACAAAGAGAAATTTGACATGAAGTTAGAATTTACTTGTAATTCTATAAAACTTGAAGAATAATCTTACATCTTAAATTCTAACTACCTACAACATGACATCCCCATATAATACCTTACATGTTCAATAATAATAATAATAATAATAATAATAATAATAATAATAATAATAATAATGATGATGATGATGATGATAATAATAATAATAATAATAATAACTTAAGATTAAAAAATTCATAAAACAAAACAAGATAAACAATTTTTTTTAAAAATATATATAAAAAAGGTTTAGAAAATAAAATATTAAAATCAGTTCTGGATTTTGAAATCCAAAAAAAAACTTAATCAGATTTCGAAGTTCGGAAGAAAGCTTAACCGAATTTTGAACCATAAGGAAAAAATTAACTAGATTTCGAAATCCAAGAGAAAGCTAAACTGAATTTCAAAATTTAGAAAAAAACTTAACTGAATTTTGAAATTCAAAACAAAACTTAATTGGATTTCAGAAGAATCTGGTGAGTTTCCTAAATTGGATTTCGAAATCTAGTAAATTTTCTAAACCAAATTTTGAAATTCAGCGAGTTCCTAAACTAGATTTCAAAATTTAGTGAGTTTCTAAGTTCGTTGAATTTATTAACTAGATTTAAAAAAATGAATAAAATATGTATACATGAACAAAGATGAACAAAAATGAACAAAGTTTGAACTCCGTTTAAAAAAGAATACTAAAAACAAAAACAGAATAAATTGGGGTGCAGAGTCTTAGTAAATCTACCACTCTACATAATGAATATGTTTAATAAACAGTAATTACTGCTTATCTAGTTTATTTAATATCATATAGGGACATGCGGGGTGCAGGAAGAAAGTCTCTTATAGAAAGTCAAGGAAGTTGGGCCATAGTGAGCCAATTTATTTTTGTGTAGTTTCTCTATCAGGACTTGCCAGTTTCAGCCTCTTCTTAAATCCAAATACAAAACAACCTCATTTGAAAATGTCACTGGTTGATAGAAATTTAGTATATGGTTGATTAAATGAGAAAGAAAAAGAAATAATAATAATAAAATAGGAGAAATAATAAAATACTAAATTTGTACACGGTTGATTAAGTTTGAGACACTTATTATATAATTGCAGATTACTATAAATGGATGTTGATTTGTCTAATATTGTCATAATTGGTGCTTAATTATGTTTTGAATTCTTGAATTCTTTTTGGCTAGTAACATAAATGGCAATTGCTTTTGAAGTTTTAATGCATTCAGACTACTAATTATGTGTTTAGTTCCTAATTTTCTTTGAATATCACATATTTGCAATATTTTGAACATACTTATATTTTTATCAAAATAAATAAATAAGATAAAAACGCCAAAATTACAAAGGCATTGTTTTACAACTTACAGTGGAACTCAAATCATCTAATTGTAATTCTTTATAAATTTATTTTACTCTAAAAGTTAGTTTTTTTTTTTGGAATAAATTGTAATTAGCCAACTTAACATATAGTAAAGTCATATTTTGAATAGGGCTTTAATAAATCCGAAGACTTTATATATACATTTCTTTAGTAATATTCATTCTAGAGTTTGTTCTCATTTGAGTTTTAATTTCTCTTCACTTATTATTGTTTGGTTGTGAGAAATTCTTATGAAAAATAAACATTTTTATAAGTTCTATTATAAATTTAACTTATTGATCCAAAAATTTGACTTTTAATTATTTTCCAATTTCATTTGAAAATAAAATATAAATTACATATTATCACCTCTTGATAGAAAATCTAGTTATTTAGTTAAAGAAGACAATTATTAAAAAATGACTAACTTAGAAACAAAAAGTAATTAGTCATTATTTTTAGATACTATTTTATAAATTAAAGTATTATTACTACAATAATTTTTATTATTAATAAAAAAATATAAATAATTTATGAATTAGAATCTAAATTCGTTTCTAGTTACCAATATTTTAACTATATTCTGATATTAGACTCTAAATTATTAGACAATGATTTAAAATCTTATAATAAAAAGTAACTAAAATATTGATAGTTAAGATTAAAAATTAATTTATACTCTAATTCAAAAATTAATTATAATATTTTTTATTAATAATATATACTATTTTAAATATTAATAATTTTTAATTTATAAAATAGTATTTAAGAATATAATAACTAATTATTTTTTATCTTTAAATTACTTTATATTTAATGACTTTTTTTAGTGAGAATTAAATAACTATGCATTATCTACTGTATACCAAATATATATTAAATATATAACAATAGGTAGTTGCTATTCACACATTTTATGAACAAAAATCTAGCTAGAAAATTACAACTTTATAATGATAATATTTACATTTCATGTGATAATATTGTCACTAATTTTTCTAAGAATCTCATAATACATTCTTGAGCAAAACATATTAAAATTAAGCACAACCTTGCTATAAATAATGTTCAAAAAAGAATTTTGAATCTAGAGTTTGTACACACAAAAGATTGATTAGCCTAAAATTTCTACAAAGTAATAATACATTTACAAACATTAAACATTGTTGGACATAAAAAATGTGAAGTAATGATTATGATCTGCCCATGTTATAAATTATTCATGCATATTGTTGGGAATGTAAGTGTGAGTCCAAGTCCTACATTAAATAGAAATGAGAAAGTAGAGCACTATATAAAGATGAAAGACCCGTTAACCCATTATCTTAAGGTTTTGGGTAGAGAGTGGTGTCAATCTTTTATATGGTTGGGCTCATATCTCATTGGTGTTTGTATCTCCCCGGTGAACCTCCTTCATGATAGACCCAACGTATGAAGGGCTACTCGTGGTTGTGGTTGGATGGGAATGCTTTCGCTGGAGGGGGAGTGTACCAATGTGGAAGGGACTCACCCTTGAGGGGGAGATTGTTGAGAATGCAAGTGCGAGCTCATATCTCATTGGTGTTTGTATCTCCCCGGTGAACCTCCTCATCTTATGCATAAGAGGAAAATTCTTGATGATTTGAATTATCATTTTTAAACCTCGAGTCTTAATGTCTATTTTCTAAACTAAACTACAAGTTTTACCACAATCTATGCCAATCTCTCAACTGCAAATCATTTTATCTACTTCACTACCTCAAACAAAATAATCAATCCAAACAAGCCCTGCGCTACCAGTGCAAATAAACCAATTGACTATTATTTCTTATCATGTTAAATATATTCATATATTCATCCTCATATATATTTTAATAGCAGAATTCATGCACATAATTATGTTTAAAATATAACCTTTCTTTTGGAATAAATTAAGACAAAACATTACAACACAATTAATCTTACTTTGAATAATAAAATTAACCTTTGATAGTAATTAATCATATTACTCTAATTAGCCATTTAAAAACAACATACAAAACACCTCCTTTTGTAATTAAATTGATGCAATAAATGAAAACAATATAAGGATTTGTCATACGATACTAAAATGAAAAAAATATTATTTATGATATTTTATAATATTGTTATACTTAGTACAAAAATAAAAGAGAAACAAAACCTTCTATATGCAAATAGAAGAAAGAATAATCAAGTTAAGTTGAGTACATTAATTGCACATCAAGATCGAAGAAAAACAATATATGAATTACTCAACAATATCAAGATGAAAATATCTCTATAAGCTTTATATTATTGAACAATTACAAATATAAAACAAAGGTGAAATTGAAATGTAGATACTACATTCTATTACCCAACTATAATTCTACATTACTAGAAAAAACTTATGAACCTATATTTCCTCTCTTTTTGTATTTTTAAGTTGGAAAGAGAAACATTATTCTTTCATTTAATGAAGTTGTTGTTAGTTTATCAAACTATAGTTTAACATAGTTTTTGTGTTTACATGTAAACATATTTGTTTTTGTTGCATCCTTATTTTTGTATAAGTACTTTGTTGGTTCTGTAAATGTAAGTTGGTGTGTTGTATTACAAATTATATACACGAAACCCTACTACTTTTGTTCAGTTTTTTTTTCTATCTTTGGTGTGTGTGTGTGTGTGTCTGATAATCCAATGTACTACATTGGATTCTTCATGTTGTCGAGAGCTAGGTTCATCCCTTGAGTGAAATGAGAGATTTTGGTCCTTGTCGTTAGTACTATGTGTGTACCCTCTATTGAAAATCTTGGAAATACCAAAGAAATTTTAAGGTATCAAGATTGGTAGAGTTCTTGAATTTAGGAGTTCTTGAATTTACAAGTTCAATATGGCTAAGAATTGAAGCATTATTCAAGGTGCACTTTCGGTGTTTGTTGGAAAAGGCTTTGATCATTTGAAGATAAAGTTGTTAACTATTTTTGGGTTTCAAGATGTAACTGATGTGGTGATAAGTGGACTGGAAGATCCAAGAAATAAAGCAACAAACACTAGTGTAGAAAACACATTCAAAATTGCATAATAGACTTCAATTTCAAGAAAAATAAAGTCTTTCAAAATGCAATGACATTTTTAAGATTATTTGCAAACCTATAGGCTCGAGTTCAATATAATTAAAGCCTATATTTTTAGAAAGTTTACTTCCCTGCACACATTTTTAAACTTCCGTTGTTGTGAATCCTTTATTTCCAAGTTTTATCTTATCTCTCAGTTTCTTTTCTCGAGTACACTTGGTTTCCCTCTTTCGTTTGCTTCCTTCATTCGTAGGTTCTCATCGTCCTGTTTAAAGAGGCCTCTAATATTTGCTATTTAAGTTCGTTGTCTTTGTTTATTCACCATCTGCTCACCATTTAAAGAGCTTTCATGTCTGGGTGTTTTTCCATAATGAATCGTTTAAGACTAAGTTCCCAGGTTTGCTCCCTCTTTTGAATCCTAAAAATGATATCACGATATGTTTGATTTCTTACCTTTTTAACTTTGTTTCTTTTTTTTGTTTATCTGGTGATATTACATTTTAGTTTAATTTTTTAGGTTTTTAATACATTGCGAGATTTACTCAATGAAAATATATAATTTTTTAAAAACCACAATATATAATTGAATAGGTTTTGATTATTTTACAAAACCAAAGTCTATTCCTTTATTTATTTATTTTATAATTTTTTTTATTGTTTTGGGCTTCAATTTTAGAGATAATCAAAGTCTAATATCTAAGCTTATGCTTCAGTTCAGAACCGAAGCCAAAAACAACTGGTGTCAAAATCTTTTGCTGCACTAGTAAGAAGAAGTGAACAAACATTACAAGAGTATTCAAAAGATAGACAACAAGGCCAAGTTTCTATCAATGTGTTGGATCTAAGATTTTAAACAAAATCTCTAAAGTTGGAACAACGAAATTATGTTGGAAATTTTGTTGAAGACCTATGGAGATAAAGACAAGAACAAGAAGGTCAAGTTGCATACTTTGAAGAGGCAATTTGAGTGTTTAAGAATGGATGAAGAAGAAACTATTGCTAATTATTTAGATAAAACTCAGGAACTCATGAAAGCAAAAGGGCCTCTAAGGATACAATCTCTGATCAATATGTGGTTGATAAAATTTTGAAAATGTTGCCATAGAGGTTTGATCATGTGGTAATGAAAATCGAAGAAATGGAATATGTGGAGGAAATTGATTTAAAAGCTTTATAACATTCTCTTGAGGCACATAAGTACAAGATGAATGAGAGAAGGAAAAATCACAAACAAACTCTCCAAACTAGAGTGGTGAAAAAGGGAAAATACAACATCTCAAAGGGAAATAAATTTCCCCATAAACAAAAGAATCAAGATGAAAAATCAGGTCATACTTTCAAAAACAAGAAAGATCACAAGGATCAACAAAATACTTCTAATGAAGGTAAAGAATGGAAGTTTGATAAGAAGAAATTGAAGTGTTACAATTGCCAGAAGTATGGCCATTTTGCACGTGCATGTTGGGATGGTGAAGGGGCCAAGAATAAACCAAAGAACCAAGCAAGTTTAGCTTATGATGATGTTTCATCAAATTCTGACGTGGTGGTATTGATGGCAAAAACAAATGCAATAACTTTGAAGAAATGTCCTCTTGGTATCTTGATTCAGGGTGCTCTACACATATGATTGGGAAAAGAGATTGGTTCATAGAGATTGAAGATACATTAAAAGGAAAGATTAGCTTTGTTGGTGATAATAGTCTGAATGCAGAAGGTGTTGAGCATGGTGCTGAGAGATTTTGATGGTAAGAAAATCATAATTGATGAAGTCATATGCCAGGATTAAAGACCAATCTATTAAGTCTTGGACAACTTTTAAAGAAAGGGTTTGTCATGGAAATGAAGGAGAATGGCCCAAGTGTTTATGACAAAAGCAAGAAACTGGTTGTTCATGCAAATCTATCTAAGAACAGAACGTTTTATGTTGGTGTAAGTACATGAAAACATGAATGTTTCACCATTGTAGATAACAAAGTGAATGGTTATGGCATGATAGATTCAACCACCTAAGTTTGACCACAGTAAATTGGAGAAGAGTTATACATGAAGAGATTAATTCAATAAAAAAACATCAAACTAGGAAACTTGTTGAGCTTCCATCAAAACAAGAAGTCAATTGCACTCAAGTAGGTGTACAGAGTTAAAGTGAATCTAGAGCATGAAATAATGAGATGCAAAGCCAAACTTGTGGCCAAAGGCTTCTTGCAAAAAGTTAGAATAAACTATGGTAAAGTCTATGCACCTATGGCCAGAATTGAAACCCCCATATTGATTATGGCTATTGCTGTGAATGCTAACTATTTCATTACACTAGTTAGATGTTAAAGCAACCTTTCTAACACACCTCTTGAAGATGAGATATGTGTGCAAAAACCTAGGGGTTTTGAGCATGTGAGTGAAGAGCAACAAATGTATAGGTTGAAGAAGGCCTTATATGGTCTTAAACAAGCACCGAGAGCATGGAATAAGCAAATTGATGGATTTCTTGACAAAATTGGCATTATTAGGTGTATGTTTATGCATGACCTTTATGTTAAAATCTGTGAAAACAATAGCATAGTTGAGAAGATCATCATATGCTTGTATGTTGATAATTTTCTAATCACTAGTAGTAGTGAAAATCTGATAACCGCTTACAAGTGTGAACTTATGCAAGAATTTGAAATGAGTGATTTGGAAAATCTGAGTTATTTATTGCAAATTGAATACAAGAAAACTCCATATGGAATGGAAATGCGTTAAACAAAGTATGGGAAAGATATGTTGATAAAGTATGGTATGCCAGTATACCTATAAAATTATGATTAAAACTTGAGAAGAATTATAATGAAGAGAGTGTTGATTATATATAATACCACAACATTGTGGGAAGCTTGAGGTATTTTTATAACACTCAACCTGACTTAAATTTCAGTGTTGGATTTATAAATGGATATATGCAAGAACCAAAAGCATCACATTTCCTTGCACTAAAGCACATACTTACATATTTGCATTGAACTAAAAATTTAGGTATTTATTGTCAAAAGGAAGGACTGAGTTGATATGGTATTGTGATGTTGATTGGTGCAGTGACAAAAATGATATAAAGAGAACAGTTGGATATATGTTTTTCCTTGTGAGGCACAATTTTGTGGAGCTCAACAAAGGAACATGTAATAGCTCTTTGATTCTACAATGCCAAGTATATAGTTGCTTCTAATGTAGCATGTCAAGCCATTTGGCTGAATTTGCCAATCAATGAGTTGAAAGTAAACAAGTGTGCACATTGAAGTTGTTGATTAACAACAAATCTACAATTGATCTTGCCAAGCATCATGCATCTCATGGTAGGAGCAAACACATGGAAACCATCCCTGAGTAAGTTTCAAGTGAAAAATTGGATGTTGAGTATTATAGGTCATAAAGTACAACATGCTAACATCTTGACAAAAGTAGTTTTAATGATTCAAAAATTCAAACGTCTTATAGAACAAATTAGTGTTGTAAATATATCGGATCTGGTTTAAGGATGGGTATTAGTTTATCAAACCAAAATTTAACATAGTATTTGTTTTTTCTAGTTTTACCTATAACAACTACAACATATTTGTTTATGTTGCATCTTTATTTTTATATAAGTATCTTATTGGTTTTGTAAATGTAAATTGATATATTGTATTACAAATTATATACATGAAACACTGCTACTATTATTCAGTTTTTTTTTTATTTGGTGTGTGTAATAAACCAATATAGTATTACATATGACTTCTTCACTTATAACCATGTAAGGATGCTTTTATATATAATATTTACTATTTTAGGTCCACCTTGTTATTTATAAGTGATAGTTTAAAATAATTAGAGTTCCTAATTTCATAAGCAAAAATTAAGATATGATAGTCATTAATAACTTATATAATCGTTTTTAATAAATTTTAGTTAATAATTTTTCTTAAAAAGATATTTAAAAAAAGAGTGGATATAGATGAAATATTTAAGGTGAATGAGTACAATTCTCTTTATCATTTTCAATTCTTAGATAACTTTTATTATAGACAATATAGTATCATCACAAAAAAAAAAGAAAATTATAGTAACTTCATGTTTCCCGATTTTTTATTAGACTAATAAGAATTAAATATATCTAAAGCCTTAATCATATACTATAAAGGTTCTAAGCGGAACAAAATCTTAAAATTTACCTAATCAACGCTACTAAATTTATTTTCCCTAAGGTATATACTTACATTATTGTAATGATAACTCAAAGTTAGTGAAAACTAATATCACTACTTCAACTGACAAGAAAAAGAATAGAAAGCAGTACAAGGAACATTTTATTATTTTATCTTTTACAAATTATAATTTTCACTTTATCTATGGTTAAATAATTTCAGAATATAGGTTGACAAATACCTATAGATAAGTACTAAGTGATGCAAAATTAAAAGTTCTATATACCACCAAAACATGATTAAGCACAAAAGAAAACCATACATAAAAAATGCACATAAAGACGTTTCAAAGTAACATGAACCATCCAAATTAGAAAAAAAAAAGAGTCAAACATATAATATTTTATTTCCAACAATATATATAGCTAGTGAGTTGTAATCAATAATTTATTTAATTAAACATTCAACAAATACATTTATATCACTGATATATAATAATTTTTCATATCTAAAAGAAAATTAATTTAAAATATGCTACTATTTTAATTTTGAAATTTGTTATCATAATATTTTTTAATAAAATTTGTGACGCCCGGGCACTGACGAGGACGGGGAGTGAGTGGCTCATGGCAGGCTTCGAGTGGAAGGGGCACATGAATGAATCGAACATACACTGGAATGAGAGGGATCTGGAGACTGTATAGGTATGAGACTATACGGTTGAAGGATAGCTTAAAGGAATTGATTTGGCTACTCATATTACCAAATACATTTGTTTTTCGGTAGCCTATCCCATAAGAACTTCATGGTTAAGCGTGTCAAGAGTTCCTGTAAGTTGCTGGGGTGTTACAAAATATTCATTCAACAACGTGATACTTGATACTAGATATAGATTAATTATTAATTAGTGTCCATAAATAGTTTTAGTTTAGAATACTCAAACCTTTTTAAGATACCTACTTTTTATCATCATCACCGTCCTAGCCATGAGAGACAAATAGCAACAATGTGGCAAAGTTGACCAATCCATTGAAACCCCTAATTTCTTTCTAGTTAGATTCTTGTCAGTTTATACTCTACACCATTATTTTTTATTAAATATTAGTATCTGAATAAAAAAATAATGACCTAATATAAGTACTATGATTAGGTTAATAGCGACAGATTTAAATATTTAATAGATATTTAGATACATAAAGACGTAAGTTCAAAATTGTTAATTTTTTCATTTATTATAAAACTAAAAAAGACCAAAATTATATATAATCACTTAAAAAAATACTTTTATTCAAAATAACTATATAATATATAAAAAAATACATAAATTATATTTTTATATTATTCGTTAATTTAATATATCGATTTGTAAGACAATAATGATTTAATTAAATATTTTAACAACTTTCAATTAACAACATTAAGTTAACATTTTTTTTTCACCCCACTATTGCGAATAACATATCTATATTTATATATGAATGAATATGATGGCAAATCTAAACTATAATAGTAACATAACATGGATGTTCATGGGAAGAGTGGGTTTTCTTTTTTTTTTTCTTATGTTATAAACAATTTTAATTAGATAGTTTACTTAAATTTGAATGACTTATTTATGATCCGACAATATATAAAATATACAGGTTGATTTTTAGTATAAAACATATTACTTGAATCTTAATATATATAATATATAATTCTATAATATACATTTGAAGATAAATAATATAATCCAAAGAAGAAAGAGTTGAAGGTGTAGTGATAAAGTCGGCATAAGATTACATCGATTATCTATGAACTGGAGAATCTGCAGAATAAACTAACAGGCCTTAAAAAGGAAATCACAAAAACGTTTCCTTCTTGGTGATGCATAGTTAAAAGCAACAAGAAATGGTACAAAAGAGCAAAGAGAATAATGATATTAATAAAACCCAAAACCAGAAAACAAACTACAACACTAGGAACAAGGTAAGCCCCACCAAGTACGAGTCTGATGCTGAAAGGCCATTTAAAATACGAAGGCTGATCACAGAAGAATTTTCCAGGAAAAGAAAATTGTACGCCTTTAACATCCATGATTCACAGGCTGCTGTTCAAAATATCAGCAACCAGTAAGAACAAAATAAAGTTGGTGGGATGTGGTTATCAGTTTTGTCCTCATATGTGAACGTGGCGAAGCTTCAGTAACCGACCAAGATAGAATATCTGATGAGGTTTCAGGAGAAGAAAGAAAGCTAATGGGAATCTCTATCTGCTAGAAATTTCGCACTGACTCATAATTTCAAGTGAATGTTAACTGAATCAAGCAGGAGAGGTGTATATGGTTTAAAAAGTTTCTTTAATTGTTCATTATGAGACTTTATTATAGTTTTCCGACACTAATCAAGAGAAGGACTAATCAGAGAGATCCGAATGCTGAATATCTACTATTTGAATTTAGACAAGAACCATTCAGAAGAAGGGCCTCATGGGACAAGAGGGAGAGGAAGAACCTGGTCCTGCGTTGTTGTTATCTTGTTGTGTCTGAGAAGAATCACCGGCGGCATCATGATGGAACTCTTGATGAGATTGATTCACAAAGGGAAGTTGTGAATGCAGAAGAAGATTGTTGTTGTGATCCAAATCATCCCATACGGGACTCCCAGGACCCCAACCTGCAGGAATTGTATTGAACCACTCTCCCCAAACCAGTTCCTGAGGCTGTGAAACTCCTTCCTCAGTTTCAGCATTCTCTTCTGCTAATGTCTCAGTTGGTGGCATGTCCTCGCTCTCTGTGTTGGTCTCTTCTGGAACTGGCTCAGGTTGCTTAGTGTTCTGGCTTGATGTTGATGTTGAGCCTTCGTTGGAGGAAGAAGCAGGAGCAGGTGTGGATGGTTCTGCTTTATCTTTGTTAAGGAAGAGTTCAGGGAAATTGAGCTTAGCATTTTCTCCTCTAAGCTTAAAGGCTTCACGATCATAAGCCATGGCAGCATCTTCGGCAGTGTCGAAGGTTCCAAGCCAGAGGCGAGTTCTATTGCGAGGGAGACGAATTTCGGCGACCCATTTGCCCCAATGGCGTTGCCTCACTCCCCTATAGAGCTTGGTGGCATTCAAAGGCTGTGCTTGAGGCCTTAACATTGGTCTCCCTTCATGCCCTGACCGGTTCATCATCATCATCATCATCCTCCCTCTTGGACTCAAATTGAGTGCGTCATTCCAATACTGAAGAAGCTGCTGCTGCTGCTGATACTGCTGTTGTTGTTGCTGCTGCTGGAGCTGTTGTTGGTTTGGTATGGTGGAATCCGGGCAAAGGAATTGTGGATACCCCATGTTCTGTTGGGACCCAAACGATATCATTTGTTGCGTTGCTGAAGAGGGGGACGAAAAAGAGGCAAGTTTGAGGTACCGAATGAGTGTGGGAATGATGGCATTGGGTGTTGAGAGCCTTCAAAAGCGAAAGGAAACACTATTCTCGATGAAGGAGGTTGGAGAGAGAGCATAGAGGAAGATGATGAAGAAGGTTGCTGATTTGGGGTTTGGTGTTCGGGGCTGCGGATTTTCTTGAGAGGCCTTTGTGAGATAGAAGCATCATCAAAAACTGGCTTCCACTGTCTCCTCCCTGAGCTCAAATCCACACACTTTCCCTTCTCTTTCTCCGAATCACGGCCTTCACTTTCACCAAACACTTCGTGATGATGGGTCTCTTCAACACCCTCTTTGCTGGACTTTCCACTGTTACTCGCCATGACCACCACCGGAGAAAAGACAGAATTTGGGAGTACTGTCTGTGATTAACTAATCTCCGATCAGAATAAAAAATGGAAAAGGTGGTAGCTTTTTGAAATGTGAAAACGTGTTGTGTATAAGCAAAAGAAAGAAAATAGAGTGTGTGAAGGTTTGAGTTGAGAAAGAGAGAAAGGAGACAGCAAGTGGTGAAAGCAGGGGAGAGGAAGGGGTTTATATGGGAGAAAGCAGAAAGGGGTTGAAATCAAACTTTTTCAAGTTAATGCAGCAAAAGTTAGACAGAATCAGTAACAAGTCTAGTCAGTGGTTGGCCTGAGTGGGTCCCACGCGCTTCTTCTTTAGCTTCAACATCAATTTCTGAGTCACCTCACTTCACTGGTTGTGTTGTGAGGTTCGAGGGAAAAAACAGTTATTAACTGTTTCTGTCACTGCCATGGTGCGGCAAACAGGGATTTTCTCACTTGGTGCATCCAATTTCCAATCTTAAAACCATGGTATTGTGGAGAAGATACTAATTATGTACATATGAATGTTACATTGTGAGAAAAGTTTTAAAAGTGTGTCCCTCAAGTGGATTCATCCCTGGGTCCGACACAGGTGACATGAGATGGAACCAAACACATGTTAATGTGGTTTCTCTTTGTTAAAAATCCTGTTTTCATGAACACAAAAACTAAAATAAAAGAAATCTTATTGAGTCGTTCATATTAGAAGAGACTTCTGCCTTAAGGAAAGACATGTTAATGTGGCAGTTCTGTAACACTTGATGAAAAGAAGGGAAAACATATTAATAAGATAACTCACTGTTCTTGCTATGGCTATGTGAGGTGCTTTATAACATGTTCTTGCAAAACTTGTTTGGCCATTTATTGGAAATTAGGGAATACCATTTCAGTTCATAACATGATCGTGGCTTAGTTTTATTACTTTAATTTACATATATATATATATATATATATATATATATATATATATATATATATATATATATATATATATATATATATATATATATATATATATAACTCATTTTATATTTTGTTTTGTAAAATGTCATGACTTTATGTGAGTCAGACCACTCATTAATGTTTAGTCTCACTTTCGATATATATATATATATATATATATATATATATATATATATATATATATATATATATATATATATATATTTCGATATGCAGAAGTGTGTTGAAAGTCTCACATAGATTAAAGATTAGACAAATTCATAATATATAAATAAGTGTAAACCTCATCTTATAAGTTGATTTTATGGAATATAGTTAGATTTAAAAATCACTTTATAATATTTTATGCCTAAGTCTTGTTAAATAACATGAATTCATTCTTTTTTATGTGGATTATTTGTGACTAAAGTTCATTTTGTAATGAAAAGATATATGAAACAGTATTAATTGTGACAGTTTTTGTAGTATTGGGATGGGATAAAGAATATTCAGTTGAAGAAAAAAAATATTTTTTTAATATTTGCTTATTTAAAAAAAAGTATACACTTTAAATAGAAATGAGTAAACTTGTATGTTACTCAATTTTTTTTAATAACTTCGTACTTTATGCGCGTATATTTATTTCAATGATACAAGCTCACCCATTACAAAAACAGGGTTATTGGTTGATACAATACAATTCTGTGGTAGGTGAAAAAGTCAACTCATTTGATTTCATGAAGGTCAACTAGTTAAAATAATAATAAAAATTCAATTCTTATACTGACTTTTATAGAAAAAAGGGCCAAGCATCCTATTTCGTTTCAGTATTGATGAATCAACAATGTATACAAGTTAGACAATTAATGTTGTGAAAGTTAATAATTTAATAGAAGTTAGAAAATTTTTATGATATTTTTATCACGTGATAATTAAATTATTCAGTTATTTGTTTATAAAATGTTTTATTTTTGCATTTTTATATTTTAATTTTCATAAGTTGTTTGTTTAGATTTTTGTAAATATGATATTTTAAAATAAATAAGGAAGAAAAAAATCACTATATACTAAATATAAGTGAAGTGAATAACATCTATTAAAAATACAACGAAATTGAAACTTTATTTAAAAATAAAAGAAGATATGAATCTTATAAACAAATATCTATTTTAAAATTAGAGAAAATATATGTATTTTTTAGTATAACAGGATAAGATATAAATATAATTTCTCCTAGATTATATTGAAATTAACAAGTAAATTTGACTAATTAAACCTATTTTATGGATTCAAACTATAAAACTTGCAATTATTGACTACAATCGATAACTATATATTCTAAAATATATTTATTTATTTTAGAGCAATCTAATTCTTCTTGTGAATCAGGTACAGTGTTTGCCCCTACTGAACCTAAAAAGTTCAATAATTAAACTACTCTCCTCACCAAACTACTAGAGTTTTTCAACAAAATCTGCTTATCTCAGATTCATTTTTCCTTTTCAAATCAGTGAATTTGTTAGCCATAAATATCGAGAAAAATGTTGTAGATAACTAATAAAATATCTTCATCTAAAATATTGTCAACTTTTACTGCTTATATATATATATATATATATATATATATATATATATATATATATATATATATATATATATATATATATAATAGTAATAATAATCTTTTTTTAGTACATAAATTTAGGGAAATAGGTAGTGTACCTTTTATTAATCTTGTGTATGCTATTTTCGGTAAAATTTAGAATTTATATTCAGATAACTGAAAGTATATACGTTTTTATATCGTATATTGTTATGTAAGTAAGTTGCTGATTTTTGCGGCGATGATTATCTTAAAAGCCATATGATTGAAATTTTTATCTGGTGTTCAGTGTAAAACAATTCACTTACTATAAAAATTAAACTCTGAACTTTGAAATTCAAATTTGTAAAGAAAATTAAGCTTACAAATTATTGGTTAAAAAAAACATAGTTTTTTATAATATATTTACTGAATTATAAAAGTCTTTAAAGTATACAATAAATATAAAATTAAATAAAAAGACACGTGCATATAGATATGATAGAGGATAGAGTAAACGTATAAGGAATATGGAATTGAGTGAAAGGTATTAAAATAACAAGATTATAGTCACAAACTTATAAGATAAAAATTAATATAAAACAAACATGTTTACCAAAATATATTAATTTAATTGAAGCAATTAATTAATTTAGGTCTGTTTTCATAATCAAGTCCAAATAAGAAATTTATGAAATTGATTATTGGTTACGTGACACGTGTTTGGGTGGCTTCTTTTCTGGAATTCTCGTCCCCCACCACTTAATATACTGGACGTAAATAAATGAAAAGGAAAAAAAAAGAAAGAAAAGAAGAAAAAGGTGTATTATATTGTTTCATTTATTTCCATCTCTCTCTCCCCGTGTCTGTGTTTGTGATGCTTAGAAGGTTGAAATCATGCATATATGTTTTGTCTGTCAGCTTTTGTGCTGATTATGCATCCATGCATGCATGGGTATCCCTCAAAGTGTCTTCAAGGTACGTAGACAGGGAAACAATGGTGTCGGGAACACAACATCTTTAATGAGATCACCTTTCAATTACTACCTGTTACTGATTTCCGGCATAGACAATTAACTGTTCAATTCCGGCATTCTTGTTTTCCACTTAATTTATCCACCATGATATAACAAGTCTTAAATTTAAAGCATAATACATTTTTTACTATTTCAGTAAATCGAATACCATTATACTGCAATTACAAGCATCTCGAACGTGCTTAACCTATTACTTAATAAAAAATATAGTTGTATCTTAAGAAATCATTGTAAAAGTGTGATAAAGAAAGTTGTATCTTATAAGAGATTGTAGTTGAACTTAATTGGGTGGTGTGACGTCCCGAAATATAATATATATATATATATATATATATATATATATATATATATAATGCATCAGTTCATAAAAATAAAGAAAGTAGTTAGGAGCATATAAATGATAGAATTAAGGAGTATAATTATCCAAATTTGGCTAGGAATTTTAAAACTTGTGGGGTTGGTTACCAAGCTGTGTGAGCATGGAGTTTTCCCTGATGCAATGCTCTGTTAATTGGATTGGGAAGGAAGAGGGACACTCAGTGCATGAATAACTAGGTTAGATTCAATTTATTTTTTCCTAATTTAAATTTTACATGTCAATAAACCTATTAATGTCACGCAATCACTTAACACTAACACGTCATTAACTTTAATCCAGAGAGGCAGCTCCAACGTTAATTTTTTGACGCCGTTAACGAAAAGGATTAACTTAGACAATTTTTTCAAAAGTTAGGATCAACTATTACCTTTTAAAAAAGGTAGGACCATTTTGAACACAACCCCCCATACTAGGGACCAAAAACAGTATTAAGCCCTTCTTATTTAGAATTATAAACTAAAGTGAACTCACTAATACAGGAAGACAATTTAAATTTGCCCAATATGTCTTGGATTTAAGAAAAACATTTATAAAAAAATTAATTGCAATTTTTGAAATTATAAGAGTATAAGCTTCCATTCTTGGGAAGCATCCATCCTAGTCCAGTCATATTCCCGGTAGTAGTGACAAGACCGTAAAGAAGAAGAAATCAATATTGATAGTACGTAGATTGTAGGACTCTATTTCTTATAAACATATTTTTAAAAATTTTATGCTTGTTTGAATTACATTATAAACATGTTTGTGATGTTTGTGTGGTATTGTATTAATATTTTATTACAAATTTTTATAATTTTTGACAAATGTTGGCTGTTGAAAAATTCAGTTTTTTTTTTTATATGGTTCTCCAATAAAACACTTGGTTTCTCGTAGGAGCACATAGGTATAAGGAAAATGTTTTGTTGATATCCTTATTTTGACACAATTTTGACAATGACACTTGGCATCCGTTGGCTGGTCAGTTTGGGTGAAGAAAGAGAAAACTTTTTAAAATGTTCCGGAGTGTAATTTTGGAAAACGGAAGATCTGAAATTTCATTTTGGCGGTTTTAATTTTGATCCTTCGTTCACTTTCGCTTCGTGTGTGTTCTCTCCCATTGGCCTCCTGTATCCTCTCGTCTCGTCCCTCCACTGGCTTCATCTCTGACATTCGCCTCCTGTATCTCTTCGTGTCGTCTCTCCACTCGCTTCATCTCTGACATTCGCCTCTTGTATCCCTTCGTTCACTCTCACTTCGTGTGTGTATTGGTAAGGTCTCTTTTGGTGTTTTGGGTCTCTTTGCGTTGTGGCTCTGTTTTGCGTTTTCGCTTTGTTTGGCATTGTTTGGTGTTTTCGCTTCTCTTTCTCTCTCCTCGCTTTCTTTCGCTTGCCGCAATGGCGTCCAGAAACCCAAAGGTAAGTTAAAGTTATGGTGTTATATATAGTTGGTTTTTTTTTGGTAAATAATAAATTTTTTTTAATGTTTTGTAGTGGCGGGTTCGAATCTCTCTTGATTCATCAATCATTGTTAATATGAATGGGTTACTGAGAGATGTCCATGTAGAACAAATTGCGATGACATCATTTCGTTGGTGTTTGGAGCTTCGTTAGGTTGTGGAGATTAACTGTGAATGTTTTTCATATTATATGTGACAAAATCTTAAGTAATGAAATAAAGTCGTACTTAATGGACACTTAAACACTACATAGTCACATACAACGTTGAAAACACAAGGCTATTCAGCTGTGGTCCCCTACGTATTCACTGGTGGCTCCTTGAGTTCAGCGAGATGTGCATAATCCATTTTAGACACGTTTAATCGTTTACAATCCCTTTTAAACGATTACAATGCAGATTTTAACAGCAGACATGGCAGAACTTCAGTTCTCTCAATCAATAATGTTAGAAGTATTACTTCTGTTGTCACCGAGGTCTCGTGGCTTCTCTCGCTTCTACGTGAATTGCATGTCTCTCCTCTTCCTCCGACGGTGTATTCTGATAACCAATGGACAATTCTCCTTACCACCAATATCCTATCCTATCGTGCGTTCTAGAATAACAAACTTCGAGCTAGATCTCCACTACATTCGTAATCATGTCTATAAAAAGCTCATTCATGTTCGACATCTTCCGGCTCAGTTTCAAGTAGCTCACGCCACCAATCTCTGGTTAATTTTTCTCGCATTTCGTAATAAACTTAAGGTTTTGGATCTTCATCCACCATCCTAAGTTCAAAGGAACGTCTATAACGTCTTTCTATTGTTTCTGTTTGTTCTGTTTTTCTTCTGTTATATATATGAGACTCTCCTCTACATAAATAATATCAATTCTTTTCTCTTCGTTTACATACAACCATCTGTTAATGTACCATATCTTTACTTACATATTGAAAAAAAACTATGCAGTCATCCTCCCTATCTTCAAATGATACACCTTGCAAGAATAATGGCAGATAAGAAAAAAAAGAGAATAAAATAATACGAAAGGACGGTTAACAACATGATTAATTACTTTAATCTGATCAACAAAAATAACTTTATTTCTCCTGATTGTAGATGATTAACTACTATAATACTGATTCCAATTTATTTAATTATTTCTGGTGTTTGATCACATATACTTATCAAATTGACTAAACTGATTAAAAACACGGTCGCTGCTGTTTCTATCAAAACCAACTTTCAAGAAGACAAACAAGAATGACCCAAATCTCTAAACTTATGTGGAAAATAATCAGAAGGTCATCTTCACATTATAAAAATCAATCCTGCAAAGGCATTTTGAAGTGGTCAAAGTGAAAGAAAAGCATGAAGAATAGATTAGCAAAGAAAGAGGAAGAAAATAGTTTATTTTGTATTTGTTTGAGAATAAGATTTGAAGTGGGTTAACGTTAGAATGTGTGAGGTAAGAGAGTAGAATTTTTTGTGTCTGGTAAAGGATCCACGTAATGCTCCATCTTTTCACTTTCGGTGCCATGCAAAGAGTTTCAAACAATAAGCTCTGAGATATGGTTGTCGTTACAAAGTAGCCACCACAAGGATGTCCCTCGAAAACAGGTCGGCGATAATCCGCACGCGTGGGCTCCACACTAAATCTCTATCATTTTCTTCTTTTTACTATATAATCATATTTCTCTATATTCTCTCTCATCAATTTTATTTTATTACTTTCTTCTATCTCCTGAATTTTCATGCTATTCCCATGAAAACTCTTTTAGGATTATAATAATAATAATGTGATTTTATGTTTGTGTTAGCTTTCAATCACTAATTTGGGCATGAATGTTCATGTGTTAAAAGTAGTATTTTGGAATGAAATGTTAATTTTGAGGATTTATGTAAGTTTGTTATAAAGTGTATTTAAAAGTCAGAATGTATACTTACTAATTATATATATGATTTTACAATCGTCCAAGTTATAAACTCTCGCACATGTTTTAGGATATTATTGATACCTTTAATAATAAAAAGATATTTACCTATAAAAGAACTATGTAAGTTTCTATACGAAATTAGAAATTAATTTTACTTTCCATTTTAAAATTATATAGTTTTTGACATATTGAAATAAGTTCAATGATATGGTTAAAATTTCTTTGAGATATTTTTTATTTTGTTACGGATTTCTCATTTTAAAAGATGTTTGATGCGTTAATAAAAAAAGGAGTGATTATAAATATTTTATTATGGGAATCGGAAAAAAAAATGTAATTAAATGAGACAATTGGGTTGTTCGAATTCATTTAAAAAATTGTTAAAAACAAAATCAAAATCTTCAAAAAAAAAATATTATTTAAAGAAGAAAAATCCTTAAAATGAATATCTCCCTATTGACTGATCTCCTTTGGAAGGACCCTTAATTTTAAAGATCTAATTCTTTAATTTGTATCCATCGTAGACATGAAATTTTATCAATATGAGAACAAATCCTATAATTTTATCAATTTTATAGAACAAACTTCATTATAACAATGGAACAAGTACTGTAGACTACAATGAAATAGATACGAAAGAGAAATATAAAATTAACACCTAAATTCCATAAACTGTGTACACAAATGCCAAAGCCTGTCTTTCTTAGCTCTTCAAATCCCATGAGGACTTCTTCATAAAAATTGTTGTTTAATTAACTTCACGTGATTTCAATGAAGAATCATAACATAGTTTAGATGAGCAACAACAGTCTCCATTACAAAATTGAGGATAATAAGGATTAAAAAATATAGAGACTGTTACAATTAAAAGTTAAATTCCACCATCCAGATAAATAAACACAAAAAAACGAGATTTCTTACTTTGTTAGTAAAAACTATGATTGATTATGACCTATATTTTTTCTGAAGTTACTGAGATGAATATTAATTTTCTTTTAAGTTTTCATTTATTAGGAATCATGTATAAATATATATGTAAAAGATGATTTTTAGTAAGTGAAAACTTTCAGAGACAAATTAATACCCATTTTAGAAACTTCAGAGAAAAAATATAAGACATAATCAACCTTAGTTTTTGCTAACAAAGGAAGAAACCTCGTTTTTTTTTCATGTAATATGTAGGATTTAAAGAAAAATAAGATAACTTTGCTTCAAAGTTGGACAAGTGAAACATGGACACGTGGCTGGAACATGTAGATTGTGGATTGAATCACATCTATTTAGACAGATAGGAGATTATGTTGGGTTTGTGAGAGTATATTATTATTTTAGGGTGATGCAAGAAAGTTAGGGGTCTCTTTCTTTGACCCAATGACTAATCACAGTTTACCTACTTCTCTTGTATGGGTTTCTGTGCTGTCTACGCTAATTTAGGAACACACTGCATGGTGATTATGTCGGAGAATCCAAATGGGGGCACTATCTATGACATGTCCAACAGTTCGACTGAGATGGAAAGACAAAACATCCATTACTATGTCACACAATTATACCACTCCTCTGTTTAATATCTTACTTTTGAGACCACTCTCACTTTGGTTAATCACCATTCCCTACTAAGTTTCTTCACAACACCTTCCATCAATCAAATCTTATTCCTTGCTTTCTAGTCCCTCAATTGCAGGCATGTCAAATCTAATCATGGCAGTTCACCCTTCCATTAAACAAGCATCAGAATTATTGAAAAAAAAATGGTTATGTTCAAAGAAATTGAAAAACTATAGTTCCTGGTTTAGGATAAATGTACGTAGTTGTGTGAGTATTTTATGGTTGGATAATGGTATTTAAATAATATTTTTTTAATAATATTTGAACAACATGTTATTCTGTATTGATCTATGCTAGTGTTTATGATTATTATTATTATTGATTGTAGAGTAATTTTGGATCAATCAAATAATTACACATAGACGATGTTCAAATGTTGTCACAAAATGTTGTCTAATTATCATTATTTAAAATTATTTATTAAGTTTAACTATAGATATTTCCTTCTTATGAAAACAGACACAATTCGTAATTAGTGATTATTATTTTCTTAACAATGATTAAAATGAAATAAATAAAAAAGTATAATTTAATTTTTTTTAAATGAAATGAAACAAATCCAATACATATTAATATTAATTGCAATTCATTTGAAATGGGATAATCAAATATATCTAAATAGTATTATATGGTGATACCTTTTTAAAAGAAAATTATACGAACTTTTATCAATTTAAAATGCTGCTTTTATTTTTCAATATCCATTAAATAAATAAGATCTTATTAAAATTTACCAACATATTTCATAGAGGAAGATCCATTATTTTAAACCTATACATAAATATTATAAAATATATATGATGGCCTTTTGTTTTGCCCGTTTTTCTGCATGCATTTAAAATTTTCCATGCAATGCAACGACTTTCTTATATGAGAGAAAAAGAGCTGATATAGTGGACCTCTTTTTTTTTTTTTTTTCATTTTGGAGGTCACATCATATTGGTTTAATATTAGTATACTATTTATCTTGAGGAAAATTAGTGCTATTACTGTCATAAAATGACGAAACAAAAGTCAGATCAGTTTTTTATAAAAGCATCTCAAGTTGGTGCATATTGAAAAGGAGGGAGTTTCAGTGTACAAACTTATTTATTCATTGCGAATTCCTAATGCATTTTTGCAATTATAAAAAACAAAAAACAAGTTTGGACCCTGAAAGAGGAAAAAACCTATGAGGGAAGTACAAAGGCTATATTATTTTATGTCAAATTTAAAAAACTATGATTTTTTTTTTGGAGCACTAGGGGACCAAAAACTATATAGGACATTTATATATGTAGGACCAACTTTTTTGTGCTAGCTAGGAGCAGGAAAAGAAATATATTGTCTCCTTTTTACAACTCAAGCACCTAAGTTTCTCAAGGTAGTTGCTCAACCACCTGCTTTGATCAATTAATCAATTGATTAAAAAAACACTAGAGAATAAAAATATTACATAATAAGAGACCCTTATTAATCATTTGAACTAAAAAGAAATATTTCAACCTAAAAGGAAAAGAGTAAAATAAGTTTTTGAATTTACATTATTAGTTTTAAAATTTGGGATATTTTTTTAGGTGTGTTCATTCTTTAAGATGAATATGAGAAAAAGTAAGTAAATAAATTTGAGAGTAAAGTGTTTTATATTTTTTAAGGATTCGTTTGAACAGATTTTTCTGTTTACAGAGATGGACGAGAATGGATAAGAAATTTTTTTTGTTCGCTTTTAGAGATTAGCGAGGAATGAAATGAGAAGATTTACGGGATTCTCCCTTTATTCAATCACTACGACAGTGCGAAGATTTGGAAGGAATGGTGAGTAAATTTCATTTTTAACCTTTAATAATTAACTTTCATACTTTTATAATAATAATAATAATAATAATAATAATAATAATAATAATAATATAAATAATAATACTAATAATATAAATAATAATAATAATAATAGTAATAATATAAATATTAAACTTAATTTTATTCAAAAGATTTATTACCTTTTTATGAAATTTTGAAATTGAAATTAAAATTAAAAGAAATGAATTTTTATTTAAATATATTGTATTAATTATTTATTAAATATATTGTATTAAACTTAGATATTTTTTAAAATATATTATATTAATTATTTATTAATTATTTATCATTTTATATTATTTTAATAACTAGGGGTATTTTGGTAATCTTTAATTTTTACCCATTAAACTAATTTTTTAAATCTATAATATCAATCAAATCCTACCCTAATTCTCACAAACTTTACTTCCAAACCTACTCTCAATTACTCACAAATCCACTCAAAAAAACAACAAAAATTATCCTCAAATCCACTCAAATCCATTCAAAGCATCTCCCCCAAATCATCTCCCTCAAATCCATCCCAAAGAACACATCTTAAGAGTATTGAAGATATAGTGAGTAGATTTGGAAATAAAGTTTGTGAAAGTTTCTGAGTGATTTGACTTATATGATAGATTAGAAAAATGTTATAATAAACATAAAATAAAGATTACCAAATTGTCCTTGAATGATCACATGCTCCATCACCTACATCAACCACATACTACATCCACCATGAGGTCACTACCATCACATGAACTCAACTTCACAACATGCACGACTGTCAACTCCAATTCAGCCCTTCCATCATGGATCTCCTACAACACTAACAAACAAGAAGTCAATGAAGTAAAATTGGAATCAGTTACATCGCATCAAGGAATCGGTTCCATCACATTAAGGAATCGATTCCAAGCCACCGGAATGCCTCGTGGAATCGATTACAAACTCTTGCAATCAGTTCCCTCTTTGCATGAATCGATTATGCTGTTTGTTGGAATTGATTATATATGCTTGGTTGGAATCAGTTATGCCATCATGGGAATCGATTCTTGTCTGTGTTGAATGCATGGTGGAATAGGTTTCATCTCAAGAGAATCAGTTCCTCTCCTTCATTAGATGAATGCATGTCAAGAAAAGGTGAGGTTTAAAAAATATTTTTCAACTTTTCACCCTTAAATCAGTTGGGTCCAGTAGAGATTCAAAAATATCCCATCTTGCAAAACCTCACCATCTCTCGCTTTTAAATACACAAATCCAAACATAATACTCACCCTCAAATATCCTTCTTTGCCAATATTTGTAAATAGAATTTTCACTTCAAACAAACACAACATTGATATCAAGTTTTAAAAATTGGGAGGTCTATTTGAATTTCCCTGTACTAATTTGAAAGATCAACGTTAGTGTTAGTAGTGCTTAACCTATACTACAGGGACTTGGAACATCAGAGTTCTTAATTGAAAAGAGTAAGAATATAATGAACTAAAGAGTGTAGTTTTGTCAGGTTATCATGTCGAGCATATTTGTTTGCAATGGCAAGTTTATATTGATATCATATCCATTCTATGACTAAGCTAGATGGTGAGTTTATATTGACGTCACATCCATTTTAGAACTAGACTAGTTCTTTCTCGGACGTTGCCTTGGTGAAAGTTTTATTGGAGCTATGTAAGCGAATGTATTGTATCGCTAAAATACTAAACTAATTGAAACATGTCACCGAGAAGCTTATAATCAGTGACACGTGACTTTAAAATGGTTATTTTCTCTATCACCTCCGTACTTTCTTTTAGTGTCTATGATTTTTTTTAATGTCCTGTTGATTTAAATTTTTAAACTATAATATGAAAATTAAAAATATTTTTTAGATTATATAATCAGATAAACTTTTTATTAAAAAAAAAGTAAAAATTCCAGATTATGCTATTAAAATGCTAAAACAGACTATGCTATCAATAAACTAATAGCTTTCAACGTAATTTAAAAACCATATCATTATTTAATAAATAAAGTGGCTTATGTTTACCTTATAAGTTACAATCCACTTGAGCTTACTTGTAATTTATTTAGTTTTTTTCACTCATATTTCTTATATTTTAATATATCATTTTATTATCTTTTAATTTTCTTTTTATATAAATAATCAATTATGATACTACTTTTAATATTTGTGAAATTTTAATTTTTTATTTAATTGATATTAAAAAATAGATTATAATTTAAATTAATTAATATTTTATTATATGATGCTATATAAAAATTACACAAAGTGAAAATTGTAAAAATCAAATTCAATATAGTTTAAATGTAAAAATACAAAAATTGCAAAGATAATAAACATTGAATTTGATTAATAATCTTATAACAACTACTTTGAATAAAATAACTTATCCATATATAATCAGGCATGTTTTTCTGAAATCTCGTTTCCATCGCATGTATTTTAGACACATTAAACCATTAATCTTTCCCTCCCTTCTTTTATATTTATTATTTTATTTATATTTTTCTTTTACTATTATCTTGTTAATGTTTTGTATAATAAAATAAAATAAAAATAGTTCTTCATTTTTTATTTTTTTATATTTTTTGGACTTCTAAAATGTTAGTATCCATCCATGTTTTTTTTTTTAATATCATACTGCAAATAGTAATGGAGGTTTAGATTGAAACTTGGTCTATATTAAATTTTCAATCATGTCTACAGAGTAGTATCAAATCCGGCAGGAACAAGACATTATACAAGCATGGAAAGTATAAAAACATAAAAAGTATGAGAATAATCTTACCATTGATCTAGATCTATATGTTTTAAAATAATTTTTCTCTCATTTTTCTGCACTATTTTTGGCCAAGGCTAGCATGGGTGGCTAAATATAGTAGTTCTCTTTCTTTGTAAATGACTTTTGAAATATATGAAAAAGGGAGAGAATTTGAAGCAAACACTTGTGAAAATAATTCTCATTCATGAGTTTTTATCTTGATTTTTAAAAGTCAAAGTGGTTATTCTTCCTTTGTGCTTATCTTGAAGATGAAAGTGGAACTTCAAATTCAAGTAGCGGGCGTTCTTCCACCATCTAACTACTCTCCAACTTTTATCTTTTAATTTATGTTCATGTTCTTATGCTCTATAATTTTCAGTTCAATAATATTCTAATCAATTTTCGTCCATAGTTATGCTCTTCTTAATGATTAGATTATGCTAACTTGAATTCTAGATCCTACACTTGCTCCTATTCTTATGATTATAATCATTCATTCAAGCCTCTTAAGAATTGATTCCAAGTTTTAAGGCAAGAATATATATATTCAACTCCCGTACTTATCTTGTTTCATATAAATTTAATCTTCCTTTCCATATATGAACTGTATTAAAAATATAAGAGAAAAGTTCTACTAATAGTACTATAATTTTCCACTAAATATCCATTTGCCACAAATTGTTTATGAGGAGAAAATATGTATAAGATGGAAATTCAATGATAGAATTCAGTGATTTTCAAAGGAGATCATTTTGGGTGCACTCTGATGACGATCCCATGATTGAGCATGGTAAATCACAATATCAGACTGATCTCATCCTCAATAAGTTTAGCTTGCCCAGTACCCTGGAATGTAAAATGATACCATCTTACAAGGTGCAAATGATTTTAACAAAATTGCCCCACTAACACATCAATTAGCATGTTGCTGACATGCTAAACCTCATTCCTACACTTTTACCATGACATTAAAAACAATGAAAGTATTTTTCATTAAATATTAGTTTTACACTAAATTTGAAAACATGTAATAACAGAATAATACAAATTACATAAAACACAAAGTTAATAAACAATCCTAAAATGTTATAAGCAACACGAGAGTATAATGCAGTGGAATAAAACTTAGAGTTGTAGAAAGCGTGTTCGGTCACAGTTTTAACTTAAAATGGTTCGTTTTCAGAAAATCAATTTTCTTTCAGAAAATTTGTCGAACAGTTGATATGCGTAAAAGATAAAGAGTGTAGGGAATAGAAAATCACATGAGTCATTTTTATACTGGTTCGATTCAACAGAATCTACGTCCAGTCGTTAATCACTATAGAAAGTGATTAACAGTTCCACTAAAAATATGTTTCACAGATTACAACAAATAGTGAATAAAACAGATAAATAAACCTTCCTTCGACGAACGAACCAGAAGAAGAACACTCTGCCAATTCGAAGAGAACTGCTCCGACTTTCGACAAAGGAAACGCGAGCTTCTCCTATTCACGAGACCAGGCAGAGCACCTTGCTAACTTGAAGAGAGCTTGCTCTGACTATCAACACACGAAACGCGAGCCTCTCCTGTTCACGAGACCAAGCAAGGAAACTTTGAACAAGCTTTTGAGAAATTCCTCTGACAAACAGTATTCTGCAAAGCCTCAGTTCAAAACCGTTGCTTCTGAACTTCTCAAAAACCCAATATATAGCTAGCTGCTCTGAATATCAAAGGTCAAGTCCCAACTACCACGAATAATCGATTATTGTAAGTGATAATCGATTATTCAACTCCGTTACATGTTTTTCAAAAAGTTATAATCGATTATATCAAGTGATAATCGATTATACCTGAAAGACTTGTGATAATCGATTATTGCAGTTAAAAATGCAAGTTTTACAAAGTTTATAAGACTTTCCTAATACATTTAATTTCTACAAATTGCTTTTAAATAAATCTAACATCTTGTTTAATTTAAAGCTTCTTGCAACATCATCAAAACAATTGTCTTCAAGTTTTACCAATACTCCTTATTGGTAACACATACCATCTTACAAGGTGCAAATGATTTTAACAAAATTGCCCCACTAACACATCAATTAGCATGTTGCTGACATGATAAACCTCATTCCTACACTTTTACCATGACATTAAAAACAATGAAAGTATTTTTCATTAAATATTAGTTTTAAACTAAATTTGAAAACATGTAATAGAAATTCAGGACTAGAGGATCTCTCAGGTGGTTGAAGGTTGAGGTGATTTTCAATATTTCCATTAATCTCAAGAAATTGATCAACCATATAACCTTCATGAGCTTGCTGCCATTTATAAATTTGATCAAAGTGAGCTTTCTGGACAAGACTCATATCCTCCAGTTATCACAAAATTTCTCAATCAAAAGCTTCACCCCCTCCTTTAAAAAAAATCTAAAGTTTTATGCTCCTCATAAAATAGGTAACTTAAAAAGAATTTAAGTCCTTTTAATTTATTAAAAGTACTCCCCCTAAATGTAATAATCCTCTCTTAAAGGAAAAACAAACCAAAAAAAAAATTAAAAAAGTTTTTTTTTTGTTTTTTTTTTACGCTTATAATCGATTATTACTTTAAATAATCGATTATTTGTGATCCAAATTGTCAAAATCCAAATTTTTAGGCCGAGATAATCGATTATTTCCCTTTGGTAATCGATTATTTACGTTAATTTCCGAAAAACAGAGATTTGGGCCAAATTTTTAACTTAAAACACATCTAGCATTCATAAAATGTCCAGATAAAGGTTTGAGTGGGAATAATCTATGAAAAGTGCTAAACTTACGAAAATTGAGAAAATTTCATAGATCTTGAGCGTAAGAAATATCTAACACTCCCAACTCTCTCCTAAGTTCATAGAATCTAGACACCCCCTTAAATGACTCTCATCCTTAACAAAAGAAAGATGAATTTATAAAGTTTGAACTTTTATAAAATGAGAGGCAAATACATGATGAAATACCAAAGTATAGATGAATAACCAGATATCTAACAGCCTTATATATCTCCCCCTCAAATGAGTACCAGGTATCACAATATCATGTCATAAGATGTCAAACAAAAATTTCTCTTGAACTCACAAACAAATTATGAAAAATATTTTAAGATCTCTTCAGTCCAAAACAATGGAGAGATGCTTTCAAGGCAGTTTAGAAAAGTATTTGCAATTCCAAATAAGTTTCAATGTTCTCAACAAAACAAATTCAGCTTTTATCAAATTTAATTAATTCATTGAAATCCATAATCAATTTATAAACTACAATGAACGCAACAATTGCTTAAATGAATATGATCACATCACAGCTGCTCAAGGTTTAACAGGAAAGCATTTCTACTAGCATAATCAGTTGAAAAACTAATTTTGACAGCATAACTTATAACTTCCCAAACAGCAACTATGATTCATGCACTCTCATATCCCAATCTGTTCAACCCCATGAATTTAGTTGTGCATATCAAAACAACATATACAAAAAATTCAAATCTCTACAGAGACAATTTCAAAATAAAGATGATAATTTCATCATTAAATGTCTTTAATCATCCAAATGCCAATGAAAATCTAGCTCATTTAAATGACGCTTTCATAGTTCTTGATGCTGGACAGAGAGTACACCAAAGGTAATTTCAAAGTACTCATGAAATTGCATACTGAGCCGGTTAAGCACAGATTCAATTTGACAATTAACAACAAAACACTGAAATACAATGCACGTGACTAATCATAACAAAGATTAAATTCAACATATGAATGTCTCAAATAGATTAATTTCACTGATTAAAGTGTGTAAATAGACAAGAACACATCACAGGATGAATGAAACAATGATGAACATATCATTTGCCCAAACATAAATAAATTCAACAGTAATCTCATAATGGAAGATCAAGCAGATCAAAATGTAACAGCAAAGTTTAAATACTACTTAGCTTAATCACTCGGTGCTTGAACCAAAGCTTTTGATATCACTTGATGAATTTACTTTTGGACTTGGAGCATCAATTTCAAAAGCAGAATAATTTTATAGTTCTCTTCTCCTTTTGAAAACTTAACCTGCAAAACAAAGCAATGGAGCTTTTGGTACCCATAATCTTATTTGGGTCCTTGAGGTTAGAGACATATTACTTTATGACAGGAATCCAAGCATATTTCCCATTTGGAACTCCAAAATGTTTAATGTTACATTTGTTTGATGTATGTCCATGTTTCATACAGTAAAAACAACAACCATCATTCACTTTATTTTTAACAAAAGTTCCTTTTTGAACCCAAACTCTACGAGTTCTTTTAAATTGTGGTTTCCTATGTTGATGCATGTTCTTGTTTTTAACATTTTTCTTTCTAAAACCATTTTGATAATGTGAAATAGATTTGGTAGCTTTAGCAAGCAAATTTTCAAGAATATCTATGTCAAACATGTGACTCTTACAAGACAAACATTCAATAGGTTGATTATTTTCATCAGATTCAGATAATTTCATTTCAAGATTACTAACTTTGTTTCTTAACATTACTTCTTCATCTAATGCACTTTCATATTTAATTTTCAATTCCTTAAAATCCTTTTTCAAATTTTTATGATCCTCATCTAATTTCTCAGATTCATTTAACAATTTAAGAAAAGCTTTTTGTAAATCAAACTCACTAGTATCAAGGCTAGATCCACTTACTTGGCTTGCAGTGTCATCAGTAGAACCGTCAAACATAGGTTTGCTTCTTCAATATAATCACTTGAACTACAAGTGCTTGATGTCGTATCCTCCCAAGCAATGTAGGCCTTTTTTTTGTGAGATTTCTTTGCTTTTCTTTCTTTACTTCTTTTGTTACTTGAACAATCAGCTTTCACATGGCCTCACTAGTGCAAAAACGCTATTTAAGGTCACCCCTTAGACGTTGGTTAAGGGTAAGCACGACGTATATTGATGACCGGTGGCATTTTCGTAAATAAGTTGGCCATATAGACGTCAGTTAGAAGGTGCCCCGACGTTTATAATATTTTAGACGTTGGGGCCCCTCCTAACTGACGTCTATATGTCTGACAGGTGGGTGAAAAGTCATTTCTTTCAGTCATATAGACGTCAGTTAGGAGGGGCCCCGATGTCTATATGGCGGAAATTAATGGCTATTCACCTACCTGTCAGACATATAGACGTCAGTTGGGAGAGCCCTGACTTCTAAAGCACTTTAGACGTCTGTTACTCTGGGAACTGACGTCGAAACCTTAAATCCAGAAATTCAAAAAGTCACTTTAGACGTCTGTTACTCTGGGAACCGACGTCTAAAGCCTAAATCCAGAAATTCAAAAAGTCACTTTTTGACTCCATTTAGACGTCTGATCTCGCCACTCCGACTTCTAAAGAACTTTAGACGTTTGTTACTCTGGGAACCGATGTCTAAAACATAAATCCAGAAATTTAAAAAGTCACTTTTTGACTCCATTTAAACGTCTGATCCCGCCACTCCGACTTCTAAAGCACTTTAGACGTCTGTTGTAAAGGGAACCGACGTTTAAATGTTTCCATTAAAACACTGCGAACGTGAGAAAGTATTTATGCGCACTCATTGTTCATCATCTTCCTCGCGTTTTCTTTGCACATGCTACGTTTTTCAGGTTCATTTTCTCACTTTTGCACCGTTTAAAATTAATTTTACTCCGATTACATTACTCTTTGATGAATTATTTTTCATTTGAACCGATTAAAATACGTTTTCATTGAGTTTTTGTGCAGTTTTGCTCATGTCCTTAGGAGCGTTCTTGGACGGCGATTGCTTGCATTTTACACTCCCCCAATTCCCTCCACTACATTATCAAAACTGTCCAATACAAAATAAGAAGATACAATCCATTCTCTTCAACTAAAATATAAAGTTGTAAACTCGAATCACCATGACCTAGGAGCAACTCGAGAGGCCTCAAGCGGAGAAAGATCCTATCAAATACGACGACATTTTATACGTCTGATCTATGAGTCTGACGTCTATATCGACGTCTGACCTATATAGCCCGACGTCTATGTAGACGTCGGACCTATGGGGTCCGACGTCTCATGTAACGTCACTCGAATAGACGTCGGTTCGGGATCTGACGTTAAAAGCCCAAAATAACCAACGTTAAACAACGTTTTTCCACTAGTGCCTCTTTCACCACATCCATAACATTTGAAACTTGATGCAGAGCCTTGATCGTTCTCCTTCTTCTTCAAGATTTGGCTTTCACTATTTGCCATTAAGCATATATTTTCTTCCTCATTAAAATCGCTTGAGCTTGAGGAGTTTGATGTAGAGCTTGAATCACACGGTGTCAACTTATCCACATCTATGACTTCATTATAACTGTGTCTTAAAAATTTCCACGTTTCCTGTGCACTTTTATAAACAGAGACTTTGAAAAAATCATCAATGGTTAGTGCAGATAAAATTATATTTCGAGCCTTAATATCAAATTGGGCTCTTCTGTTTTCCTCAACAGTCCAGTCAAAATATGATTTTTCTACTTCAACACCATCAACTGTACTTTTAGGAATAAAAGGACCATTTTGTACAGCTTCCCAGATGCCTCTATTAACAGACTCCAAAAAAAATTGCATTCTTATTTTCCAAAAAGAATAATTTTCCCCCGTAAACAAAGGAGGTCTATCAATAGAAGCACCCTCAGCATACATTTGGTTATGACCGCCCATTTTCGAAAAGTTTGAAAAACTATCAAAGCAAACTCTGATACCAATTGTTGTTTGGTACCAGACAGACTGTGACGCAGCGTAATAAAACTTAAGGTTAGCTGAGAGCGTGTTCGGTCACAAATCAAGTCGTTTTAGAAAATTGATTTTCTTAGAGAACTTTTATCAAACAGTTGATATGCGTAAAAGATAAAGAGTGTAGGGAATAGAAAATCACACGAGTAATTTTTATACTGGTTTGATTCAACAGAATCTACGTCCAATCGTTAATCACTATAGAAAGTGATTAACAGTTCCACTAAAAATATGTTTCAAAGATTACAACAAATAGTGAATAAAACAAATAAATAAACCTTCCTTCGACGAACGAACCCGAAGAAGAACACTCTGCCAACTCGAAGAGAACCGCTCCGACTTTCGACAAAGGAAACGCGAGCTTCTCCTATTCACGAGACCAGGGAGAGCACCTTGCTAACTCGAAGAGAGGTTGCTCCGACTATCGACACACGAAACGCGAGCCTCTCCTGTTCACGAGACCAAGCAAAGGAACTTTGAACAAGCTTCTGAGAACTTCCTTTGACAAACAGTATTCTGTAAAGCCTCAGTTCAAAAACGTTGCTTCTGAACTTCTCAGAAACCCAATATATAGCCACCTGCTCTGAATATCAAAGGTCAAGTCCCAACTGCCACGAATAATCGATTATTGTAAATGATAATCGATTATTCAAGTCCCTTACAGGTTTTTCAAAAAGTGATAATCGATTATACCTGAAAGACTTGTGATAAGCGATTATTTCTTCTCCATAATCGATTATTGCAGTTAAAAATGCAAGTTTTACAAAGTTTATAAGACTTTCCTAATACATTTAATTTCTACAAATTGCTTTTAAATAAATCTAACATCTTGTTCAATTTAAAGCTTCTTGCAGCATCATCAAAACAATTGTCTTCAAGTTTTACCAATACTCCTTATTGGTAACACATACCATCTTCCAAGGTGCAAATTATTTTAACAAAATTGCCCCACTAACACATCAATTAACATGTTGCTGACATGCTAAACCTCATTCCTACACTTTTACCATGACATTAAAAACAATGAAAGTATTTTTCATTAAATATTAGTTTTAAACTAAATTTGAAAACATGTAATAACATAATAATACAAATTACATAAAACACAAAGTTAATAAACAATCCTAAAATGTTATAAGCTCCTTAAAGTGTTAGAAGACTTTATTGAAATCATTGACATATCATATATAGTAGAATTGATATCTCAAGCAGCAGGGATTTGTTTTGTAACTTTGATAGTCTCTTTGTACAAATATGATTATTGAATGATTGAAAATTAATAAAAAAAACAAGAATACATAGTTCCAAGAAAAGTTATAAGAAACATAACAAGAAAAAATACTTTTGCTCATTAAAATAGTTCTTCATTTTCTTTATTTTACACTTCCTAGACTTGTAAAGCGTAATATCCATGTCCTCTAATTTCTTTGTAATATCAATGTTCAAATAGTAATTGTAGTTTAGATTGAAATTGAGCCTAAATTTAAAGTTTCAATCATGTCCTAAGAGTAATTCTCATCCATGAGTTTCTTGATTTCTAGGAGTACAAGTGATTATTATTCCTTGATGTTTATAGCGGGCCTTGCTTCTTCCACCATCTAATTATTCTTCACTTTTTATCTTTTAATTTCTGTTCATATTCCTGTGTTCTATAATTTTCGGTTCAATTATAATTTAATCCTTTTCCATTCATAGTTATGTTCTTGTTATTCTATTAGGCTAGATTGAATTTTATATTGTCTTTGTACTGACTTCTAGATCATACACTTGTTCTTATTCTTATGATTAGAATCATTGATCAAGCCTGTCAAGAATTGATTTCAAGTTTTAAGGCAAGGATAAATTCAACTCCAATAGTTATCTTGCTTCATATGAATTTAAGCTTCCTTTGCATATATGACCTCTATCAGAAACATGAGAGAAAAATGCTTCTAACTGACTATAGTTTTCCACTAAATATTCATCTGTCACACATTCCTTATGAAGAGAAAATATGTATAAGCTATTTAAGAACAAAATACACAATCGTAAATCAATAATCAAAGACAAACATGTTCCTGTGTGAAATAAATGGCAACCTCCAACCAAACACACCAAATGAGAATAACATTTATATATTATCATCTGAATCCTATCATCCATGTTGTAGTGTCCAAGTTCGATCTTTAGATGGAATGATGACTTTTGACAATATAGACAAGTCATATAAAACTAATTGAAGTTGTTGCTTTCACATTCTTTGGACAGTTTCACTGTAATATAGGTACATGCACCAGATAAAGCTCCGAGTACGGGAGCTATTGATGAGTCGATATTTTATTGATTTCACTTAGTATATTGTGGTATAATTAATCAGGGAATTGTGCTTAATTGTCTGTTATTTCCCCGTTTTTTGTAATTATGCTTAATTTGGTCGGAATTTCGTATTTTCACTAATTTGAATTTTCTGAGCTAATTAATTGCATTATTAATTGTAGGGAAATTATTGGATAATATTTTGGGAGAAATTAAGCGCATTTAGAGAAATCATTTCAATTAAAAAAGGTGTCACAACTCATTGCAAATGGCACACGGGCTGAGAAAAAAAAGGGAAGCAACATGTTATCTTAGAAGCTGAAGGTGTTAGGCCCACAATTAAAAAAAATTGTTGCAGCACACTGAGAAAAGAAGTCACACGCCGATATGAACTTCAGCTAGAAAAGCACGCTGTATTTACTCGCTTCTTGGAATGTATTATGCTTGGTAAGAAATGGGCTACGGGGCCCATGAGGCAATTGAATTTTGGAGAATTCTACATCCAGAGAATGTACCACTTTCGGGTTATGTGGAAAGGAAGATGGCTGCAGCTTTGAAGCTCCACATGTCACGGGCCTGGTCCAGCAGCTATGATGTGCTCAACTTTTAATTGAATGTTGGATGCACAAAGAAGAAACGGCCCAAGCTGTAGGATTAACAATAGCATCCAGCTGCCACCATTAAAAGAACATGGAAATAAATATTGATCAAGATAGCAGCTGCCACCTAATAAAAGGCACATTACATTTTGATGATGAGCAAAGCAATGTCACGACCAACACTTTACACGTTCAGTGCTTGCACTAAAAAAAGGAAGTGATGATTAACAAAATGTGTAAGTGTCATGGCTTAAAAGGGCAATTGGGCCAAAGGGGATCACTTGGCTATTTTGTGGAAAAGCACATTTTCTAAATGAATCAAAAAGGCTGATTGATTGAAGTAGGCAGCAAGCTGATTGCATTTTCCAAAGAGCACCTGGCAGCAAAAGCAACAACACACAACCCACGTTGTCTAGCATTGAAGTAAAGAAGTGTGTGCACCACCCACTTGAATACGCTGCAGCAAGGAATCACTTGGGCTTTGAAGTGGACATATCACGTGCAACGACAATTAAATGAAAGGGCCTGCACATGTTTCATCCAGCATTCACGTGCCCAGCAATTGCAAAAATGAGCTGCAGCCGAGGAATGGTAGGCAACACCACGGCCCATGGCAGCACACGACAACTCTCATCCAGTTTCATTTGGTCCAGCATCTTCATTCGTTCAAAAATTGCACCAAGGGAAGCACCACGCTGTCAAGCAGCTTGGACGTGCAACAGTCTTCACGGGCCTGAACATGTCCAGTATTCCACCACACAGCAGCGTCCAAAGTCCAACAAAAATCCTTGCGCATGTAAAGCAAGTCTTAGCCAGAAATTTGAAGGGGCAGTCCAGCTGCTTAGGAAGACCATCCAGCAGCCTAGAAGGGGTGTGACGAGAAGTGGATAGAGCACACAGCTGTAGTTCACGGTCCAGCCTGCTTCAACATCCAACGTCTTCGGCTGATCCAGCTTTGAAGCACCTCACGTCCAAGCCTTCACACACGGATCCAGCTTAGAAGTCCACTCCACGGTGTAGCAATAGAAGATGCATTCAGCAGCGGGTGAAATAAGGAAGAGGTGTGGGCTTGAAGGCTACAACGCAAGTCCAGCACATGATGAGGTCCAGCTTGAGAGCTCCACGTTGGCAGTAGGGGATAAGGAATGTGTGGGGATTGCTGCAAGAAAAAGAGAACACAACCGCCACGCTTTTCACAGATATTCCTTGGAGTAGGATGCAGGGTGACATTACTTGAGAGGAGGCAGTGAGTGAATGTTGTGTGAAGAGAATGTGTCCTGTAGAATTTACTTGGTTATTGCTTTAATCGTTTTGGAGGCTGGAGCTGTCACGATGAGAGTGGAAAAAGTGATCACTTACTTTGGATGTTTATTTATTTTTGTTATTAGAAGGCAAATGTAGAGATGGAGGGAGACGCACATGAGAGTGAGGATTTTCTTTGAACGGAGAAGGAAGGGTACGAGTGAAGGGCTGCAGCAGCCGCACCCCTTGTGTGTTTATTTTTTTACGTTTTTCATGAAATATAGTGCACACAGTGACGATAGTATTTTGTTTTAGCTTTCTTGAATATTATTTTTATGTTTGGATGAAATGGAGATGACATCTTGACTTTTCCTTGGACAAACGGTGATGAGCATGATTTATTTTGCTACTGTGATGTTAATTTTATATTCAACAATTTATATTGTTGATTGCATTGAAGTAAGCGTAACTTTCTTGCTTGAGAGGTGCTGTCACGATTACGCCACATTAAGTATTGCAACTTTGTCTTTTAATTAGCTTTAGCTCTAAAAAGAATCTCTTTATATAGTGTTAATGCTTGAACCGGTGGTGATTTTGTTTTACAATTTCCAAACTTTATTCAAATGTGCATTTAATTGGTTAGCTCAAATTGCAAGTTAGTTTACTGTTAACGCTTTCCTTTTTTGTGAGCTTTTATGTGATGAATTGCATTTTAGCATTGAATGTTTGATTCCAGTATTTCCAATTACTTTAATACCGTCTCTTTTGTTCGGATTTGATAATTTACTTATCATGTTAGCTTAGGTTAGTTGGTTGGTTGTTTATAAAGTTACTTTGCTTCCCTGAGATTTTTGAACTTTAATTGTCATACTGCTGCTTTGAATCTAGCTCAATATTTAATTTGTTGTCTGCTTGTGATTAGGTATACGCTTAGTTGCTTAATCGGTGTTTAATCTTCGCTTGGTTGATTAGACTGCAGGGTGGATGAGTGATTAAATTTGTGCATTGCATCCGCTTAGTTTGCAATTCTGAAGACCAAATTAGCCTTCGCTTAGTTGGGTGATTCGTGTCGGATTTGGATTAAAGTAGTGTGTACTTGTCATTAATCGGTGATTGGAAGCATAGAAATTGAGTTAATGACCAACCATTTTCATTCTGTATTTGATTTCCTCTCGCATTTTTGTTGTCACATTTCTGTTTGCATCCGTGTTTTAATTTAGTTCATCCGCAGTCACAAAACCTTTCACAACGTTTTCACAAACCCCCCCACTTCGTGTGAGACCTAATTCTCGAACCACATTTGGTCCTTGAGAGACGACCTAGGAGTCACTTCCTAGTACTATACTGCATTCTTTTATGCACATCAAATTTGCATGGGGTGCGACCCCCATCAGCTATCATATAAATTCATATATCTTTATAATTATTTGTGGTGATTGAAGGACCTAGTGTTCTCAGTGGGTTCATTGAGCCCCCTAATAGTGGCCTGTAATTCAAGATTAAGTATATATAAATAAACTCGACTTTATAAGAGCAATTTTAAACAATTCTACTAAAATTAACTATTTCTCATTGATGTGAATCTTTGCTCGTTCTTTCAAAACTATAATTTAATTTTTAATTTTGTAAGAAGCTATTTTATTAAATTTTATCTTAAAATTCTCATTTTTATTTAGTTTTTAACATTATTTAAATCACATGAGATATACATGAATAAATTTAGTGAACTATATAAAATTATATTGTCTTAACCAATATATCGAGTTAGTAAAATTGAGAAAAATGAATATAATGAATGACAACTTCATATAAACCATCACTTTCAAAAACATAAACAGTGATATACCCTGCTATGAGTATATTGAGCATCATAGTGCCTCCCACCGCAATTCTTGCAAGTTTTCCCACCTACAATTATATCGATCACAGACTTAGTTGGCAGAAAACAATCGTAGGTTTGGCGGGAACACACGCAAGCAGACATGCGCGCGTACGCACGCCCACCCGCTCGCACACACGTTCGCCAGCACGCACGCACGCTCGCACGCACACTCGCACGCTTTCATGCACGCCCGTACACACACTCGCATGCATGCACGCTCGCACGCACACTCGTACGCATGCAGGCAAGCGAGAGATCAATTAGTTTTGTAGTGAGTGACAAGAAAAAGAATCACACTATCCAGAAGAATAAGTTCTCTGAAAAAATGTTAGAGTATATATATATATATATATATATATATATATATATATATATGTGTGTGTGTGTGTGTGTGTGTGTGTGTGTGTGTGTGTGTGTATTTATATGGATTTCATATTTATAAAGAGTCAACTCTGGTATTGGTGTTTACGAAGGTGTTTTTAAATAAGGGTGGTGATGTTGGTGTTTTTATGTTCATAATAGTAAAACATCACTTTGTGTTGTTCATAAAATGGAACATAAAATAAATAATGTGTGAGGGGATACAGAGAGAGGAGAAAAATAGACTTACGCTTCTGGTGTCGGTGGCTACTGCGGTGACAATAAACATTAGATTGAATGTAATAATGAATTCTAAGGCGAAAGATTGACCATATCCACCTGAAGGAACTGTAACTCCACCATTCATGAAAGGATCATACACCCCTTTCAGAGCAAATGTGGCACAAACCGATGCCAAAACTTGTACACCAATATAAATAGACACCTACAATTTAATGATCACATATATCAACGAAGAACCTGATTTTTGATAGCACAGAATAATTAACTAAAGAGTTATTACACACATGTTTCCATGGGAAGTGCTTCAACATAACCATAATAATAAGACCTGCGGTTGTAGCACAATTAAGGGTCTTAAGGGTCTCAGAGTTGTGGTTGAAAATGGCTGTAACATTTGTAGCGAATATAATAATAAAGGTTCCAATGAACTCAGCAGCAACCTTTCTTTCCAAAGTAACAAGAGAAGGCCAGAGAGATGCACCAGAAGTGAATGAAGAAACACGGGTTGAATAGATTTCATTATAATTTTCCATACTGAACGTTGCCGAGAGATCAAATAGTTTTGTGATGAGTTAGAAGAAAAAAATCACACTATCCAGAAGAATAAGTTCTCTGCCAAAAGAATAAGTTCTCAAGAAAATGTTAGAGTATATATAAAAAGTAGTATTACTATTTAAGAAAAAGTAGACTTAGTTGGCAAAAAGCAATCGTAGGTTTGGCAGGAACAAATAGTCCATCATTCTACACTTTATCAGGAGTTTCAACCAGCTTGACCAAGTATATTTTACTTAGTGTCAGTTTTAAAAATTTTGCATCTCTTCAATGCTTATGGAAGAAATCTCGTAATTCTTTTCTGTAACTTCGTATCTTTCACGGTTCCAGATGTTGAAAAATTTAAAGACACAACTGAGCACCAATCTTTTTTACAGACAGGAGGAGGTGGGGTAAAAAGCATGAGACAAGGTGGTAAGACCCCATCTTCTATGGTCCTATAAAGAAAAGGTTAAATGAACAAGCCTCCTTCTCGCCTAACCTACCCTTTCTTAATCCTGGCTTCTTTTGTAGTTCATAGATGAATTTTGAATTACATGGAATAAACTTAGAATAAACTTTGCCAAAACTAATTGTATGGTATTGTTAGTTGGGTCAGTGCCTGCAATTTATTGATATTGAGGCATTGCAGTTCACAGATGCACGCACCTAACTAAATGTTTTTATAATATGAAACTTTGGTCATCACCTATGCAGATGCTTTGATTACATTGAAGAACTGATCCATAAGCAGGAGCCTTTGACAACAGTCTTATGCCTTCTAATCCTATTTTCTATTACTAATTCTGGGTTGCCAAAGAAGCACTTGGATTACTTCAGGCAAGATTCATGCTTCATTGATGATGAGTGTGTGCGACAGAAATAAAATATGGCATACATATATTTCTATTGTGAAATACGATAACAAATGTTGAACTAAGCATCCCAATTCTTTAATATTTGCCCAATCGCATTGAAGATTAATTTAATGTTGCAGTCTTATAACTGTTTTTTTCTCATGTAATGTTTTTATGTTATTTAAAACTGTTTGAATCAAAGACACATTCCCATTCACCTTTCTTAGTGTGTGTATGTGTGTGTGTGCGTGTGTGAGTGTGTATGCGGGTATGTGTGCGGGTGTGTGTGCGTGCGTGCATGTGTGAGTGCGTGCGTGTGTGTGTTAAAAAACGAATAAGCCTAACATGTTTGCTTTGCAATCACAGTTCACCCTAAATTCAAATAAGACTTTGGGAATTCAAATTTTGGAGTCCACATGCATTTGGTAATGGATAGGAATTTGGGCATTCGTTGGATTTATCTTTCTCTTCATTATGTACACTTTGGCTCTCACTTACCTAAATTGTGAGTAGTTTCACATTTGTGTGTTTAAGATTCTTGTAGCAAAGCAAAACTTGGTTAACACGTCTACATTATTTTTGCAACATTTAACAAGCTGCAGACAACAATAACCAAAGAATCAGAAGGTGGTCTGGCTAATGGGAGAGCTCGAGAAGAAGAATTAACATGCTTGGGTGATATATCTTATTTATATATTTCATGAAAACTCAATGCATGCATACTATTGTCAATTTCAGTATATGTGCTTAAGTGAACAATTTTTTCATTGTCATGCAGAAAGTTCTGGAAAAGCTAATTTTATTGTGAGTTGTAGCCACAGAAAGAATAGAGGAATGGTTCTTCCTTTTGAACCATATTCTATCACATTTCATCAAATATTGTACTATGTTGATATGCCACAAGTAAGTCACTTAAAAGTTATAACTCACAGCTTTGATGGGTGTAAGTGGTGCTGGAAAACCTACTTTGATGGATGTTTTAGCTGGAAGGAAAACTATTGGCTATATTGGTTAGGATTTCATAATTAAATGATTATTTCAAACTCAAAATTTTAAGATAATATGTATCGATCGTCTTTTTTATATATTCCGCTTTATGTTTATATTCAACTTGAGATCAAGTTTATACTTGAAAACCTAGTGAGATCTTCCCAATTTTCATTAATTTAAAGTAAAGTTCCTAAGCCACTAGTGAAAATCTATGCAGAAATAAAAGATAAAGAGGAATAGACAATACAAATAAAGTTTAGCAAATGTATATGAAACACAATTTTGTGCAAGTTTAGAATGACAAAATGTTGTTAGTAACAGACATTGCAATTCCAAACTTCAAAAACTATGTGATATGTTTCTTCATCGCAAACTAACAATCTGGTGAGTTAAAGGTTGTATTTAGATAAAAACTGAGAGTGTTTTAGAAATTTTAATTCACATTCCCAAATTTCAAGGCACAAAATATAAAGAAAGAATTTGTTGCTTTAAAAGTAAGAGCACTAGAATCAAAAGGTGCTCTGAATTGTTTGGTCAAGAAAAAGTGAATGTTAATCCCTCATGCACATTCTCTTTCTGAAGTATGTGTATAAAACTTCATCTATATATCTTGTGTTGAAATTCAACTATTCATTAATAAACAGGGCAACCTGCTGGATTGATTCTAAACCACTTGGGTCATGGATGCACTGATATCATGTTAATAATTATGCATAGAATTTATGCTTAATTTAGTAATTTATTTTAGGGAACTGCATAGACATTGTTGGCATCTACACCATGCCACCTACATATGCATGCCATAATTGAGGATCCAAACACCTCCCAGCCTCCTTTTATTTCTCTTTCGAGTCCATGAATATAATAATCTCTCATCAATTTTCTAAAATTTACCGTACCTTTTTATCACAAAAAATCGTAAGAGAATGCGGATAAAAAATAAGTTCATTTCTGAATTCAAACATCACCTCATCAGTTACATTTTTATAAGCCTCTTTCTTACCTTAAAAAGCATATTCCACTAAGGAAGAGACATGGAATAGACATTGTTTTGATAATTTGCATACTCTCCTCTCTAAGTACAAATTTGACGATTGAATGACTGAAAATAAAGAAAAAAAACAAGAATTCATAATTCCAAAAAGAGTTACTAAGAGTATAACAAGAAGATAAAATACTTTCACTCATAAAAATAGTTCTTCATTTTTTATTTTATTTTATACTTCTTGGACTTGTAAAATGTTAGTATTCATGTCCTTTATTTTTTTCCAATATCATGGTTCAAATAGTAATTATAGTTTTAGATTGAAACTTGATCTAAATTAAAATTTCAATCATGCCTATAGGGTAGCATCATGTTTGGTCAAGCGAAGAAAGAACAACACAATTACACAAGGAAAGTGTAAAAAGATAAAAAGTATGTGAATAATCTTGGCTTTTAATCTACATCTACATGTTTTAAAATAACTTTTTTAATTTTTCTACAATAGTTTTGGTCAAGCCTAGCATAGGTGGCTAAACATAGCAGTAACCCTTTTTTTTGTCTATTATTATTTTTCTTTTGCTATTGTGAATATAAAAAAAACAAAATAAAAGCATTGATAGATAGACAAAATCACATGTGCAGTAAAAAATTTAACATAGAAACCAACATAGTGAGTGTTTCAGAATGAGGTAAAGGAAAAACAAAAAAGAGTTCAAAAAGTTTGGAATTGTAACTGACATTACAATTCCAAACTTCAAAAACTATGTGATATGTTTCTTCATTGCAAACTAACAATATGGTGACTTAAGGTTATATTTAGATAAAAATTTCAAATCACAAAATATAAAGAAAGAATTTGTTGCTTTAAAAGCACCAGCACTGGAATCACAAGGAGCTCTAAATTGTTCAGTCAAGAAAAAGTGAATACTAATCCCTCATGCACATGCTCTTTCTAAAGTATATGGATAAAACTTCATCTATATATCTTGTACTGAAATTCAACTATTAATTAATAACCATGGCAACCTGCAGGATTGATTCTAAACCACTTCATCATGGATGCACTGATACCATGTTAATAATTATGCATAAATTTAGGCTTAATTTAGTAATTTAGTTTAGGTTTATCAATCGTTTTGTTCTCATAATTAAAATTTGAGTGTTTTTATAAAAATAGGAATTCAATTGAATAAAAGATAAATATAAAAATTAAAACGAATAAAAAGCTTAGATATATAAACCAAATTACTAAGTCTAAAATTTAAGATGTTAGGTGGAATATGTGAATGGTTTTGATCTATTGCACCTCAATTCTGTAAAAGAGAAAGTGAAATGAATCTAAAGAATGAAGATAAAATTGTGGCTTAATGAGCTGTGAGAATTAGGTGGGAGAACTTTTGTTTGATAAGTTGCAATCAGTTGTCCTGGCGCGCATGTGCGTGCGCGCGCACCCATATATATATATATATATATATATATGATTTAAATTAAATTTTGATGTTTCATCATTTAATATATATTTATTGACATTAATTTTGATGTTTTAAAATATATTTAAAAAAATTATTATGTATTTTTAATGTTCAAAAAAAACAATGTCAAAAAATCTAATGGAGGGTGTTTTGGAAGTTATATTTCTATTTGGAATCATGCATGCATGGTACATGTGAATTGGGACAGAAGAAACATTGATGGAGCTTGATAAAGGATGTTTTCATTTTATATTTATGCTTTTGTAGTCTATGAAAGTACATCAAACTGGTTTTTGAAATTCCTATAATAGGCTTGAATTATATATCCAAGAAAAAAAAAACAGTGTGTATCATATCATATTCAAAATAATATCATTTGGGGAAGGTGCATTAATGGAAAAAGTAATAAGAACTTATATTTCCAAGTGCTCCTGTACCTCCTCGCTATTTTCATTTATTCCAAAAATATTCTACACCTTCCCACTATTTTTTTTATTCCAAAAATATCCTATACTTCCCCACTATCCTCAATAATCTTTCTCTTTCTCTCACTATATTAATAGAGCATTTACATGACTCAGATTTGAACTTGTGATATATTCCCTTAAATAAGTTTGATTCAATCTTATTTTCACTGTTCAATATTTTTTTTTCTTCACATTACTTAATAAATGGTAAAATTTTGTTCTAAATTTCTAGAAAAATGTTTATATATGTGTATGTTGTTTTTTTACATTTAATATCTATAATTTTTAACATTATATTATGTTATGTTTTAACTTACCGACATGTTTGACTCAAATAACTTGAATAAAGTATTTAACTTATTAGATAAATAATATAAAAATATTATTAAATACTTAAAATATAAAAGAAAATTTATTTGTTAAAAATTTGGAATTTATTTAGTTCTTTCGTCATTATAAAGTTAGTATATAATAATAATAATGTATTATTATTTACTATTAATATTATTATGTTTATTATTTTGTATTTGCATCTAACTTTTAAGTTTATAGAAGCATTAATATTGAAGTTTCCTCCCAATTTTATATTTTGCAATATATTCCAAGTTCAAATCTGAACCATGAATGCTTGTTATTGCAGAGAGAGAAAGAGAAAAATTGTTAAGGATAATGGAGAGGTGTAGGACATTTTTGGAATAAAAGAAAATAGTGGAAAGATGTAAAGTATTTTTGGAATAAAAGAAAATAATGAGAAGGTGTAAGAGCACTTAGGGTGGTGGAGGAAGCAACACCCAACTTGGGATTGTATTAAATTAACATGACCAACTTGTTAAAACACTTACTTTGCTTTTCTTGCTTTGGTCTTTGTCATAGGTCCTCCAAGTCTTTCAAATAGATTCTTTTCTCTCATTGAGTAATAATACTTACTTTTATCATATATTTGTAAATATAGGTTTTAAAGTGAAAATATTTTATGTGAGATTTTATTTAAACTTTTAGTTGAGTGTGTTTCTATTATAATAGATTATTTTTCTATTACACAATTTCTAACATAAACCCACATATACAAAAATTTCCTTAGCTAAGCTTAGTGAATTATTTAAAGATTTGTGTTAAATAAATATTATTACATAAAAATAATTTATTGCAAATGAAACAACATTCCTGTATTATTTTGTATTTTGGAGAACATATATAATAAGGATGTATAGACCAATTCAATACCGTTGCATATAACTATTTAAAAATAATAATATTTTATACAATTTTATATCAATGCCATTATACCATTTACCAAATAATTAGTATTACAATTTTTCTCAAGTTTGCCTTCATTGTTATTTTTTCATATATTTATTGTAATCATCATATTATTTAGTTGAACATTCAAAAGGATATTTAATTTTTAAAACATGACATTTTATATCAATCTATATAAAATAAATCTGAAATTAAATTACATTTTTATGATAATGTTACTTTTTTCACACATTGTTAAGAAAAGAGACCCATTAAAAATCACCAATCAAATTTCTCAAATGAGAGATTAATTATCAATAAAAACTTGTATAAAGGACAAAATTAACTGAAAAAAAAAAACACTTTTTGAAAAGCTCACACAAATATACAAATATAACAAGCAAGCCCTTAATGCTACATTGAAAAATGAATCTATTTATCCTTTCTAATTTCAGCGGGCTGGCCCACATTGTTTATAAAGTACATTCAACTGTTGGAAATTTCTTACTGCATCCCCACTTTTTCTTCCTGCACACTCTAAATTTCAAAATTCCCTTCTTTTTACCATTATGAAATGATATTAAAAAAGAAAAAAAGTAAAAAAATAAATGTTTTATAATATATATATATATATATATATATATTAAAACCACATTTAATTATATGAATATTTTTTAAACTTTTAATTAATGAATGAATGTTTAATTTGAATAAATAAAAATTATTTCTTTTTTTATATTAATTATTAAAATTTGTACAACTGTTAAGGATTTAACTTGCATCATCAGAATATGCCTAAATATATGTTTGATAATAGCTGAACTTTTCAATAAAACATACACCATAAATTGGCTACTTGCGTTGAAGAAGGAGAGTTGGAAAAATATGATTGGTGTGCTAAAGCTTGGGCTAGGGAGTGAAGTCTCAAAAGCAGTGTGAAGGCAGCCCCTTTGGGCGAAAGCAAAGGAAAAGAGATGAATGAGTTAGATGAGGGGGAGGGGCGCGAGAGAATGAAAGAGTGAGTGAGTGTTTGGCCGTGAGTAAGAGTGAGAGGTGGGAGAGGACGAGAGTAAGTGCGAGTGCCACAACGGGGGCGCCTGGCCTAGGGTTAGAAAGGGTGAAATGGGCCAACCTACTGTGCACTTAAGCCCAACTCAAATTTGGGCCTGCAGATTTGGCATTGGGCGCCCCTAAGTGTAGGGCGTTGAGCGTGACCCAATAGAGGACCACAAACTCGATCTGTGCAACTCGGGCTGGGCGCCCCTGGTTAGAGAGGGCTGAGCATGAATTCTGTAGAATTCAGCAACTGTATAATTGTATAACTCACCCTATGAATTTTTGAATTTGACACTTCTTGACACTCAATTCAACCCAGATCACTATGTTTTCACCATACCAACTTGCTCAAATCCCTAATTAGTGAAATTGAGTGCAAGAATGACAATTTAAGTGCACACTTCCAAAGCTTTCCAATTCTCCAACTCAAGGCTTTACTTTTTGACACTTAAGGCATACCTAAACTTAGCAAAACATGATAAAACATACCTAAACGCACCAGAATACATCAAAACAGATTGAAGCACTCCTATTCACATCAAATTACCACAACACTCAACATGATACTAATGCACTATTAACCTCACATAAGCTACAAAACAAACTAACATGCTTCAAAATAACCAAATCAAACTAACACATTCTAAAGCAAATTCAAACAATCAAAATACACTCAAACAACAAAATCACACATAAGAAAGGGTAGGAAGTTGGGTTGCCTCCCAGTAAACGCTTATTTAACGTCACGAGCCTGACACCATTATGCTCAAAGACCAACCAACTCAACGCTTGCGATGAGGTGTTCAACCTCACCACCCAAGTAATGTTTTAGTCATTGCCCATTGACTACCCAACTTCTATGTGGATCATCAGAAGATGGATCCATAAGTTCAATTGCTCCATGCTGTTTGGCATCTTTGATGGTGAACGACCCAGACCATTTGGACTTCAACTTTCCAGCGAAGAGTTTGAAACGAGAGTTAAACAACAACACCTGCTGGCCTAAATGAAAGACCTTCTTAACCAACTTCCTGTCATGGTAAAACTTGACCTTCTCCTTGTAACTCTTAGAAGAATCATAGGCATGAAGGCACATCTCTTCAAGCTGAAGCAGTTTCCTCTTTCTCTTTTCGACAGACATGGAGGGGTCAAAATTCAAGAACTTTAGAGCCCAATAAGTGCGGTGCTCCATTTCCACCGGTAGATGACAAGCCTTCCCATAGACCAACTGGAAAGGAGATAGCCCACTAGAGACTTCATGGCAGTTTTGTATGCCCAAAGGGCATCATCTAGCTTTTGAGACCAATCCTTTCTAGAGGAAACAACTGTTTTCTCAAGAATCTACTTTATTTCCCGGTTTGACACTTCAGCTTGCCTATTGGTTTGCGGATGATAAGGGGAAGCCACCTTATGCTTCACTTCATAATGCTTAAGCACCTTAGCAAGATGAGCATTGCAGAAATGGGATCCTCCATCACTGATGAGGACCCTAGGAACTCCAAACCGGGCAACGATTTGCCTTTTAAAAAACTTGATGACTGCAGAAGCATCATTCTTAGGGCAAGCAGCTGCCTCCACCCATTTGCTCACATAATCAACAACCACCAGAATATACTCATTGTTGAAAGAAGATGGAAGAGGGCCAACAAAGTCTATACTCCAACAATCAAAGACTTCAACCTCTTGAATAGCCTGCAAAGGCATTTCATGCCTTCTTGAAATGCTACCCGTTCTCTAGCATTTATCGTAGTTTCTAGCATGGCTGTGAGAATCTATGTTCAAGGTAGGCCAGCAGAGTCCAGACTGAAGGACTGTTAAACTACTTTTTAGTCGCCTAAAGCAAAACAAAATTGGTCCCCATTAATGTAGCATAGGGATGACCAAAATATCAATCCTAGGACTCGGTACAATTAAGTTTCAAAATGTAAAGTTAAAGTCTTATTATTTACTACTAGACTAGGTGGGGACATAAAATGAAAATAAAGAAATTAAAAAAATATATGCACAAGCAGAATCTAAAATGAACTACAAAATTCAAACTAATAAAAACAGGAACAGAACCTAATAACAACTACTAGATATGCCTATTGAAGTTTAAGAAAACTAAATGCTTCACACAAGAATTAAAAGAGACATTCTTCTACCTAATTCTACCTAAACTAATTGCAGTTCAGAAACTCTAAACGAACCTACATATCATAATGCTCAAACACTAACAGAATTATCATGAAAACTACAAAAGTAAAGCATGAAATCTAAAGAGTAGACATCAAAACTCAAACTAAACTGCAACTAACACTATCAAATGAATTCTAAAGCATCATAAACCAAAATAAGATTCATTTACCACTATAAAATGCAAGTGAACAAAATAAAAGTGGAACTGAATTAAGAAAACAATTAAATTGAATGAAATCAAATTCTAAACCAGAAATTATGAACAAGATAGATTATTCTAAAAGTACATGGAATTTCATTACAAGGAAAGTAACGAGTACAAGAAAATGTATAGAAAACCACAGTCGCGATACTCACGGGCCACTCACCATGAGTCTCGATCAACAATCCAAAACACAAAAACCTATTCTATGAAAAGCTTGAAAAACTAGAACTAAGAACATGAAATCAGAAGAAAGCGAGAAACCCTAAGCGCGCAACATCTATCACCCACTGCTCTCGTGGAGTCTGTCACCCTCCACACGCTCTCGAACTCTCGCAATCTCAGTATCGTGAGTGGAGTTTGTCACCCTCCACCCTTCACACACTAGTTCACAAAGTCTATCACCCTCCGCGATTCCCCACAAAATTCTATTTACATACCCTTTTATAGGGTTCAAAAACAGAGCACAGAAAGAAAAAAAAGAAAAAGGGATGGGGAACCTTCGACGCTTCGCTCTTTTCTTCAATCGGACGGTCTCCATTCACTTTGCCTATGAGCTCGCATCTGAACCCTTCGATCACTTCAGCGTCCTCGTGGGTTCAAGCTCCGATCATCTTCTATTAAGTGACACTTGAGCATTTGGGAGCTTTCTTCCTCTCACACGAGCAAGCCCGCTTTCTCTCAATTGATTGCTCTCGAGATAGACTCCCCAAAGTTGACAGCTGCATATCCTCGAAACGGTGCCACATCAATAAGTGAGAGCCAGCTGCCAGAGTCCAGTGTAACTGCAGCGTCCAATGTTCAGCAGCGCAGTGCAATTCAGCTGACCATTTAGGCCCAATCCAACATTAAAGTGCAGCGACCCAATTTTAAAACAGCCAGCCCAATTGTTTCATACAAGATCAGACTTGCCATCCAAGTGTTGAGTGTTTCATCCTCCAACCATTTCATCCTGCACCTCCAATTTCCTAAAATGTCCCTAATTAGTAAATGATTTAAAAGTTTAATTTTTTATTATTGAAGATTTCTGTGCATAGAGCATTGACTCCACCTCCATTTTCCTCCAATCACCAACGATGTATTCCTGCTACACCTGGTATACATTCACCCTTGCACTCCTGCACCCCTTACGTGCACTTTATTTCATCTTTATAAAAAAACCTACACCTCCTTTGCACCTCGTTTTATTTTATATTAGTTTAATTTTTTTGACATTTTATTTATGAGTTTATAATGTATTATATAACTTAATTAATATAAAATAATTTTATGAATATGTTAAAATTAATAAAGCTAATTTTGAATAAAAAAGGAATCTGTAAAAATGGGATGTGGATATCCGATATGATAAAACTTTAATTATATTAGAGTTTTAATTATTTTATTAGTTTATAATTATTTTTAAAATTATATATAATTTTTTTTATATTTCTAAGTAATACTATAAAATTTAATTAATATAAATTAATTTATATGAATTTATTAAAATTAATAAAAGTAATTTAGATTAAAAAAATTACCGTAACCTTCGGATATACATATCCGATGTATTTGGATTGGGATATCGGCATCCGACGTTTCGTTTTTTTTTAAATTCATAATTATAATATATTAAAATTATTTTCCCTTTATTTAATTAATCATGTTCATAAATGTTACTAATTAACAGTTTTTAAAAGATTTATATAAATATATATTTTTTATTTTTAATTGATTTTTATTCTTTTAATAATTTGATTTATTGGTTTTTATTCTTTTAATATAAAAAAATAACTATAAAACAAATATTAAAACAGAAAATTTCAAATCATTCAAACAGAAAATTTAATATTTTAGAAAAAAAACCAAAATATAATTTTTTTTAAAACAATTGAAAACAAAATAATTTAATGAAATTAACTAATTCCTTAATATATTATTCTGAAATAAATAAGTATAGGTTCTGTAAAATTTATTATTTCGTTAAAAATAAATAAATTTAATTCAAATATTTATATAAATATTAAAATATAACAATTTAATTAAAATAAAATTCAAAAATAGAATAATAAAAAATTTAAAATAAATTATTTATTAATTAATTAAAACCATCACAATAACTTAAAATAAACTTAAACTGACTAAAAACATATTTAAACATAGAGTACATTAAATATAAATTTAATAACATTAAAATGAAAAAAACCTATCTACGTCGTATCTCAAAATCCGATGAGGACTGAATCGGTCATGGACATCCGATTCAACCCCATCGGTTCTCCATAGCCGAATCACATCACAATGTAAATTTACTCTTCTATTTATCATCTTTCATCTCGTAGACTACCAAACTTTGAGTGAGTGAACTTCAAAGTCTGAAAACACTGAAACCAGATCCAAACACAGTGAGATATTAAAAACTCACTTTTGAGAGGTTGGGTGTGTGTTTGCGTGTGCTCGAGAGAAGAAGACGAAAGCAAGATGGGGAGGGAAGGGGAATGGGAGAAGGAGAGATATGAGACAGTAACGAGATGAGAGAGAAAATATTTCTGTTCAAGCACTCCTAAAAAGTTTAAATTTTTTAATATTCATATCATTTAATTACGGGGTAAATTAGGTATTTTAGAAAAATTTGGAGGTGCAGGATGAAATCCTTCCAAATGTTTGGCAATATTAATCTAGGTGTAGCCCAACCAAGCCCAATCTGCAGAAAAATCTATCGACAATTAAAGAAAAAGAAAACATTTCAGCAAATAAAAAAAATTAAAAACCTATTTAAACCAAAAACAAATCTTTTTAAAATTGATTTTTTCTCTTTAAAAGAAGGACACTTTATTAATTCTAAAAAAATACATTAAAAACCACCTTTTTAACTACATTTTTATAAAACTCAAGAATTAAAGCAAAAACTCAAAACTGTTCTAATTCTACACAATTAAAGACTGAAAAGAATTATAAAAAGACTTCTAAACACAAAAAAATATTTGTAAATTTGGAGAGTTATCAAGGACTTTAGCAGTTGTTCTTTCTCCGTTAAAGTTTCCCCATACGGAGAGTCATGATAGTGTCATAGGATTCTTCCTGCTTCTTCGTTGGTACACAACACCTCAAGAGGGTGTCAGTTCCAATCTTGAACAAGAAGGGGTCATCCCAGATAAATTGTTTTGCATCATGTAAAAATTTATTTTGGAATTTGGGTTATTGTTATTGTTGTTATAAACATGATCTCAACTTCAAGAAGTTTTCGCTTTAATTCTTTGCTTTGTAAATTTAATTGAAGGAATCCCTATTTGTTTATATCTCATCCTTTAATTCGTTCCTATTTTAATTTGACTGAAGAAGTCCTTTTTTATTTGTATCACATTCATTATGTTTAGTGAATATGTGGTACTAAAGGCTTGATTGGTTTTGCATTAAGAAATATCTGAGTTTTCTGCTACCTTGAATATCGGTTTGTATGTAATTAAAGTTGTAAGAGGACGTGAACCTTGAATGATGCCTATATTACAATAATTTTTGTTATTGTGGTGGCAAAAAGAAATATATGTTTCTGGATTACTTTTTGCTCCAGATTCTCTTTAAGCCATAATTTAGACATCCATATTCTTTTTCTTTGCAATTATTATTTTATTGTTCATTTTCCATTTGCTCGAAGTAATTTATTGAACTGATGTTTACTTGCATGGATTTTGTTAGTGACAAGCTTTTTAAGGAGATACGGGATCTAAACTTTGAAGTTGTTGTCCAGGTTGATTATTTTTACCACTTATAGCATAGTTATAACTAAATAATCTCTTGCTCTGTCGTTCTCTCACACATAGAGGAGTAAGGAGAGAAACATTAAACAAAAAATCTTTGGGTTTCTAGTTTGTAGTTCTATTTTCTTAATTGTTGTCTGCAGTATTGCAGATTTTGCGTCAAAAAGCTACTTCCATGAAGCAAGACTACACAGAAAAGACAACTACTGTAAGTATATGGCCTTATAGTTGGACATTGATTTTTCTGTCAATTTTACAAAAGTTATTGAAACCCTCTTTTATGTGAGTAACATCAGTGAATCGACTAAAGTCGTGTTGTTTCCAAAATATAATAAATTGAAGTATTCAAATAATTTTTTTGCCATACTTTATCTTCATATGTACTACAGTTTGATGTTTGTTTATACAATGCAATATTTAAAAATGGAATTAGACATAAATTGATATCAAATTATAAATTTCATGTGATCTTTTTAATGAATATCTTTTTAACCATATTTAATTGTCTACAGTAGGAACTGGTACTTTAGTACCATTGTTTGGAACATATTGCTTTATAACTTCTTCTACTTGAAAGCTTCATGTTATGGTTTGGGATATATGTTTTATGCTTTTTCTTGTTCGCCATGAAAATTTGAGGATTTTTCATCTGAGGCCAACAATTTATGTGTAAAATTTAATTTGATATCAACTTTCTTTTTGTCAAAACTTAAAACCAAGCTTTTAGTATATTCTATGATCTGACATTAGACACGAGAATAAAAACTGAGGTGTTTTGGGAAGTCTACCATTGAAGAAATGACCTTGGGGTATTTTGTTTTCCTTGTAAACAAGAATATAGTGCATCAAGTATCTTTGACTAATAACTGACTGCTAATAGAACTATGCATATTAATTAAGACTTAAAATGGGCTATATGTGCATTATAGTTTAGGTTGTAATAGATAATTCAGCTTTATTTGCTAGTCATCATGTTTGAATTTGTTTAATTTACAGCAAACAGCGCTTATACTTGTAATTCAGGGATGAATTTTAAATTACATGGAATAAACTTAGAATAGACTTGATTTGTCAAAACTAATTGTATGGTATTGTTAACTGTCAGTGCCTGCAATTGATTTACTGTTCACATATGCATGCACATAAGTAAATATTTTTATAATATGAAACTTTGGTCATTATCTATGCAGATGCTTTGATTACATTGAAGAACTTATTCATAAGCAGGAGCCTTTGACAATAATCTTACGCCTTCTAATCTTATTTTTTATTACTATTTCTGGGTTGTCAAAGAAGCACTTTGATTACTTCATGCAAGCTTTCATGCTTCATTGATACCTTGTCCTAATTTTTTTTTCTTCATTTTGTTACGTTTGTAGATTAATGGGAATCCCTAACCTATAATGTTATTACCATTTGCTTTTTGTTCAATGTACTAGCAGATCATATGCAAATGTTTGTACAATAATATTGATTGCAACAATTAGTTTTAGATGTGAAAGATATATTTTTTAAATTGTTTTCTTAGCATCATAGTTTTTCATATGTGAACACACATATACTAATTTTAATTTCTTTCTTCTATCGTGTAAAATTTTTGTATCACTAAAATACTAAACTAATTGAAACATGTTACGGAGAAGCTTATAATCAGTGACATGTGACTTTTATAAAATGGTTATTTTCTCTATCACCTCCATAAGTATCTTATAAATATGAATTTTTTTTAATGTCGTGTTGATTTAAATTTTTAAACTATAATATGAAAATTAAAAATATTTTTTAGATTATATAATCAGATAAACTTTTTATTTAGAAAAAAAGTAAAAATTCCATATTATGCTATTAAAATGCTAAAACAGACTATGCTATCAATAAACTAATAGCTTACAATGTAATTTAAAAACCATATCATTATTTAATAAATAAAGTGGCTTATGTTTACCTTATAAGTTACAATCCACTTGAGCTTACTTGTAATTTATTTAGTTTTTCTCACTCACATTTCTTATATTTTAATATATCATTTTATTATCTTTTAATTTTCTTTTTATAGAAATAATAAATTATGATACTACTTTTAATATTTGTGAAATTTTAATTTTTTATTTAATTGATATTAAAAAATATATTATAATTTAAATTAATTAATATTTTATTATATGATGCTATATAAAACTTACACAAAGTGAAAATTGTAAAAATCAAATTCAATATAGTTTAAATGTAAAAATACACAAATTGCAAAGATAATAAACATTGAATTTGATTAATAATCTTATAACAACTACTTTGAATAAAATAACTTATCCATATATAAAGAGGCATGTTTTTCTGAAATCTCGTTTCCATCGCATGCATTTTAGACGCATTAAACCATTAATCTTTCCTTCTTCTTTTATATTTATTATTTTATTTTTATTTTTCTTTTACTGTTATCTTGTGAATGTTTTGCATAATAAAATAAAATAAAATAAAAATAGTTCTTATTTTTTTATTTTATTTTATACTTGGACTTGTAAAACGTTAATATCCATCCATGTTCTTTATTATTTTTTTTAATATCATACTACAAATAGTATTGGAGGCTTAGATTGAAACTTGGTCTAAATTAAATTTCCAATCATGTTTATAGAGTAGTACCAAATCTGGCAGGAACAAGACATTGTATAAGTATGGGAAGTGTAAAAACATAAAAAAGTATGGAAATAATCTTACCACTGATCTAGATTTATATGTTTTAAAATAATTTTTTTTTAATTTTTCTTTCATTTTTCTGCAGTATTTTTGGCCAAGGTTAGCATGGTTGGCTAAATATAGTAGTTCCCTTTCTTTTTAAATGACTTTTGAAATATATGAAAAACAGAGAGAATTTGAAGCAAACACTTGTGAGAGTAATGCAAACACTTGTGAGAGTAATTCTCCTTCATGAGTTTTATCTTGATTTTTAAAAGTCCAAGTGGTTATTATTCCTTTGTGCTTATCTTAAAGATGAAAGTGCAACTTCAAATTCAAGTAGCGGGCATTCTTTCCGTTAAAACAGAAGGTATTTTATTCACTTGCTTTTTTATTGAGTCATTTACACAATATAAATAGTTATAGGAAAGAGGAATTTTAGGATCTTTTATAGCCTATTCACGATGCTCCTGGCTAAACATAAGTTTATCCCTTGATATACAGGATTTGACAACAATTACAATAAATGGTCCTAATTTTATGAGATTTTAATGACTCATGCCAATACTCCCCCTCAAGTTGGTGCATAGATGTCTTTCATGCCCAGCTTGTCAAGGAAGTCATGAAAGTTCTTACCAGACAATGAATGCCTTTGTAAGAATATCTGCCAATTGGTCTTTTGACTGGATAAAAGGAAATTGAATAATCTTCTCTTCAAGATTCTGCTTGATAAAGTGTCTATCTACCTCCACGTGTTTTGTTCGGTCATGTTGGACAAGATTTTGTGAGATATCAATTGCAGCCTTATTATCACAGAACAGGTTCATCTCCATGCTAGGTCCAAAGCCAATCTCCATTAGTAACCTTATAAGCCATAAAAGTTCGCAAAGCCCTTTTGTCATGCCCCTGAACTCAGCTTCAGCACTAAACAAGGCCACTACATTTTGCTTTTTGCTTCTCCATGTAACTAAATTCCCTCCCACAAATGTGAAGTATCCTGATGTTGATTTTCTATCTAAAACATTTCCTGCCCAATCTGCATCAGTGTATCCTTCAATACTCAAGTGAATATTCTTTGAGAACATCAACCCCTTTCCTGGTGAGGATTTTAGATAGCAGAGTATTCTGTTTACTGCATCCATATGTTCTTCACTAGGATTATGCATAAATTGGCTCACCATACTTACAGCATAGGCAATATCAGGGCGAGTATGTGACAAATAGATAAGTTTCCCCACCAATTTTTGGTATCTTCCTTTATCCGTAGGCACTTGGTTTGTGTATTGTGAAAGTTTGTGATTTTGAACTATTGGAATATCTACTGGTTTGCAATCCAGTAGCCTCACCTAAGCCATTAGATCCAACACATACTTTCTTTGAGACAAGAAAATGCCCTTTTTCGACCTTGCCACCTCTATTCCCAAAAAATACTTGAGTCCCCCCAAATTCTTCATCTCAAACTCAGTTGCCAATTGCTCTTGTAGTCTTGTAATTTCTTTTGTATCATCTCTAGTAATGATCATATCATCTACATAAACAATTAAAGTTGTCACCTTTCCTTGTCGATGCTTAAAGAATAGAGTGTGATCTGTGTTACTCTGGTTAAAGCCATAACTCCTCATAACTGAGCCAAACCTTTCAAATCATGCTCGAGGTGATTGTTTTAATCCATATAATGCCCGCTCTAACTTGCATACCACCTTGGTTCTAGAAGAGGGCATATAGCCTGGTGGGATATCCATATAAACATCTTCTTCTAGATCTCCATGGAGAAAAGCATGCTTCACGTCGAGTTGGAATAATGGCCAATCTAAATTTGCTGCAAGAGATAACAAGACTCTAATAGTATTTAGTTTGGCCACTGATGAGAAAGTCTTTGTATAATCTATCCCATAAGTCTGTGTGAACCCTTTTGCTACTAGTCTTGCCTTGTGTCGATCAATGGATTCGTCAGCTTTGTATTTGATTGAAAACACCCATTTGCATCCCACTATCTTTTTTGCCTTGGGAAGTGGTATCAACCTCCATGTATTATTCTTTTGTAAGGCCTCTATTTCCTCTCGTATGGCTTGTGCCCACTTAGGACTAGCTAATGCTTCTTCCACATTCTTTGGAATATGATAGGAGAATAATGTCTCTGTGAAGACTTGAATAGGCTTTGATAACTATTGAGTAGACACATAATTTGCAATAGGGTACTTGGATCGCCCTTCTTCTATATCAGGAGAGTATCTATTTGCTTTCCTCGGTTGTTCCTGATAGGTAATACATATCTTAGTAGATGAAGAAATAATAGGAGAGCTTACATCAGGATTGCTCTCAATGAAAGGGTCGGGTGCTTCAGAGCGAGGGGGCTCTTCACATCCTTGATTGATATACGCTTCATTGATGGGAACTTCTTGACTAGCAATTTCTTCACTAGTAATTCCTTCATTAGTAGAGGGATCCTCTTCACTCTGTTTCATTTCTATAGGTTCATCATGGATTACTCCTTCAATTTCTGATTCATGCTCTCCAATTGTGTTTTTCAAAAATTAATGATGGAGCTGCCAAGTACCAATTTGGCTCTTTATTCATGGACTCCCCCTGGAGAGATGAATTGGATACTATAGGAGAAAAGAAAGGTTCAGATTCTAGGAAAGTCACATCCATAGTAATATAGGTTCTATTGGTGGTAGGATCAAAGAATTTGTAGCATTTTTTATGCAGTCCATAGCCCAAGAACAAGCACCTAACAACACACGAATCAAGTTTGGTTCGTTGGTTTTTGTGAAGATGAACAAAACACGCCCAAAAATCCCATATTGAAGCATCAACATGATAGGTAATTTTACATGAGAGGAGAGTACTTGCAGAGGTATTTTAAACTGCAAGACCTTGGAAGGCATGCGGTTAAGGAGGTATACTGCTACAATTACCGCATCGTCCCAATGGCGAGTGGGAACATGGGTGTCAAGAAGGAGAGCACGTGTTGTCTCCAAGATGTGACGATTTTTCCATTCGGCAACACCATTTTGTTGTGGAGTTTGTGAGCATGAGGTCTCGTGAAAGAGACCATGTTGTTGGAAATATGCTTTAAAGTGATGGTTAACAAACTCTCCTCCATTGTCTGACCGAAGAACTTGAATCTTGGCTGAAAATTGATTCTGAATCATGACATGAAAATTCTGAAATATTTGAAACACTTCATCTTTAGTCTTCATCAAGTAAAGCCATGTCATTCGTGTGCAATCATCGACAAATATTACAAACCAACGGTGACCAGATACAGTAGTCCTAGGGGGAGGTCCCCACACATCAGAGTGTATTAGAGCAAAAGGAACATTGCTTTTATTCAAAATCATATGATAGGAGGTTCTGTGGCTTTTAGCTAAAATACAAGTATCACATGTAAACTCATCATTTTTCAAATTTAAAAATAAATCTGGAAATAAATGTCTTAAATAACCGAATGATGGATGTCCCAACCAACGATGCCACAACCATATTTCTCGTTCTTTGCCACTGACTTGGTAATGCACATGATATGCTTCTCCTTTGTTAAAATCATCAAGGTAGTATAGCCTCCCCCTCTTAGTACCACACCCAATAATCTTGTTACTGAGAACATCCTAAAGAAGGCAAAAAGTAGAATACATCAATACCACACAATTGAGTTCTTCAGTTATTTGACTTACAGACATTAATTTATTAGATAGTGTAGGAACAAGGACAGTGTGAGATAAAGAGAGAGAAGGTGATAATGTCATAGTTCCAGCACTTGTGACCGGGTATGTAACTCCATTTGCATTTGCAATGCAAGTCCTATGTGGTGGGGTTGAATGGGAGAAGTTTGTGGGATCAAAAGTCATATGGTCTGTTGCCCCAGAGTCAATAATCCATGCACTTGCATCTTGAGACTTAGAATTACAAAAAGCTTGATCGTAGTTACCTGGTTCCATTGAGACGGAGGAGTTGGTCATAGGAACAAATGACAATCGAGACTCGGCAGTGACTACCGCAGCTTTACCAGTGCCTTCCTCTAGTGAAGTGGTTTCTTTTTTCTTCTTAGCTTGCAACTCATGCCACCATTTTGGATACCCATGTAACTTGAAACAAGTATCACGAGTGTGTCTAGTGTTTCCACAATGTGTGCACTTTCCTCCATCAAATAGACCTTTAGACTTCAAGATGGAGTTGTGTTTCCCAGCCACTAGTGTTAGTTATTGACCGACTTTTGAGCCTTTAGTGGCTGTAACCGCACCACTTGTTATATACTCTGCCCCAGATGTCATCATGGTCTGACGAGTGTCTTCTCTTCGAACATATGCATAAGCCTGCTCAATGGTGGGAAATGGCTTCAATTGGAGTATGTCACTTCGAATCTTATCAAGTCGGTCGTCCAATTCATCGAGAAAGATATAAACTTTTTCCTCCTGTAGCAAAGCATTGTATTTCTGTATATCTCTCGCGTATTCCATGGGATTAGGACGTCGAAAGTTTATCTCACGCCACAACCCTTGTAGATCATTATAATATTTTTCAATCAGTCCCCCCTTTCTACCCCATCCAAGTTACCTTTCGACGAAGGTCATAAACCTGTAACGTATCAGATCCATCAAAGTATGTCATACCAATGGCGTCCCACACCTCTTTAGTGGTTGGAAAGCGGATGAAATTCCCCACCAGTGCAGAATCCATTGAGTTGATCAACCATCCTTTCACTATCGCGTTCTCAGTTCGCCATTTACCGAATGCAGAATCAGTTTCTGATGGCGGAGGAAAAGATCCATCAATGTATCCCAGTTTGTCTTTGCATGAGATATACATCTCAGCCACCTGGGACCATAGGGCATAGTTGGAACCATCCAACTTGATGTTGATCGGTACTGTTGAAGAATCAGAGATTGACGATTGTGATGTGGGTTGCACTTTCGATAAAGCCTCCGTCATTTTGGGCGTGAGATTTTCCCAAATGGACTCGGCAGCAAAAGCGTTTAATGGCCGCACTGAGGAATCGTCATTCGCTGAAGAATCTCCCATTTCAGATGAATCACTCATCTATTTAGATTTGTTTGGGTCCCAAGATTATGCTCTTGATTCCATGTTAAAACAGAAGGTATTTTATTCACCTTGCTTTTTTATTGAGTCATTTACACATTATAAATAGATATAGGGAAGAGGAATTTTATGAGCTTTTCTAGCCTATTCACGATGCTGCTGGCTAAACATAAGTCGATCCCTTGATGTACGGGATTTGACAACAATTACAATAAATGGTCCTAATTTTATGAGATTCTAATGACTCATGCCAACACTTCCACCATCTAACTACTCTCCAACTTTTATTTTTTAATTTATGTTCATGTTCTTATGCTCTACAATTTTAGGTTCAATAATATTCTAATCAATTTTCGTCCATAGTTATGCTCTTCTTAATGATTAGATTATGCTAACTTGAATTCTAGATCCTACACTTGCTCCTATTCTTATGATTAGAATCATTCATTCAAGCCTCTTAAGAATTGATTGCAAGTTTTAAGGCAGGAATATATAGATTCAACTCCCGTAGTTATCTTGTTTCATATAAATTTAATATTCCTTTCCATATATGAACTGTATAAAAAATATAAGAGAAAAGTTCTACTAATAGTACTATAGTTTTCCACTAAATATCCATTTGCCACAAATTGTCTATGAGGAGAAAATATGTATAAGATGGAAATTCAATGATAGAATTCAGTGATTTTCAAAGGAGATAAGGCAATGAATAACAAGAAACATTTGACAATAGGATAAAGAAAGGATCATTTTGGGTGCACTCTAATGACGATCCCATGATTGAGCATGGTAAATCACAATGTCAGACCGATCTCACCCTCAATAAGTTCAGCTTGCCCAGTACCCTAGAATGTAAAATAATACCATCTTACAAGGTGCAAATGATTTTAAAAAAATTGTCCCACTAACACATCAATTAGCATGTTGCTGACATGCTAAACCTCATTCCTACACTTTTATCATGACATTAAAAATAATGAAAGTATTTTTCATTAAATATTAGTTTTAAACTAAACTTGAAAACATGTAATAACAGAATAATACAAATTACATAAAACACAAAGTTAATAAACAATCCTAAAATGTTATAAGCTCCTTAAAGTGTTAGAAGACTTTATTGAAATCATTGACATATCATATATAATAGAATTGATATCTAAAGCAGCAGGGATTTGTTTTATAACTTTGATAGTCTCTTTGTACAAATATGATGATTGAATGATTGAAAATGAATAAAAAACAAGAATACATAGTTCCAAGAAGAGTTATAAGAAACATAACAAGAGAAAATACTTTTCCATTAAAATAGTTCTTCATTTTCTTTATTTTATACTTACTAGACTTGTAAAGCGTAGTATCCATGTCCTCTAATTTCTTTGGAATATCAATGTTCAAATAGTAATTGTAGTTTAGATTGCAACTGAGCCTAAATTTAAAGTTTCAATCATTTCCTAAGAGTAATTCTCATCCATGAGTTTCTTGATTTCTAGGAGTACAAGTGATTATTATTCCTTGATGCTTATCTTTAAGATGACGGCAGAACTTCAAATTCATATAGCGGGCCTTGCTTCTTCCACCTTCTAAGTATTCCTCACTTTTTATCTTTTAATTTTTTTTCATATTCCTGTGTTCTATAATTTTCAGTTCAATTATAATCTAATCCTTTTCCATTCATAGTTATGTTCTTGTTATTCTATTAGGCTAGATTGAATTTTATATTGTCTTTGTACTGACTTCTAGATCCTACACTTGTTCTTATTCTTATGATTAGAATCATTGATCAAGCCTCTCAAGAATTGATTTTAAGTTTTAAGGCAAGGATAATTCAACTCCAATAGTTATCTTGCTTCATATGAATTTAAGCTTTCTTTGCATATATGACCTCTATCAGAAACATGAGAGAAAAATGCTTTTAACTAACTATAGTTTTCCACTGAATACTCATCTGTCATACATTCACCGTGAAGAGAAAATATGTATAAGCTATTTAAGAGCAAAATACACAATCGTAAATCAATATGCAAAGACAAACATGTTCCTCTGTGAAATAAATGGCAACCTCCAACCAAACACACCAAATGAGAATAACATTTATATATTATCATCTTAATCCTATCATCCATGTTGTATTGTCCAAGTTCGATCTTTAGATGGAATGATGACTTATGACAATAGAGACAAGTCATATAAAACAAATTTAAGCCTTTGCTTTCACATTCTTTGGGCAGTTTCATTGCAGTATAGGTACATGCACCGGCTAAAGCTCCGAGTACTGGAGCTATCAAATAAATCCATATATCTTTATAATTATTTGTGGCGATGGCAGGACCTAGTGTTCTCAGTGGGTTCATTGAGCCCCTGATACTGGCCTCCAATTCAAGTTTAAGTATATTTAAACAAACTCCACTTTTTAAGAGCAATTTTAAACAATTCTACTAAAATTAACTATTTCTCATAATTGATGTGAATCATTGCTTGTTCTTTCAAAACTGTAATTTAATTTTTAATTTTGTAAGAAGTTATTTGATTAAATTTTATCTTAAAATTCTCATTTTTATTTAGTTTTTAAAATTATATAAATTACATGAGGTATACATAAATAAATTTAGTGAACTATATAAAATTATACAGTCTTAACCAATATATCGAGTTAGTAAAATTGAGAAAAATGAATATAATGAATGACAAATTCATATAAACCATCACTTTCAGAAACATAAACAGTGATATACCTTGCTATGAGTATATTGAGCATCAGAGTGCCTTCCACTGCAATTCCTGCAAGTTTTCCCACCTGCAATTATATCGATCACAGATATAGATGTTGCACATGGATGAAATCCATATATATATATATATATATATATATATATATATATATATATATATATATATATATATATATATATATTTTGGATTTCATATTTATATAGAGTCAACTCTGGTATTGGTGTTTACGAAGGTGTTTTTAAATAAGGGTGGTGATGTTGGTGTTTTATGTTCATAATAGAAAAATATCACTTTGTGTTGTTCATAATATGGAACATAAAATAAATAACGTGTGAGGGGATACAGAGAGAGGAGAAAAATAGACTTATGCTTATGGTGTCGGTGGCTACTGCAGTGACAATAAACATTAGATTGAATGTAGTAATGAATTCTAAAGCGAAATATTAACCATATCCACCTGAAGGAACTATAACTCCACCATTCATGAAAGGATGATAAACCCCTTTCAGAGCAAATGCGGCACAAACCGATGCCAAAACTTGTACACCAATATAAATAGACACCTGCAATTTAATGATCACATTTATCAACGAAGAAGAACCTAATTTTTGACAGCACAGAATAATTAACTATAGAGATATTACACACATGTTTCCATGGGAAGTGCTTCAACACAACAAACAAAAAAGTAACAGCTGGGTTGATATGGGCTCCTGAAATATGTCCGGTGGCAAATATGACAACCATAACAGTAAGACCTGCGGTTGTAGCACAATTACGGGTCTTAAGGGTCTCCGAGTTGTGGTTGAAAATGGCTGCAGCAGTGATAACGAATATGATAATAAAGGTTCCAATGAACACAGTAGCAACCTTTCTTTCCAGAGTAACAAGAGAAGGCTGGAGAGATGCACTTGAAGTGAATGAAGTAACACGGGTTGAATAGATTTCATTATAATTTGCCGAGAGATCAAATAGTTTTGTGGTGAGTGAGAAGAAAGAGAATCACACTATCCAAAAGAATAAGTTCTCTTCTAGAAGAATAAGTTCTCTGAGAAAATGTTAGAGTATATATAAAAACTTGTATTACTATTAAAGAAAAAGTAGACTTAGTTGGCAAAAAACAATCGTAGGTTTGGCAGAAACACGCACGCGAGCGCGCCCACCTGCTCGCCAGCACGCACGCTCGCACGTATGTACGCATGTACGCCCGCCCGTACGCACGCATGCAAGTGAGAGATCAAATGGTTTTGTGGTGAGTGAGAAGAAAAAGAATTACACTGTCCAGAAGAATAAGTCCTCTGAGAAAATGTTAGAGTGTGTGATGGAATCCCTCTTGACACAGTCCTCTTTCATGTATTTTTACATTTTATTGTATCTGTAGTGTAGTTTGCAAGGAGCATGGGTCACTATAAATACCCAGCTCCTCGCTTGTAGTTTTCACTTTTGAGATTAATGAGAATAGAATTTTCCAAATTCAAGAAACTATTCTCTCTTGAAAGTCACAAGGCTAGAGAGTCCAAAGACTCCCTCTAGCCACCTTCCAAGGCACACTTCCTCACTCTCATTTTCCATTCCAAGTGCTTCTCTCTCATCAAACGTCACACAGCATCAGCCATTGCGTTCTCTCGAATCAGCTTCTGACCAGTGACGTTCCTCAACTACACGCATCCACGCGTCTTCTTTCACTTCATCGTCAACACCTCATTTTTCCTTCTCATTTGCGAGAGCATTTCAGACATTTCTCTATTTCATCCTCGAGAGTTCCTCTTAGCCAGCCTCCTCTCACGCCTCTGCCCCTCAATCTCAGGTCATGTTCCTCACAGATCCACACTCTTCTCTTTGATTTTAGAGTTCCTAAACCCTAGAACCTCCATTTCTAGGTCTTCTCCCAACTTTCACCAATTGATTTTCATTTTAGCCGGTTGAAACCACCTTTGCACCGATCCAAACCATTTCCACCGATTAATCTCTGTTTCGAACCGATTAATCAGTTCGTTTTGAGTCTCTCACCATTTTTAGGGTTTCCTTGCTTCATTCTCTGTTTCCTCCATTCTCCTTCGAGTTTCAACTTTCCGCTACGTCTTTCTTCCCCGAGGAAGCTTCGAGCAGGTCCAGTTCGTGTTCGCGTCACCTTTTGGACAACTTCCTTGGAGCCTTCTTCCATCAGTGTGTGTGTGTGTGTGTGTCTATATATATATATATATATATATATATATATATATATATATATATATATATATATATATATATATATATATATATATATATATATATATATATATATATATATATATATATATATATATATATATATATATATATATATATATATATATATATATTATATGGATTTCATATGTATATAGAGTCAGCTCTGATATTGGTGTTTACGAAGGTGGTTTTAAATAAGGGTGGTCATGTTGGTGTTTTTATGTTCATAATTCAAAAATATCACCTTTGTGTTGTTCATAATATGGAAAATAAAATAAATAACGTGTGAGGGGATACAGAGAGAGGAGAAAAATATACTTACACTTATGGTGTCGATGGCTACTGTAGTGAAAATAAACATTATATTAAATGTAATAATGAATTCTAAAGCGAAAGATTAACCATATCCACCTGAAGGAACTGTAACTCCACCATTCATGGAAGGATGATAAACCCCTTTCAGAGCAAATGCGGTACAAACCGATGCCAAAACTTGTACACCAATATAAATATACTCCTACAATTTAATGATCACATATATCCACGAAGAAGAACCTGATTTTTGATAGCACAAAATAATTAACTAAAGAGTTATTACACACATGTTTCCATGGGAAGTGCTTCAACACAACAAACGAAAAAGTAACAGCAGGGTTGATATGGGCTCCTGATTATTGTCCGGGGGCAAATATGACAACCATAACAGTAAGACCTGCGGTTGTAGCCAATTACGGGTCTTAAGGGTCTCAGAGTTGTGGTTGAAAATGGATGCAGCAGTGGCAGCGAATATGATAATAAAGGTTCCAATGAACACAGTAGCAACCTTTCTTTCCAGAGTAACAAGAGAAGGCTGGAGAGATGCACTGGAAGTGAATGATGTAACACGGGTTGAATAGATTTCATTATAATTTTCCATACTGCACACTACCGAGAGATCAAATAGTTTTGTGGTGAGTGAGAAAAAAGAGAATCACACTATCCAAAAGAATAAGTTCTCTGCCAGAAGAATAAGTTCTCTGAGAAAATGTTAGAGTATATATAAAAACTTGTATTACTATTAAAGAAAAAGTAGACTTAGTTGGCAGAAAACAATCGTAGGTTTGGCGGGAACACGCGCGCGCGCGCGCATGCACCCCTGCACGCACGTTGGTGTTTACGTTTTAAATAAGGGTGGTCATGTTGGTGTTTTTATTTTCATAATACGAAAATATCACTTTGTGTTGTTCATAATATGGAAAATAAAATAAATAACGTGTGAGGTGATACAGAGAGAGGAGAAAAAATACTTACGCTTATGGTGTCGATGGCTATTACAGTGACAATAAACATTATATTAAATGTAATAATGAATTTTAAAGTGAAAGATTAACCATATCCACCTGAAGGAACTGTAACTCCACCATTCATGGAAGGATGATAAACCCCTTTCAAAGCAAATGCGGTACAAACCGATGCCAAAACTTGTACACCAATATAAATAGACCCCTGCAATTTAATGATCACATATATCAACGAAGAAGAACCTGATTTTTGATAGCACATAATAATTAACTAAAGACTTATTACACATATATTTCCATGGGAAGTGCTTCAATACAACAAACGAAAAAGTAACACAGGGTTGATATGGGCTCTTGATTTATGTCCGGTGGCAAATATGACAACCATAACAGTAAGACTTGGGGTTGTAGCACAATTACGGGTCTTAAGGGTCTCAGAGTTCTGGTTGACAATGGCTGCAGCAGTGGCAGCGAATATGATAATAAAGGTTCCAATGAACACAGTAGCAACCTTTCTTTCCAGAGTAATAAGAGAAGGTCGGAGAGATGCACTCGAAGTGAATGAAGTAACACGGGTTGAATAGATTTCATTATAATTTTCCAACCTGCACACTACCGAGAGATCAAATAGTTTTGTGGTGAGTGAGAAGAAAAAGAATCACACTATCGAAAAGAATAAGTTCTCAGCCAGAAGAATAAGTTCTCTGAGAAAATGTTAGAGTATATATAAAAGCTTGTATTACTATTAAAGAAAAAGTAGACTTATTTGGCAGAAAGCAATCGTAGGTTTGGTCTGAACACACGCAAGTCCGCTAGCACGCATGCACGCCCGCTCGCACGCCTGCACACACGCTCGCCAGCACGCATGCACAGAGGCACGCATGGATGGTCGCCCGCTCGCCCACACGCAAGCGAGAGATCAAATAGTTTTGTGGTGAGTGAGAAGAAGAAGAATCACACTATCCAGAAGAATAAGTTCTCTGCCAGAAGAGTAAGTTCTCTGAGAAAATGTTAGAGTATATACAAAAAAATTGTATTACTATTAAAGAAAAAGTAGACTTAGTTGGCAGAAAACAATCGTAAATTTGGCGGGTACAGACACGCACACGCACGCACGCTCGTTAGCACGCACGCTCGCAATCACGCACGCATGCTCGCACGCGCGTGCACATACACACAAGATTTTTATTGACATTAATTTTGTTGTTTTAAAATATATTTAAAAAAATTATGATGTATTTTTAATGTTCAAAAGAGAATGTCAAAAAATCTAAGGGAGGGTGTTTTGGAAGTTATATTTCTATTTGGAATCATGCATGCATGGCACACGTAAATTGGGATGGAGCCCTTTAAGAAGAAACATTAATTGAGCCCTTTAAGAAGAAAGTTGGAATTGATAAAGGATGTTTTCGTTTTATATTTCTGCTTTTGTAGTCTATGAAAGTACATCAAATTGCTTTTTGAAATTCCTATAATAGGCTTCAATTATATATCCATGAAAAAAAATAGTGTGTATAATATCATATTTAGAAAAATATTATTTGGGGAAGGTGAATTAGTGGAAAAAGTAATAAGAACCTGTATTTCAACTATAGGGGTATTGCTCCCTCCACCACCCCAAGTGCTCCTACACCTCTTCACTATTTTCATTTATTCCAAAAATATTCTACACCTTCCCACTATTTTCTTTTATTCCACTGCAATGTCCAAGTTTGATCTTTAGATGGAATGATGACTTATGACAATAGAGACAAGTCATATAAAACTAATTCAAGCCTTTGCTTTCACATTCTTTGGGCAATTCCACTGCAGTATAGGTACATGCACCGGCTAAAGCTCCGAGTATGGGAGCTATCATATAAATCCATATATCTTTATAATTATTTGTGGTGATGGCAGGACCTTCATTGAGCCCCCTAATACTGGCCTACAATTCAAGTTTAAGTATATTTAAACAAACTCCACCTTATAAGAGCAATTTTAAACAATTATACTAAAATTAACTATTAACTATTTCTCATAATTGATGTGAATCATTGCTTGTGCTTTCAAAACTATAATTTAATTTTTAATTTTGTAAGAAGCTATTTGATTTAGTTTTTAACATTATATAAATCACATGAGATATACATGAATATATTTAGTGAACTATATAAAATTATATTGTCTTAACCAATATATCGAGTTAGTAAAATTGAGAAAAATGAATATAATGAATGACAACTTCATATAAACCATCACTTTCAGAAACATAAAAGTAAATACCCTACTATGAGTATATTGAGCATCACAGTTCCTCCCACCGCAATTCCTCCAAGTTTTCACACCTGCAATTATATCGATCACAGACATAGATGTTGCACATGGATGAAATCCATATATATATATATATATATATATATATATATATATATATATATATATATATATATATATATATATATATATATATATATATATATATATGGATTTCATATTTATATAGAGTCAGCTCTGGTATTGGTGTTTACGAAGGTGTTTTTAAATACGGGAGGTGATGTTGGTGTTTTTATGTTCATAATAGGAAAATATCACTTTGTGTTGTTCATAATATGGAACATAAAATAAATAACATGTGGGGGGATACAGATACAAGAGAAAAATAGAGTTACGCTTCTGGTGTCGGTGGCTACTCTAGTGACAACAAATAATAGATTGAATGTAATAATGAATTCTAAAGCGAAAGATTGACCATATCCACATAAAGGAACTGTAACTCCACCATTCATGAAAGGATGATAAACCCCTTTTAGAGCAAATGCGGCACAAACCGATGCCAAAACTTATGCACCAATATAAATAGGCACCTGGAATTTGATGATCACATATATCGATAGAGAAGAACCTGATTTTTTATAGCATAGAATAATTAACTAAAGAGTTATTACACACATGTTTCAATGGGAAGTGTTTCAATACAGCAAACAAAAAAGTAACAGTTGGGTTTATATGGGCTCTCGATATATGTCCGGTGGCAAACATGACAACCATAACAGTGAGACCTGCGGTTGTAGCACAATTAAGTGTCTAAGAGTTGTGGTTGAAAATGGTTGCAGCAGTGGCAGCGAATATGATAATAAAAGTTCCAATGAACTTAGCAGCAACCTTTCTTTCCAAAGTAACATAGGTTGAATAGATTTCATTATAATTTTCCATATTGCACGCTGCCGAGAGATCAAATAATTTTGTGGTGAGTGAGAGGAAAAAAAATCACATTATCCAGAAGAATAAGTTCTCTGCCAGAAGAAGAAGTTCTCGAGAAAATGTTAGAGTATATATAAAAATTTGTATTACTATTAAAGAAAAAGTAGACTTAGTTGGCAGAAAGCAATCGTAGGTTTGGCGGGAACAAATATTGCATCATTTGACACTTTATCAAGACTTTCAACCAGCTTGGCCAAGTATGTTTTACTTAGTGTCAGTTTTAAAAATTCTACATCTCTTCGTCTCAAGTAAAATGGTATTAGAAAAATGTAATAAATGTCAGGAACTCAATGCTTATGGTAGAAATCTTGTAATTCTTTTATGTAACTTCATATCTTTCAGGGTTCCAGATGTTGAAAAAATGTAAAGACACAACTGAGCACCAATCTTTTTTACAGACAGGAGGAGGTGGGGTAAAAAGCATGAGACAAGGTGGTAAGACCCCATCTTTTATGGTCGTATAAAGAAAAGGTAGTGAACGAACAAGCCTCCTTCTCGCCTAGCCTACCCTTGGTTAATCCTGGTTTCTTTTGTAGTTCATGAATGAATTTTGAAACTTTGGTCATCACCTATGCAGATGCTTTGATTACATTGAAGAACTGATCCATAAGCAGGAGCCTTTGACAACAGTCTTATGCCTTCTAATCATATTTTCTATTACTAATTCTGGGTTTCCAAAGAAGCACTTGGATTACTTCAGGCAAGCTTCATGCTTCATTGATGATGAGTGTGTGCGACAGAAATAAAATATGGCATACATATATTTCCATTGTGAAATATGATAACAAATGTTGAACTAAGCATCCCAATTCTTTAATATCTGCCCAATCGAATTGAAGATTAATTTAATATTGCAATCTTATAACTGTTTTTTCTTATGTAATATTTTTATGTTATTTAAAACTGTTTGAATCAAAGACACATATTATCTCATTCACCTTTCTTAGTCGTTATATATATGTGTGTGTGTGTGTGTGTGCGTGTGTGTGTGTGTGTTGTGTGTGTGTGTGTACACGCGTGTGTGCGTCCGTGCGTATGTACGTGCATGCGTGCGTGTGTGTGTTAAAAAACGAATAAGCCTAACATGTTTGTTTTGCAATCACAGTTCACCCTAAATTCAAATAAGACTTTGGGAATTCAAATTCTGGAGTCCACATGCATTTGGTAATGGATAGGAATTTGGGCATTCATTGGATTTATCTTCCTCTTCAACATTATGTACACTTTGGCTCTCACTTAACTAAATTGTGAGTAGTTTCACACTTGTGTGTTTAAGATTCTTGTAGCAAAGCAAAACTTGATTAACACGTCTACATTATTTTTGCAGCATTTAGCAAGTTGCAGACAACAATAACCAAAGAATCAGAAGGTGGTCTGGCTAATGGGAGAGCTCGAGAAGAAGAATTAACATGCTTAGGTGATATATCTTATTTATATCTTTCATGAAAACTCAATGGATGCATACTATTGTCAATTTCAGTATATGTGCTTAAGTGAATAATTTTTTTACTGTCATGTAGAAAGTTCTGGAAGAGCTAATTCTATTGTGAGTTGTAGCCGCAGAAAGAATAGAGGAATGGTTCTTCCTTTTGAACCATATTCTATCACATTTCATCAAATATTGTACTGTGTTGATATGCCACAAGTAAGTCACTTAAAAGTTATAACTCACAGCTTTGATGGGTGTAAGTGGTTCTGGAAAACCTACATTGATGGATGTTTTAGCTGGAAGGAAAATGGGTGGCTATATTGGTTAGGATCTCATAATTAAATGATTATTTCGAACTCAAAATTTTAAGATAATATGTATCGATCGTCTCTTTTTATATATTCTGCTTTATGTTTATATTCAACTTGAGATCAAGTTTATACTTGAAAACCTAGTGAGATCTTCCCAATTTTGATTAATTTAAAGTAAAATTCCTAAGCCACTAGTGAAAATCCATGCAGAAATAAAAGATAAAGAGAAATAGACAATACAAATAAAGTTTAGCAAATGTATATGAAACATAATTTTGTGCAAGTTTAGAATGGCAAAATGTCGTTAGTAACAGACATTGCAATTCCAAACTTCAAAAATTATGTGATATGTTTCTTCATCGCAAACTAACAATATGGTGAGTTAAAGGCTAATTTTAGATAAAAATTGAGAGTGTATTAGAAATTTTAATTCACATTCCCAAATTTCAAGGCACAAAATATAAAGAAAGTGTTTGTTGCTTTAAAATAAGAGCACTAGAATCACAAGGTGCTCTGAATTGTTCAGTCAAGAAAAAGCGAATGTTAATCCCTCATCACATGCTCTTTCTGAGGTATGTGTATAAAACTTCATCTATATATCTTGTGCTGAAATTCAACTATTCGTTAATAAACAGGGCAACCTGCAGGATTGATTCTAAACCACTTGGGTCATGGATGCACTGATATCATGTTAATAATTATGCATAGAATTTAGGCTTAATTTAGTAATTTAGTTTAGGGAATAGACATTGCTGGCATTTGCACCATGCCACCTACATATGTGTGCCATAGTTGAGGATCCAAACACCTCCCAGCCTTCTTTTATTTCTCTTTCAAGTCCATGAATATAATAATCTCTCTCATCAATTTTCTAAAATTAAACGTACCTTTTTATCACAAAAAAACATAAGAGAATGCGGATAAAAAATAAGTTCATTTCTGAATTCAAACATCACCTCATCGGTTACATTTTTATGAGTCTCTTTCTTACCTTAAAAAGTGTATTACACTAAGAAAGAGACATGGAATAGAGATTGTTTTGATAATTTGCATTCTCTCCTCTCTAAGTACAAATTTGATGATTGAATGACTGAAAATAAAAAAAAAAAAAAACAAGAATTCGTAATTCCAAAAAGAGTTACTCGGAGTATAACAAGAAGAGAAAATACTTTCACTCATAAAAATAGTTCTTCATTTTTTATTTTATTTTATATTTCTTGGACTTGTAAAATGTTAGTATTCATGTCCTTTATTTTTTTTTTTCCAATATCATGGTTCAAATAGTAATTATAGTTTTAGATTGAAAATTGATCTAAATTAAAATTTCAATCATGCCTATAGGGTAACATCATGTTTGGTCAAGAGAAGAAAGAACAACACAATTATACAAGCATGGAAAGTGTAAAAACATAAAAAGTATGGGAATAATCTTGGCTATTAATCTACATCTACATGTTTTAAAATAACTTTTTTAATTTTTCTCTCATTTTTCTACAATAGTTTTGGCCAAGCCTAACATAAGTGGCTATAAACATAGTAGTAACCCTTTTTTGTGTTTATTATTATTTTTCTTTCACTATTGTGAATATAAAAAAAAAAACAAAATAAAAGCATTGATAGACAGGCAAAATCACATGTGCACTTAAAAAATTCAATATAGAAACCAACATAGAAAAAGTGAGTGTTTCAGAATGAGGTAAAGGAAAAAAAAAAGGAGTTCAAAAAGTTTGGAATTGTAACAGACGTTACAATTCCAAACTTCAAAAACTATGTGATATGTTTCTTCATCGCAAACTAACAATATGGTGACTTAAGGCTATATTTAGATAAAAATTTCAAGTCACAAAATATAAAGAAAGAATTTGTTGCTTTAAAAGTAACAGCACTGGAATCACAAGGAGCTCTGAATTGTTCAATCAAAAAAAAGTGAATATTAATCCCTCATGCACATGCTCTTTCTGAGGTATATGATTAAAACTTCGTCTATATATCTTGTGCTGAAATTTAACTATTCATTAATAAACAGGGCAACCTGCAGGATTGATTCTAAACCACTTGGTCATGGATGCACTGATATCATGTTAATAATTATGCATACAATTTAGCCTTGATTTAGTAATTTAAAGATTTGTGTTAAATAAATATTATTACATAAAAATAATTTATTGCAAATGAAACAACATTCCTGTATTATTTTGTATTTTGGAGAACATATATATAATAAGGATGTATAGACCAATTCAATACCGTTGGATATAACTATTTAAAAATAATAATATTTTATATAATTTTATATCAATGCCATTATACCATTTACCAAATAATCAGTATTACAATTTTTCTCAAGTTTGCCTTCATTGTTATTTTTTCATATATTTATTGTAATCATCATATTATTTAGTTGAACATTCAAAAGGATATTTAATTTTTAAAACATGACATTTTATATCAATCTATATAAAATAAATCTGAAATTAAATTACATTTTTATGATAATGTTACTTTTTTCACACATTGTTAAGATAAGAGACCCATTAAAAATCACCATTGAAATTTCTCAAATGAGAGATTAATTATCAATAAAAACTTGTATAAAGGACAAAATTAACTGAAAAAAAAAAAAAAAACACTTTTTGAAAAACTCACAAATATACAAATATAACAAGCAAGCCCTCTACATTGAAAAATGAATCTGTTTAGAGGGTTATTCCCTCCCCTCCACATATAGCTCTCTACATCTCTACATTCCCGTTATGTCTTTTTTTTACCAACATCTCTTTGGCCTTTAAACGGATCTTGACTTCCGTTCATAGAAATTAAGATTCATTGAACAACACTTCTCCCACAACTGTTCAAGCCAATTTGTTTTATTTTTTGACAATTTTTTTATACATAAAAAATATTACAAAAATTATTAAATTGTGTAAAATGGTTGGTAAAAAAATGTTGTTTTCAAGCGATCCCCATTGTAAAATCATTTACACTCTCAACACAGAAATCACATCACATTTTCTTCTTTTCACTGTGTTATTTCTATTGTTTTGTTTGTGTTTTTTGTTGGTGCTCGTAGTTCTCTGTTTGGAGGTAGCAGCTTCTTAGAAATGGTGGAAGAAGGTGGTCTGGTGGTAGTGGTGCTGGTGGAAGAAGAGGTCCAGTGGTTGTAGTGCTGCAGCAGGCGGAGGTTCATCAAAGAAGATGCAAAAGGAAGATGGAGAACCCTTTAATGGATATAAACATCCGTTAACGGGTATCAAAAGGAAAATAAAAGAGTGGTGAAGAAAACCAACCTAGATACCGAAACGAAGAACTCCGCTCCACTTCACTCCACGCTCTTAGACAATTCTCCACACCACCACTCAACGGTCAATGGAAACAATGAAACAGAAATGCAAAAGAAGAAAAAATGGGGAAGAGAAATGAAAACAGAAAACAAAAGTGAAAGGGAAGGAAGAAGAAGGGAGAAAACAGAAATGGGAAAGAGATCCGTGAGAGAGAGAGAGAGAGAGAGAGAAGTGGGGGTGGGGGTGCAGTGGCTGTGCAAATAACAGAGGGTAGAATTAGGGTTTAAAAAAATCTAAATGGTAAAAGTAAAAACATTTTAACTTAAGGCTATTTTTGTAAATAAAAGAATTTGGGGGAGGTGCAGGGAGAAGGAGTGGAGGTGTAGGGAGGAGCGTCCATCTATTTATCCTTTCTAATTTCTCCGGGCTGGCCCACATTGTTTATAAACTACGTTCCACTGTTGGAAATTTCTTACTGCATCTCCACTTTTTCTTCCTGCACACTCTAAATTTCAAAATTCCCTTCCTTTTACCCTTATGAAATGATATTAAAAAAGAAAAAAGTAAAAAAATAAATGTTTTATAGTATATAAAATAAATGTTTTATATATATTAAAACCACATTTAATTATATGAATATTTTTTAAACTTTTAATTAATTAATGAATGTTTTAATTGAATAAATAAAAATTATTTCTATTTTTATAATTAATTATTAAAATTTGTACAAATGTTAATGATTTAACTTGCATCATCAGAATATGCCTAAATATATGTTTGATAATAGCTCAATTTTTCAATAAAAGATACACCGTAAATTGGGTATAGTGAAACGTTTTCAACAAGCATGTATGGCGCATTTAATACACCGTAAATTGGGCTGCCCTGCTGCATCTCATTATTTTTCTTTGGGTCCTGGCAACCAATCCTGCTTAAGAAAATCAAATGCATATCATAGTTGACAAAAATAATAATTAAATATAATATAGAATGATGAGTTTTAAAAGTATTTATCATCAACAGTTACTGTTTTATATATATATATACGGTTAAATAGATTCTTTGGTTCTTAGTTTTGCAGATTTTCTTAGATTTTCTTCAATTAGGTTCCGTTTTTTAAAAATGATTAATTTGGTCCTTGAAATTGAAAACTTTAATCAATCAAGGACGTTAATTTTCCTGGACGGCGTTAAAAATAGTCTTTGTTGGCAAGAGAAATTGTCATACTGCATACAGGTGACACTTAAACACTGGATGACGTGGTTACTATTTTTATTTATTAACGATTAAAATTATAAAACATGTGCGTTAAGTTTAAGTAAGGGTAAAATGGGGAAAGTTGAAAAACTTATCTGAGCTTATTAAAATTGGGGAAACGTTTTAGGTTTAAGGAAATTGGAGGTTTCCGAAATTGGGAAAATAGGGTTCGTGACTTAATGTAATCTAATTGCTCATAGTATTAACTCCAATTTTACAGAATCAAGCAGCAGCTTGTAAAATTTACAGAAAGCCAACCTCAGCAGAAAAAAATATCCTATATAAAGAAAATACTAGAATTCACAATTATTTAAGTTGAAACATCACACGTAACCATAGAAACACCTTGAACAAAGATCTGAAAAATCATATCCTAACAAGGGAGTATGAAATTAACCACAAGATTCTACACTGGAGAATAAATCAGTTATGAGTGATCAATTCTGTTTTCAGAAAGGAAAAAACAAAGATGTTGTTCGAGAAAATATGTTGTTTCTAAGCATTGGAATCCATTCATTAATTTCATTTAACATCGAAATAAGAAGAGTCTAGTCCACCCACCACAAAACTCATTTGCAACCTTCAACAACCAACCACCTCTATCCATACCAAAATTTCAGATCCAGCATTTGAAAATGAAAACCTAGCCACTTTGTAAGAAGCTCAAAGATAGCCAGAATGACTTAAGACCTTTTTGAGTTGGCTCACCAGGACTCAGCAGTCAAACAAAAGTTGTATTCACTCTCTTCAACGCCACTCCACTCAACAAGAAAGCCAAATTTAACATATATCTGGCAACCACTCACTATCATTTCACAATTTCATCCAAAAGGGCATCTAATTTTTGTGCTTTACAAATCAATTACCATCATATAAATAAAACACGAGAAAAAAAGTAAAGGGGCGGTTGAGGAGGGTGACTGTATAAGCGTCGTGCTCATCAACGACCACACTAAGCCAACCACGAATCTTATTTCTCCAATTTCGCAAACCCCTAATTTCCTCAAACCTAAAACGTTTCTCCAATTTTAATCACCTTAGACCAGTTTTCCCAATTTCCCCAATTTATCCTTACTTAAACTTAAAGCACATGTTTTTAATTTTAATCCTTAATAAATAAAAATAGTAACCACGACATCCAGTGTTTAAGTGCCACCTGTATGCAGCATGACAGTTTCTCTTGTCAGCAAAGACCATTTTAACGTCGTCCAGGAAAGTTAACGGAATGTCCTTGATTGGTTAAAATTTTCAATTTCAGGGACCAAATTGATCATTTTTAAAAAACGGGAACCTAATTGAAAAAAACCAGCAAAAATAGGGACCAATGAATCTATTTAACCTATATATACCTAAATAAAAAGATTATTATTATATATTGGTTAAATAGATTCATTGGTCCTTATTTTTCTGGTTTTCTTCAATTAGGTCATCGTTTTTTAAAAATGATCAATTTGGTCCCTGAAATTGAAAACTTTAACCAATCAAGGACATTTTGTTAACTTTCCTAAATGGCGTTAAAAATGGTCTTTGCTGGCAAGAGAAACTGTCATGCTGCATACAGGTGACACTTAAACACTGGATGACGTGGTTACTATTTTTATTTATTAAGGATTAAAATTAAAAAACATGTGCTTTAAGTTTAAGTAAGGGTAAATTGGAGAAATTGGGAAAACTGAGCTTATTAAAATTGGGGAAACGTTTTAGGTTTGGGAAAATTGGGGGTTTGCGAATTGGCACTCAAGTGGTTGTTCAAGCAGTAGAGAATTGAATCTGAGACTAGATAACGCTTGACATACCCAAGAAGAATGGGAGGAGTTCAATGCCTTTGAAAGACAACTTGAGCTGCTGAAACAATGGTAGCGACAATTGGGGCACAAAACTATGGATGACGAAGTATCTCCATGTAAAAATGGAGGTAAGGTTCTGAAGCAGTGATCACATAAACATGAAGTTAAGACAGAGGATGAGGATGACGATGACAAAGATAGTCTAATCAAGGGCAAAGCTGAATACAGTAGGATGGGGGAGTCTTTCAGGACAATTTTACCAACTTTAAGGGGTCGAGATGCATTTCTAGAGAAGAAATCATGATGAAAGCTTGGACAGCCCAAACCCTTTTAGGGTTTCCATTTCCAATTAGGGGTCAGGAGGGAGAAACTTTGTTTCTTCTTCAGAACCCTAAATTCCTAAGGGATATGGGAAAGAGAGAAACGCCTCTTCCTTCAACCTCCAACGCGGCAGCCCCTATCCTTCTTTTTGCCGACCAAGAGCGTCTCCGACGAAGCCACCCACGCTAGACGGAGCAGCCCAAACTTCATCCTCCTTTTCGGGGGCAAGAGAGAAATCTCGTCCCTCCCTGCGACGTCGCCGACAAGAGCCAGGATCGCCACCGCCGACACCGTCCTCAATAACCGGTCGAAGTCATGAGGACTGATCTCCTCTCCCACCGTTAGTCGTCGTTAGACCGTTCTCTTCACTCGGGATGTTCGACACACCACGCCGCTACCTCCCACCGCGACTCTCCGCCTCAAGCCGCTGCATCTCCTCTTCCTACTACTCTAGATAATATTTGCTTTATGAGGGTTGTCGTGAACAACCAGCTTTAGAGGAAAAACTGTTTTTTGTGTTATGCGATTCCTTATGTTATGAAACAAACTGAATCTGATTCTAGCCTGTGAAATACAAGAGGATCTAGAAGATGGAAATTGCTTTCGCAAACCCCCAATTTCCCCAGACCTAAAAGGTTTCCCCAATTTTAATCAACTCAGATCAGTTTCCCATTTTCCCCATTTTACCCCTACTTAAACTTAATGCACATGTTTTTTTTTAATTTTAATCCTTAATAAATAAAAATAGTAATCACGTCATCCAGTGTTTAAGTGTCACCTGTATGCAGCATGACAGTTTTTCTTGCCAGCAAAGACCATTTTTAACGCCATTTAGGAAAGTTAACGGAATGTTCTTGATTGGTTAAAGTTTTCAATTTTAGGAACTAAATTGATCATTTTTACAAAACGGGGACCTAATTGAAGAAAACCAGCAAAATTAGGGATGAATGAATCTATTTAACCTTGTATATTTAGGGATTCCAAACAATTCCAACCTTGGTCAAATTCCTAAAAAGCCTTCATCATATTTCTATGCCAACTGCAGAATGGAGAAAGTCACGGTTTCATGTATCATTTTGACAATGTTCTCGAATTGAAATCGAAACTCGAGATGAAAGTCTGATTTGGATTACAGAGCAATTCTAAAAGCACTAAAAGAAGTTCACAAAGTTTTGCTCTTGTATTGTTTTTCCTATATATATAACCAATTAGGATTCGGCAAAGAGCACATAATTCCTGATATAAAAAGCTTTCATATCAGCACAAAAGGTAAACAATTGAATGCGCAAAAGTACCAAGTGAAATCAAATGAAGGTAACACTGAACATAGTGAGTCATGAAACTGCTAAACTGATAGAAAACAGAAACACGGCATATCATTAAAAGAAAAATCCCAGAAAGAGGTGAAAATGATCAATTAGACATTAGATCAAGCATTATATACACAACATTCGATAAGCCTCTTTTCCATCATCTGCCACATAAATGTATTCTTAAATCCTAGAGAGAAATTATGAATCATCCTAAACCCAGTAAGAGCAACATCATCAAAGGTTTTTCCTATTAGGAACTGGCGAAGGTCCATCAGAAATGGCAGGCCTAGAAGCGCAGGACCTGAGAGAACCAACTCGCATGAACATCAAAACCGAGGCCATAATCTTCTTGACCTTAACGGCAACCTTCTTGAGCTTGAGCTTAGGCTTTTGAGGCTCGACAAAAGTGTTACTGTCCAAGGAAGAAAGCTTGTAGGTAGTGAGAAAGACTTTCCTTTGCTTAGCCCTTCTGCGTCTGTAGCTGATGGATTTCAGCATCTTGTCTTTGTTGCCCTGCAGACCAAGAACCTCGTATCTGTATCTGCGGCTGAAGGTGAGGGTGGTGTTGCGAACAAGTGTGCTCATGATGCCTCAAAATATATTTATTCACACTCACAACACTGATCTTCAAGTGGAAAGAAAACACAGACACGCCTTTTGATTCAGATTTAACGTTGCTGCCTGCAAATTGCAAATGAAGTTTTTCTTCATAAATATGTCTCTCGCACGTTTTGGGGTTTGGTATAGACTCGTGTAAAAGCGTGTTTGACTGTTGACCGTTATTTCCTAGGTTTTTCGCACTTGGCGTGCGCACTCACTTTTTTTTTCATTTATGACAACATCAGATTTTTGTTTTTTTACCAAATCTAAAATTTTATATGATTAATGATTTTACAGTGTGGTTGTTGAACACACGTGCCACAAAGACTACTGCTAATATTACACTTTTGAGTGACAATAAAATATATTACTCTTCGAATTCAAAATTTTAATTCCAAAAATTATTATTTAATTATCTTAGTTACCCTTTCAACCCCTTGCTAATTTTCTTTTAAACATTTGGTAAATACTAGGCATGAAATTATTATTTATTAATGACTTGGTGGTACTTATTCACTATTAAGATTTATGCGGTATGAACGTATATTCATAAATATTAAAAAATATATTTTATAAATTTTTAATTTAAAATTATTTAACATAATAAAATATAAATTAAATTTTAATTTTAATTTTTTACTAATAAAAGTATCCGTTTATTTATTAAGAAGTATTAAAATATTTTTAATATGCTATTCATCAATAATAAATATCTATATAAATAAGTGAATTTTATCTAAAAATATATACTATGGGATGATAAAGGGTCGGGTCGGGTAGTGTCTACTCGTAATACTATCAGACAAAAAAAATACACTCGTTACCTGTACCCACTTAAAACTCGCGGATACCTGCAGATAACCGCGGATACCCGTAAATATTTAAAAAAAAATATTTTTATAAATTATTAAAATAAAATTTAAATAGAATTACAAAAAATATATAAAATATAATATAAATTAAATTAAATTAAAATTAAAAGTCAATTTTAATTAAATTTAACCTTGTAAAATATAAATTAATGTTAACTTTAATTAAATTTAATAAAATATAAATTAAAATTTTTATTTTATTTTTGCGGGTAACGGATATATGTGGGTACGGATAATATAATACCTGCACCCGATTCGTTTAAAAGTGAATATTAAATATATGTTATCTGTGGGTTACGGATAATAAATATCCGTAGATATCAATTACCCGTTGTGGATTTTATCTGTGGATATCCGCACACACGGACTTTTTTTTCCATCCTATAAGGACATGAGTATTAATATGTAATATAAGCAATACATTAATTATTATATATAATCTAATATCATGGGAATAATTTTCTTAAAGACTAATCAAATCATATAATTACAAAAAAAAAGTTATAAAATCAAAATTCTAAGAATTGAAAATCACACTATTGTATTTTTGCGGAGAATAAAAAAATGTAACTAACTACTTAAATGTAAATTTATTGCTTAATAAAATGTTATTAGCCTAGAATAACTTGATGAAGGGAGTTAAAGAAATAAGCTAGTGTATAATATTTGTCGAACAAATAATATTTTTACTAATAATATCATAATTTTCACAGTTCCTATTTTGTTGATGACAAATAAAAGAAAGTCTAAATTAATTGGTTTAAATATGAGCACAAAAGTTATTTAATTTTAAATTAGAGTTGGAAACAAAAATAAAAATGAGTATATATCTATTTTTTATGTTTGATACTGTTTAAAATTATTAAAACACTATTAAAGTTAGTTACAGTATTCAAGATATTATTTATTTTGAATTTCAATTTAAAATTTAATTATGTAAAACTGTTGAGTTACTAGCACAATCACTTTTTAATTTAATATGAATAACCACTTAATAAAGTCATATTAAATTGAATTCAGAGTCCACAAACATTGAAATTAAAGAGCCCTACATAAATAATAATAATAATAATAACATGGGAAACGAAGCTTCGCGTTACTCTATTATTTGACCATTTCACCATGCCATAACTATTGCTAACATCGATATTTTCTGAAAATGACATTTTTATTTATTTATTTATTTTCACAATTTTGTTCTGGAAGAAAACTGGGTGAATGCTTTGAATTGAATTTTGTGCTTTATTGATTTATTTGTTTGTAGTGAATGGAATGAGAACTCTATATTGAGTCCGTTGATTTCTAGAAGAAAATAGTTGTTTGTTCATATTGTATTTAGTATCTCTCTCTCTATTGCTTTAATTAACCATAAAACTTTATACGATTTTGGGAGAATAGTTTCATCTTTACTTTCTCTTCGTAATCTTTGCTTCCAAGTTCCAATGTGAGAAAGAGAAAGAGATACGAATTCTTGTTGAAAAAGTCAAGTTCAGTTTTTTTTTTTATTTGATTGTAAAACACAATAAATTTTAAATACTATTATATTTGTGAGCATCTAATGTGTGCTTAAAGGTTTAGCCTACACAGCACTCTATTTTATAGAGGTGATAATCTATTTAAGACACAAATAATTAAATTTAAGATATCTTGTTCTCGTCTACTTGAAAAAGATTTTAAAGTAGTTTTTTTTCTAATTATTTATGATTTTGAAATATAAAAATCTAAATCTTGATTCTTGAAGAAAAAAATTCAATATTTAATTAGATTTAAGAAACATGATTCAACGAGGAAAGTGCTTATCTTCTATAAATGAATATTTTTATTATTAATGTTGGGATATTGTTATTGATGATGTTTGTAAAGTTGTCCATCAATTATTTCAACAAAGTTGGATTTTCTCTATAAATTTAAATGTTGTTTTCTTTGTTTATAAAATTGATGGGTAAAACGTATAACTTATTTTCGTCTTATTTTCAAAGTCATTACAAAAATTTTAGCTAATAGACTTTTAATAATTGGTAATAGAATATTTTTTTCTTCTAATCAATATGGTTTCATTAAAGGGAGAGTCCTAAAAACTCTATTTGTATTATTTTGAAGCTATTAACCTTTAAGAGTGGCAATGTGGTCATAAAAAATTATATAACTAAGGTTTTTGGTATCATCAATTGACATTTAAGTTTTGCAATTTGCTCATCTTTCTATCTTGGATATGTATTTATGCTTTCGTTCAATCTGTTTTATGAATTAGTTTGTGCTTGTTGTTGGATGTATTGATCACTTGTCTTATTTCATTAGCTTGGGATTGAGTAGGAAATGATTTCAAGTTGTGGCTCAATTAATTCTCCACCTACTTTTAGATGCTAGAAATAGATCTAAAGCTCTAGCTGGTTATAGAGTCCTGATCTTAATGCAAATAATTCATTCAAGTAGTCACTTAAGTTTGATGATCTTAGGCTCTTGGTGCCAAGAATGAACCTAGTGTTACATTTAAAGAGCACTCCCAAGAAAATGAATGATTTGCGTAAGTACATAGATAAGATCAATAGTGGTGTAAGTGAAAGAGGATGAGATGAAATTCATTCATACACTCTACTTCACTCAATCTATATAATATATAATATTTTCCAAATACAAAAACCTAAAAATAAATTACCAATATGCTTCTTAAATCCTTGTGGATACAATAACCCCTATTTGGCTATACTGCAAATGACTTGGTGCATTTGCCAATAAATCTCACAGTTGGGTAAATCTTTTAAAACTTGATACTATGTGATGTTGAAGATTTTGGGACTTAAGCCTAATGAACATAAAAATCACAACCCAAGTTTATCCTCATCAAAGTTTCAAGTCAAATTGGGCACATTAAGGGTGAAAAAATGATGTAGATAAAAAAAGGCCGAGATGATGAGACTAAGAAGTGAGAAGGCCAAAATGTATTGAGGCTAAAACACTAGTCGAGTACCATTGAGGCCAGAGATGGTCAGGTACCATTGAGGCTAAAGAACAAATCGAGTACTCTTGAGACCATAGATAACCAAGTATCATTGAGGCCAGAGATGACCAAGTATCGTTAAGGCTAAAGAACATGCCAGGTATTGTTGAGCCTAGAGAGGATTGAGTACTGTTGAGCCTGAAGAAGACCGTAATGTGTTGAGGTTGAACAAGGTTGAAATGTATTGAGGCTGAACAAGGCCAAAATGTGTTATGGCTGAAGAAGGCCAAAATATGTTGAGATTGAAAAGTTGAGTTTGATATGCAATGGTCGATACATATTGCAAACGAAGCAAGTCGAGTACTCTTAAGGCTTAAAAGTTGGAGAAAATCTACAAAGGATGAGAAACATTATGAACAAAGTAGGACGAGATACGTTGAAGCTTAAAAGCTAATGAATATCTACAAAGGACGAGATATGTTGAGGATGAAGCAGAACGAGATATGTTGAGGCTTAAAAGCTAAAGTAGATCTACAAAAAAACGAGTGTCGTTATGGCTTAAAAGTTGGGGAGGATTTGTAAAGGACGAGATACGCTACGGACGAAGTAGAATGAGATACGTTAAGGCTTAAAACCTGAGATAGATCTACAAAGGATGAGATACGTTGAGCCAAAGAAGATCGAGAACTACTAAGGCCAAAGAATGTCGAATATTGTTCAAGCTAGAGAAGGTCGAGTATCATTAAGGTTGAAGAAGGTTGAAATGTGTTGAGGCTGAAAAGTTGAGTCTGATATGAAATGGACAAGACATGTTGTGAATGAACCAAGCTTACCTTTATTTAGGCTTAAAGCTAAGGTAGATCTGTAAAGGACAAGATACATTGCGGACGAAGTAAGACGAGATACATTAAGGTTTAAATGCTAGGAAAATCTATAAAAGGAAGGGATACATTATGTACAAATCAAGACAAGATACATTTAGGCTTAAAAGCTGAGGCAAATCTATAAAGGATGGGATATGTTGAAGTCGAAGATGTTTGAGTACTGTTGAGGCTAAAGAAGGTCTAGTCTTGTTGAGGTTGAAGAAGGACGAAATGTGTGGAGGCTAAAAATCTTATTATGATTAACCGACCTATTCCTACCTGGGCATAAATCGACCTATTCCTACCTGGCTACAAGTCGACCTGTTCCTACTCGTCAGAAGATAATTTGTTCCTACTTGACCATAAGTCAGCATATTCCTACTCGGACACAAGCATACCTATTCTTACCCACCACAAGTCGGTATGTTCCTACCCGGCCACAAGTTGGTCTGTTCCTACCCAGCCATGAGCTGACATGTTCCTATCCAACAACAAGTCATTTTGTTCTTACCCGACCATAAGCCAGCCTAGTGTTACCCGACCAGAAGTCGAGCTGGTGTTACTCGATCATAAGCGAGCTTGTTGCTACCTGTTGCTATCCGGTCACAAGTCAACCTCTTGCTACTCGGCCACAAGTCAACCTATTTCTACTCGGCCGTAAACCTACCTATCATACTCTAATGGCGTATTATTCTTTAGCTTATCATATTATGGGTCAAAGACTAGATTATAAGGTAAATATGGCCCTTCCGGACCCTTATAGGTGAGGGCCCACAATATTCATAGTTAGCCTACAATAGTACACTCATCGAGGTAAATAATTTCCGTTTATTATTACAACATTAACTTTTATCTGACACATCCGACTAACTTGAATGTTAAAGTGTATTTTGCAGACACACCATTATCCATCCATGGAGGACGAGTACTGGAAAGAGGAAGGAAGAATACTTTATATAGGGAAGATTGAAGAAATTCGTGAGATTACAACCACTGAAAGGGTATTCTCGGCTCCATAACTCGACTCCGTATGTACAAGCTATTAGAGAAAAAGGAAGGGAATGATAGTGGTGTTGTTGCCTCTATGTGTTTTGTGTGCGAAGTGGATGGTAAAGCAAGAATGTCCTTGTTTTTTAGGGATGGAAGAGAAAATAATGAGTGTTGTGTTGTTTTGTTGGTGAGGAATTGTGTATGTGTCTCGTGGCTTGAAAATAGGGAAAAGAAAATCGTTAGGGCTTTGAGTATGAGAGTTTCCATTATTTTTTGGAAGAGAGAAGAGTGGGTGTTATTGGGTGCCTCTTGGATAGAAGAAAGGTGAAAGTTTTTCCAGTGTGTTCTGTGTCTGTGATGAGTGAAAATTAGATAAGGAGAGAAGAAAGAATGTCATGCGGAGGGCCATGGATGGAAAGTGTTTTATGGTGTCAAAAGTAAAAATGTGGGTATGATAAAATGAAAAACAAAGGATTGATGATTCATGAAGAAAACAAAAGTGGGGGTTAAAAATGTAAAAGTGTAATATGGATCTAACAAAGAAAAAAAAAATAATGTGTAAAAGGAAAAAAAAAACGATGCAGATATTAAAAATTAATTGGGTCAAAACAAAAATGTAAAAGGAAAATTACGGTGAATGAAAATGAATTTGAACTATTTTTTCTTTATTAATTTTTTCTTTCTATCATAATCTTTTATCCACCTCTATTTATTATTTATGTTTGAATTTTTTGAAAAAAATATATTCACCCAAATAAAATTAGGTATTAACAACTCTATATCCATCTAAAGGCTTATATTTATTCCTAGTATTTAACAAACATTAGGAGATTCGATTTGATCTAAACTTAAATTAATTTTTAGTTAATTTAAGTGGATGAAGTAAGATGATTGATCAAGTCATTAAAATATAAAGTGCAAATCAAATAACCAATAACAAGTACAATACAGAAAGTTATAAAAGTTACATTCAATTCCAACAAGGAAGAGTTTAATTGCTTATAATAGTGAATCCTAGAACAAGTCCTATGAGTTGTTATCCTCCTCTGATGGTTCTCTCTCTAAGTATATATCAATGGATCCTAAGAACTCTAGAACTGAACTAAAAAAATTAGTGTCAATATCAACATACAAATAATATAGCAAAGTTTTGTTTTTATAGAGAAATAATGTGTTGGTTCAACTCCTAAGATCTTGGTGATGTTTCCTACTTAGGTGTATTTCCTCCATGCTTGAGGTTTTAGCTTAGTGGTCAACAATGAAACTTTCTTTCTTAAATGGGTTTTCTCTTAAATTCAATTGTCAATTCTGGAGGTTCATGTTTCTTGCAATTAAGGTTTCTTCATCTGTGGCTCAATGCCGATATTATTGTTCAATCGCAAGACTCGTATTTGAATCTTCATCACACGCCTTATGGTGCTCAGCATCAATTTTGGAGCTCAGTTTCATCCTTTTAATTTCTTTAAATTTACCTGCAAAAACATCACACACATCAAATTCCGTATTTTCTAACTTTTTTTACTCCTCATTCTATAACTTACGGCAAAAAAGGTTGTTTTACTAAGAATTACATCAAATTTTTAGAAAATAAGTGTCTAAATGATATATAGTTTTAAGTAAACTAAACACTTATCAATTATAAAGATTCAAAGATATTACAAATTAAAGCATTTATGGGTCAAAGCCTATTTAGAAAATTAATATTATATTGTTATTTTAGCAATAGTCTAGTGATTACACTTAAGTAGGCACGGGCAGTGCATTAAATGCATAGATAGTGAAGAGATAGGTGACATTTCTAACTAATGTGGAAACTTTCAAGCTAAGAATGTCTAAAGGCTTGAAGTTGAAGATCCTAATCGAAGTTCAAAAGAATACATATTCCAGAGAGTCACAAATCAATATTCCCTAGGATGACATCAAGAAACAATAATCAGATCAGAGGAGACAGGAAACATGTTCCTTGCGAAAAGGTGAAATATGAGTGACAAAAATTGTGGATATAATTTTAAACATATCGGTGAACGTTGTAAACAAAAAAATGAAAAGATCAATGTTGATTGTAACAATTTAGATTATCACTTTTCTTGATTTACTTTATCAATTTCTATTTTATATTTGATAATTTAGTTTTCTCCCATTTATATTTCTCAAAACCCTTCACCATCATTTTCTTCTTTATCTGTCCTTTTCCATTTTATTTATGATTTTTTTATTCCTTAATTGGTCTACACTTAACAAAATTATAAAAAATATTATCTTTGAAAAGAAATGCATATATGTTGATTACAATTAATATGAGAATATTAAAGATTTTGCAACTTGAATCCACAAAGTAAGTGAATTGTGTATGAAATGTATTATCAAATAATGGATAAAACACTCAAACACTCATAATTCTCAAATTGAAAAACATTAAATTTACTCTATTGTAAACTAACCTATGTAAAGTAACTAAAAAAAACCTTGTATGAATATCTAATCTATATTCCAAAAAATTAATATTATTATATAAATTAACAAAAATTGTTGGCATAAAAGAAATAATCTTTCAACTATGTTTGAGATAACATTTTATATGATCGTTCATCTTCAGTTTTTTTCATACATGTAAAGAAACTCATTAAAATAGAGAGTAAAAATATAAGTTGAAAATAATCTTCTATACTAAAAACATATGTTGCCATATTTCCTTCTCTATATGAAGTGACATTGACGATGGAAACCTAAGAGAACCATCATTGTGGCCTTTCTTGATTGTACCTAAGGATACTTCAAAACGCAACCACCTATCTGTGTTGGCATTATGGTTTTGAACTTGGTTTAATGTTGAAAACATATGTTGGAGAAATTCCTGAAGTGCCTTTCTTTGTCACACAACTTTAGTCATTTGAAACTCAGTGAAATTTTTTAACTAATGTTAAATCTATTTTTATTTTCAAGATGTTAAACATATTTATTTATTTATGTATTCTTTTTAAGATCTCGTAAAAAAAGAACATCTCTTTTGTTATCTAGCCGTCAATTATTGGTCTTACATGTTGGTTCCTAATCTATATCTGTATTTTATTTTCTAGTGTAATTATATATTTTCGTTAGCTTATTGTAAAGTAAAATAATTTTCAAAAGTTTCAAAAGAATAAAAATATTTATTTCTGAAAAAATATAAATTTAGTAGGGGTAGGGTCCCATTGTCCATAGAGATATTTTTATTCTCATTTTCAGTTCTCCATCCATGTATATATTCCAGAACCTTGATGATGTTTCGGAAGGGTAAAATGGACATTTTAAATGTCCTGAAAAGTGACTTCTTAGTTATCTTACAACATATACAAGGTTTCATGTTAGCAATTTCCCATGATACCTTCTTTAAGGGGTATCTATCCATTATTCTCAAACTCTCGAAGCCTGTTGCAAATGTTTTTTTTAAGATAAATAGAATATAAATAATTTTAAAAATATTCAGTTCATATTTTTCATTTTTAAAATATCACGTGATATTATCTATACTTTTATTATAGCGTCCTAAATTTATCTTTCTCAAATAGATTAAACAAGTTATTCCATAACAAGTTATTGGAGGTATTCACTACCAATTGGCTTGGTTTTTAATTAAAAATACATGTAATTTAGATGTAAAAGAAATTTCGAGTAAATTTAAATAATTTTTACTGTCTGATTAAAATTGGCTTTGTGATTTTTCTATAATCTTTTATTAGTACATATATTTGACGATATAATTTATATTATAGTCTCCTTTTTCTATATATTTCACTATCTTTTAAATATTTGTTTAATTTTATATTGTATTAAACAATTTGCTAAAACATGAAAACGTATAAGGAGTGTAACAAAAAAACAAAAAATAAAAGTAATTATTTTCTATTTATATATCACATCATAAATATTAAATAATTTATAAATGTGCTTTTCACAAGTTTATTATATTTATCTTTTCCATAATATTGGAGAAATTTAAAACAAAAATTCTAAAATTAGTCTTTTTTTTGTTTTTCTTTTAAAATTAACAATATAACGCTCATATCAAGAAGACAATTCCTCCTCCTCTCATTCCTTTATTATAAATTTCCATTTCACACAATTTATATATATATATATATATATATATATATATATATATATATATATATATATATATATTATAATTTTCTGGAATTAGTTTTGTATCAATATTTTTAGGTTTAATGTCTCAATAGGTCTCTATTTTTGTCCAAAATTTCAAATAGGTCCTTTTCTTTTTTAGCGTCTCAATTAGGTTCTTAATTTTGTTAATTTGATGCAAATAAGTCCTTTCCGTCAATTTCATCTAACGGCGTTAGTCAGTATGTGACGTGGCCTGGTAACACTAACACGTGTAAAAAAATCGTGTGTGATATAGATTTTTTAAATTTTAAAATTAAAGAATGAAATTAATATATTGGGGGAATTAAGAAAAGATGCTGAAATTAAAAAAGAAAGGGTAAAGATGGAAAAGAAAAAGGTTATTCTTTTACTGAAACATTGAATTAGGAAAGCAAAATCAAAATTGGGGCAAATTTCTGAAATAGGGCTCGTTTCTCATCCAGACGTTGTTGTTCGAGTGGATGCGCAATGGAGAGAAAACAATGGTCAGAACAGCTCGAACTATGACATCCCATAAATTACATACTAAATATAATTCATCAGGATATATCATTATAATATGTGTGAAGATGTACTTAGAAATTATAATCAGTACAGTCATCCAAAAGAGCTATAAAATTATAAACTTTAAGGACATAGAAAGTCTCCCAAAATACTGGAAAGATCTAGGAGTAATGTTATAGGCTAGGTGCTGCATATACATTACAAAGTTTTCCATAATATAGAAAGGAATCTAATAAAAAGAGTCTAAGAGCTGGTAGTTGGGACCTCTGCCTCCAAAGCTTGCTCCAGGGGAACATCCTCTGGCTCTGCTCACATCCAAAGTTGGATGATCATTGCAAAAGGAAAAACACACACATACAAAACATAGACCAGATAATGCAAGGGTAAGTTGAGTTGGAAAAACATGCCATGTTATCATACAAAGCTTAAATAGAACAATATATTCACAGAATAGATTAAATAGAATGTCTTAGCATGTTAAAATGCAATCTAGACTCGTCCGTACTAGAATGAATATCGATTTGGGGCGGGTTGTGCACTTATGGTAGCCTCTACTGCCTTGCAAGGCCCTTGCCAATGGGTTCCACCCTACCACACACAAGTGTAAGCCCTTTACCGAATAATAGGCCTCAACGTAGCACCTATTACTAGGACCTCCCACTACTCTCACCACACGCGTCAATCTTCTCTAAGTGAGATTGAATGACCGTTAGAGTGTTAGGGATAACCCCCCATATGGAAGCCTCATATATTCATTCTAAACAGTATGAGGATCTCACCTAGAGACCATATTTAAATACTAAACTATCACTTTGATAGATCATACTTCCCAAGATTCATCAAACATGACATATTTTCACAAAAACATCCTTTGTTAATACAAATTTCTTTATAGCATATTATTACCAACACTTACTTAATTTAAAAAGCTTGGAGACCCTCACCAATGGATCCGGAAGGGTAAAAAACCCCCAGAACGTCCAAAACGGACGTTTGGAACCCCCAAAACATCAAAAACATTAAAAACACTCAATCTGCCGTACATAATTCACTCAGCGCACTCCCTATGGTGCGCTGTGGGAATTTTTCCTGACAGAAACCCTTCGCAGAGCGCACAGAGTGTGCTATGCGACTTTGCATAATCAGCAGCACCCTAAAACCTGCATAATGAAGTAACTCTACCCTTCCATACCAATTCTAACCATTTTGATGAACTTCTAGCACTTTTAACTTGATCTATATGATGAATCTAACCTATCTAATTGGTTCTAACACTTCATAAACACATTCTATAATGATTTAACAACAATTTACACTCAATTTCATCAGCCTATATACCCAATCCTAATTCTACAAGTCAGACACTGTTTCTATCACTTTTGACACTTCTAATAAGTTACAATTGACTTATCTAAATGGTCTTGAATGGCCATAACAACCTGAAATACCAATTTCACAATCTAGCTACCTTAGTTCCTCTAATTTGACTCTAAACTCGCATATTTTGCTTATGTACTTATCTAGCAATAGTATATCAGAGAACCACATCATCCAACTACTCCATATCATCCATTCATTCAAGATCATTACAGTCATATATCCATCCAAATCCATAGACACTCAATTCACAGTAGACATGCGAGGCAAAGGTAACATAATATACAAATTTTCAATTCACAATTCATACATCAGTATTTCACTAAATTGACTTCACATATATTTTGAAAAACTATCCCCACTAAATACCCAATTCATGCAACTCCAAATTCTAAAACCGAAAAGAAGAACACCCAAGTTTCCCTTACCTCTAATGCGACCAGTCAAGCTCAAAGAGGATTAACGGCGTCCTGCTCTTAGGAAAAAAAACCTAGCCGCACCTATATATCACCAATTGGTGATAGAAATCAGATTTTTTGTAAGTGATTGGAGTTAAAGTTTGAAGGAAACCTAGAAGCAGCAACATGCAACTTGATCGGTTGCATGTTCTCAGCTCAAGAGTGACTGAAAAAGGAAGATTCACTTACCAGGAGAGTAAAAACGAAATTGATTAGTTGGATTGAAGCCCTAAAATCCAGAGTTTCCTAAAAGTTTTCTGATGTATGAAACAATTGGTTCAGTGGAAAGAATGGAAAGGGAAAAGATGTAGGAGGAAGGGAGAGTTTGCAAGGAAGAGATGGTTCTTCAGACAAGAGGAAAGAGTTAAAATCTGCGTTTCAAAACTAATGCATAAAATTTTCATTCTTTTAAAATATTCAACCTCTTATCTGCTGCCATCTGTCAACCCATTGTTGCTGACTCATATCCAAGTCCTTACACGAACTGTTAAGAACAAAAGGAAACAATCAGAGGGAAACAATTTTGGTCACACAAACACAGGGGTGACACACCACGAAGAACGACATTGCGGTCTCCATTCTGCCAGCCATTGCAAGTCGAAGAACAAGTTGAATGTGAATTCTTCATTTCATTCTCCATTGCGCATCCACTCGAACAACAACGTCTTGATGAGAAACGAGCCCTATTTCAGAAATTTGTCCCAATTTTGATTTTGCTTTCCCAATTCAATGTTTCAGCAAAAGAATAACCTTTTCCTTTTTCATCTTTACCCTTTCTTTTCTAATTTCAGCATCTTTTCTTAATTTCCCCAATATATTAATTTCATTCTTTAATTTTAAAATTTAAAAAATCTATATGACACCCGGTTTTTTTGACACGTGTTAGTGTCACCAGGCCACGTCACACACTGACTCATGTCGTTAGATGAAATTGACGAAAGGACTTATTTCCATAAATTAACAAAAATAAGAACCTAATTAAGACGTTAAAAAAGAAAGTGACCTGTTTAAAATTTTGTACAAAAATAGTTTCTTATTAAGACATTAAACCAATATTTTTATGAACGTATGCGATCCACTTTATTCTCTTCCCTTTTGTCAACTAGATAACTATTGTTGGTTTTTTAAATTTAAAATATTTATAATCAAATCTAAAACAAAAATAAAAATGTAATACACTTAATAAATATTTAGACTTTTTCTGATTGAATTCCTATAATTAATTTATGGCTAGTTGAAATTACTAGATACATAGTAATTTATTGCAATTTTATTTCTTAAACACATTTAGAAAAAATGTAGAAGATAAAAAGTTCTAATTTAATTTTGTTTCAGTTTAGTAATATATAATTAATGCTTTTGGTTGTGTACATCGTATTCTTATTTTGTAAAAACACAAAAAGCAATTTCTCGTATGAAGATAGAAAGAGTTATTTTTCCAAACAAATAAAAATATGCGTATACTATTTTAAAACAATCAGAGAAATCTGATATAGAGAACAAAAACATTAATATATATTTAGAAACAATCAAATATAGGTTACATGGAATAGAAAAATGAGAAATATCACAAGTAATATTCACAAAATCTTAAGAAATATCAATGTAATTCACTTGTAAGTATGATTTACTTTAAACCTTATGAACAAAAATATATGTATTGGTAAAATAAATTAAAATTGAATAAAACAGTTTTATTAAACAACAATCACACACGAATATTAGTATATCATTAATATGTGAATGGTATATCACAAAAAAATATTTTAAAGAATCCAATAATCCCATTTAACATTAAACTATTCTAATTTATTCATAATTTTTCCTGTTAAAAGTTATAATACAATAAATAAAATATTTGAAAAGATAGTTTAAAAGATTATTGATGTATAATATAGAATCATCAACAGAGCATAAAAATCTTCGAAAAAAAATAGGTTTACATTTTCAAGTTTACAAATTTAAATATTTTTAATTGAATTTTTATTTATTAAATATTTTTATTTTTAAAGATATCTGCGGTTTTAAAATATCTGCAGATATTTTTTAAGTAGGTATCCGTGCAGGTAACGGATCGGGTAGTGAATGGATTTTCTTTTATTGGATCAGATTGTCTGTAGACATTATCCGTGTGTGATCCGATATGTTGTTATCCCAGTTCCTAATCTATATCTGTATTTTATTTTCTAGTGTAATTATATATTTTCGTTGGCTTATTGTAAAGTAATATTAAATAATTAATTTAAACTCAATTTAATCAAGTTGTAAAATATCTAAAAAATGAAAATCAATTAAAGTTTTAGTTGTTATCGCTTATAATTTTCTGGAATCAGTTTTCAATCAATTATGAACGCATGTGATCCACTTTATTCTCTTCCCTTTTGTCAACTAGACAGCTATTGTTTTTGTTGCTTTTAAATTTAAAATATTTATAATCAAATCTAAAATAAAAATAAAAATGTAATACACTTAATAAATATTTACACTTTTTCAGATTGAATTCCTATAATTAATTTATGGCTAGTTGTACTAGATACATAGTAATTTATTGCAATTTTATTTCTTAAACCCATTTACAAAAAATGTAGAAGATAAAAAGTTCTAATTTAATTTTGTTTTAGTTTAGTTATATATAATTAATGCTTTTGGTTGTGTACATATTCTTATTTTGTAAAAACACAAAAAACAATTTCTCGTATGAAGATAGAAAGAATTATTTTTCCAAAAAAAAAAATGCGTATACTATTTTAAAACAATCAAAGAAGTCTGATATACAGTATGTAACATCCCAATAAATATATAACAAAAGCTATAATTCAATGTAGGAGTTAACATCAATAATCAAGAAGAACAATGAGGAATAAGCACTTAGATGGATAAGAAATATGAAATATCATATAGAATTTAAACTTTTTACAAGATGTTGAACGTACAAAGAGAGACCGAATGGTTCACATAATAATAATACCCGACGGTCTGATACAAAAGGTATATTGAATGGTCCTACAAAATATAAGATAGATCGGACGGTTCTATACATAATGTAATAACAAAAAAATCTATTCTAAGGACCAAACGGTCCTGCACTATCTTCAGGCATACTATCTACAGGTTGATCGGTCTGCAGGGCATCCTCCAATGTATCTTCAATCACGCCTTCTGCTCACATCCAAGGATGATCATTATATTGAAGAGAACAAACTGGACGGTCAAATACCGAACGACAACATAGCCAAGACAGAACAGATAAGGGTAAGCTTATGTAAATTTAATTAATCAATTCCAACATACATATAAACATGCAAACCGAACAATACATACGTCAATACATTCATATCAACATAAACCGAACGTTTAACTATCATGACCGACCACTTAGACATTGTCCGGACTGTATCAACTATGTAGCTCGATGTCCCTAGCACCCGGTGTGGTGTAGTAGCTGCCTGAACTTATCAGCTGCCACCCGAGGTTAGTCCTACAACGATCATATGGTCTTATGACCGCGGACCTCCTGTCATTCCCACGCATGAATAACCTTTCTCTACATGAGAAAGCGTCATCACGGAATATCAGGATCAGGATGACAACGGAGTCTAACCATGTTCATACTTTACCAACCACCACCAACCATGAGATATTCCTCCAATGGAATTCTCTTACTTAATCAATTTCAATCCAAACTCACACCATCACATTCATCACAATAAAACAAAGTTAAGGAAGTGACCAAGTGGTCTAACACGAAGAAAGGAAAAAGGAACACCAAGAAAAACTTCAATAGGTGACCGAATGGTCTAACGCCGAAAGAAAGTAGAGTATCAAAGAAAACTTCAATAGATGACCGAACGGTCAAAAACTGAGAAAGTCGAGAACCATCCAAAGCAACTCAAACTTATAAAATATTATGGAGATGACCCAACGCTCAATAATCGAATGAATTTTAGCTAGACCGCGGATTATATCAATCAAACCAAACATTTTTAAAATAAAAGAGTTATCTTCAGAAGACTGAGCGTTAGCACAGGCCGAATGCTCAACATAAATCAATTAGGATATCGATTTGTCGTCAACTGAAATCTCTAAAGGAAGAGAATTCAGTCAATACCGAACAGACTAAGCAATAAGAAACTCATCAGGGAAAGCCAAACGTACTTAACCCATGGAAATCAGACGGAAATCAATAAGAAACTCATCAATGAAAACCAAAGGGACTTAACCAATGAAAACCGGACGGAAAATCAATAAGGAACTCATCAATGAAAACCAAATGGACTTAACCAGTGAAAACCGAATGGAAATCAGTAAGAAACTCATCAATGAACACCTAATGGACTTAACCAATGAAAACCGGATGGAAATCAATAAGAAACTCAACAATAAAAACTAAACGAACTAACCAATAAAAACCGGACGGAAATCAATGAGAAACTCACAAATGGAAACCAAGTGCTTCATAAATTAAGTGTCAGTCTAATACCAAACACTTGTATGGCCGAACGCTTGGTTTATGACCGAACGTTCTTTAGATAAATCTTAGAATCACGAAACTGGATGAGTTAAAGTAAATATCCAACGATGTAAGTCTCACAAGATCGACCGGTCATCAGCTGACCGAACGGTTTAAAGGGGAGGACCGAACGGTCCTAATGACCTTCGATCACATATTTCAGAATTTCTAAGTTTCATACATTTTTCTAAATTCCTAACCAAGATAAAACAATTCAACAGCAACATACAACATTTCATCATACCATTTAAATCATCAAACTTACATTAAATCATGCATTCAACCATATACGAAATCATAATTAAATTTTATAAGCTTCCCTTACCTCTAATTCCAGTTAGGCTTCTAAAGTTCTTTGGCAGCAACTACTCCTAGGGTTTTCAAGGTCCAAGGTCGGTTTGGAACGGAAATCTGATCGGTGCAGATTGAAGAGCTGGACGCCGGGAGCAGTTAATCTGAAAGGAGGTATATGATCAAAGGAGAAGAAGGGGTCAGAATTTTAGAGAGAAGGTTTGAAGGTTTAGAGAGAAGGAGGAGAAAATGGTGGTTTCTGGAGGTAGAAGGCGAAGAGTTTGCATGCAGAAAGTGGCACCATTTTCAAATTTCAACTTTAAATACAGCCTCTACTAAGACCGTTTGGTCCACTCCCTGCACGCCACATGTCTTCCACTATCTAGAAGCTCTCATTCCCTCTGCTGCCGTACGGTTTCCGAGGGCGGGGAATTAAATGTACTGCACACCTTGTCTCCCACTAACTTACGGAGCCCAGAGGGCGTGACACGTGGCTTCCATTAAGGTGCAACATTAAATAGGGCGTGACATTCCCCTCAACAAATAAAAATTTTCGTCCTCGAAAATTGGGACTTACCAGGAAAATAAGTGAGGATAAGACTCCTTCATGAATTCTTCTCGTTCCCAGGTAGCATCACCCGTTCGGTCATCCCAGATGACTTTGACGAGAGTAGTAGCTTTACCGAACGGTCGACTTCTCACGAACTCTTCCACTCTGACTAGTTGTAGCTCGACCGAACAGTCTCCTTTGAGTTGTACGTTGTCGGCTTCCAGCATGTGAGACCGATCAGCTATGTACTTTCGGAGTTGTGAGACGTGGAAAACCGGGTGAAGGTTGGACAACTGAGGTGGCAAGGCAAGCTCGTAGGCGACCGGTCCTATGCGCTTTAAGATCTGATATGGACCGAGGAATCTAGGAGAAAGCTTCTTTGGCCGAACAACTCTTCCAACACTAGCCGTTCGGTTTAACTGGAGGAACGCATGATCTCCTTCAGCGAACTCCAGAGGTTTCCTTCTTCTGTCGGCATAAGACTTCTGTTGGCTTTGAGATGCCTTCAATCTTTCTTGAATCATCTTCACCTTCTCGGTTGTCTGTTGAATGATTTCTGGTCCAGTTAGCACGACTTCGCCCTCTTGAAACCAGCAGAGAGGCGTTCTACACTTTCTTCCATATAGCGCTTCAAAGGGTGTCATTCCAATGCTAGAGCGAAAGCTATTGTTGTACGGGAATTCGGATAAGGGTAGGACTTTATCCCAAACCCCTAAGTGTAACACTTGTTCTCAATATATCTTCAAGGGTTTGGATGGTTCTTTCAGATTGACTGTCGGTTTGTGGGTGGTAGGCTGAACTCATTTGAAGCTTGCTTCCCATTTCTTGTTGCAACGCCTACTAAAACCGAGAGGTGAATCTGGGTCTCGGTCTTACACTATACCGGACGGTACTCCATGTAGCCGAACGATCTCCTTGGTGTAGAGTTGAGCTAACTTAGACATTGACATCTTCAAGTTGATAGGTAGGAAGTGTGCGCTCTTGGTCAACCGATCGACTATAACCCAAATAGCATCATTTTTTCTTACCGTTCGGGGTAAGCGGGTCACGAAATCCATGGCTATGTTGTCCCATTTCCATTCGGGAATTTCTAGTGGCTATAGTTGACTGCTCGGTTTCTGGTACTCTGCTTCGGCTCTTTGGCAGGTTAGACAGGAAGACACAAACCGAGCGACATCACTCTTCATGCCTAGCCACCAAAACGCTTTCTTGAGGTCTTGATACATCTTAGTCATACCTGGGTGTATGCTAAGACGACTTTGATGTCCTTCCTCAAGAAACAACCTCTTTAACTCATCATCATTAGGAACACACGTCCTCCCTCTGTACTTCAAGAGACCGTCCGTCCCTGAACTAGAATCTTCCTCATGCTGTGAACCGATTGGTTTGCTCAACTTTTGCAGTTCTTCATCAACCAACTGTTTCTCTTTGGTTCGGTCAAAGAGATTAGTTGAATATTTGAGGTTGCAACACCTTATACCGTTCGGTTCCAGCTCACATTGAAGTCCCAAGTCTCGAAAGCTTTCTACTATGTTCAGCTCTCGGACCATCATAGTTGCCATGTGGACAGATTTCCTACTCAAAGCGTCAGCAACCACATTAGCTTTTCCTGGTGGTATTGGAGCTCAAATTCATAGTCCTTTAAGAACTCCATCCACCTTCTTTGCCTCATATTCAGCTCCTTTTGATCAAACAAATACTTGAGGCTTTTGTGGTCACTGAACACCTGAAACCGAGCACCATATAGGTAATGCCTCCATATCTTAAAGGCAAACACCACCGCTTCCAGTTCTAGGTCATGTGTTGGGTAGTTCTTCTCATGTACCTTCAATTGCCGAGAGGCATAGGCCACTACGTTCCCTTCTTGCATCAACACACAACCCAATCCTTGATATGAGGCATCACAGAAGACCTCGAATGGTCTGCTGACGTCCGGTATCACTAACACTAGACGCTCGTCAGCTTCTGCTTTAACTCCTGGAAGCTTGACTCACACCGATTGGTCCAGACGAACGGTTGGTCCTTCCTGGTCAGTTGGGTCAACGGTGCTACTATCTTGGAGAAACCCTCAATGAAACGTCTGTAATAGCCGGCCAACCCAACAAAGTTTCTCACATCCACGACCGAACGGGGCGTCTCCCATTGTAAGACCGCTTGAACCTTGCCTGGGTCCACTGCAATCCCTAAAGCCGAGATGACATGTCCAAGAAATTGTACTTCTTCCATCCAAAATTCACACTTGGACAATTTGGCATAAAGTTGCTTTTCCCTCATAATACCGAGCACTATCCTCAAGTGTTCCTCATGTTCCTCTCGGCTCTTGGAGTAAACAAGGATATCATCAATGAAGACGACCACAAACTTGTCCAAGAAGGGTCTGAAGATACGATTCATATAGTCCATGAATATTGCAGGGGCATTAGTAACACCGAACGACATTACTTCATATTCATAATGACCGTACCGAGACCGAAAGACTGTCTTCTGGATGTCACCCTCCTTAACCAAAATTTGATGATATCCTGACCTTAAGTCAATCTTGGAGAAGATTGTTGCCCCATACAACTAATCCAACAAGTCATCTATTCTCGGCAGTGGATATTTGTTCTTGATGGTCAGCTTGTTCAATTGTCTATAGTCTATGCAAAACCGAGAGCTTCCATCTTTCTTCTTGACCAATAGAACTGGAGCTCCCCAAGGTGATGCGCTCGGTCTAATGAATTTCTTCTCCAATTGATCCTCAATTTTCTTCTTTAACTTGGCTAGTTCTGCTGGAGCCATTCGGTAAGGTGCTACATATACCGGTCCTGCTCCTGAGATCAAGTCAATGGAAAACTCAACCTCTCTCGGTGGAGGTAAGCCTGTACCTCTTCTGGAAAGACGTCTAGAAAATCATCAATGACCGAACGGTTCCCAACTGAACGGTTTCCTTCGTTTACGCTCATATGCGTCAAGATAAGGAAGCACATGGTGCCTTCGATGAGGTCTTCTCGGATTTGACCGAGCGTCAAGGACAACTTCTCTTCTTCTCTCGGGAAAATCAACTTCTTCTTCACGCAATCAATAAGAATGTGATTGGAGGTTAACCAATCCATTCCTAGCATTACCTCTAAGTCTTGAAGAGGTAAACAGATGAGGTTCACTTTAAATTTGTATCCTTCTACCTCAATAGGGCATCTAACACACACGGTAGATGTCCTAACCTCACCAGCTGCTGGGGTTGACACCACCAATTCAAGCTGCATCTCTCTCTCGGCTAAACCCAGTCTATCAACACATGCCTTCGAGATGAAGGAAGGTGTTGCCCCCGAATCAAATAACACACAACAGGGCATTCCATACAACAAGCAAGTGCTGGTGATGAGGTTACCTACGTTGGATGCTTCAGCTCCCGTGATAGCATACACTCGGCCAGCTGCTTGTGCTCGGCCACCACCAGTTTGGAACCTTCCAGTGTTCGGTGGTCTTGCGAACACTCGGCTCCCCATGTTACAATCTCTCTCCCAATGCCCATTCTTGTTGCACCGAACGCAGAATCTGGCGTTTCCTTGCCTGGGGCAGTCACTCTTGTAATGGGGTCCTCCGCAGATGTAGCAGCTCACGGTCCCTTGTTGACCGATCGGTCTAGCATAGTTAATAGGCCAAACGGACAGGGCAGAAGGACCTGAGGACGTCACGGGGCGAGAGTAAGGGGTATTTCTAGGACCGAGGTTGTTTATGGAAAAGACAACAATCACCTTAGCCCTCTCCACTGAGGCAGGAAACTTCTGAATGCAGTGGCTGGCAATCACTGTTTTTAAATCTTCTCTTAAACCATTCTCAAACTTCCGACATTGCCACTCTTCATCCATCCTCATATTGTAGAACTCTTATGGGTTAGGCTACCGAAAAGCAAATGCATTTTGGTGATATGAGTAGCCAAATCAATTCCTTTAAGCTATCCTTCAACTGTATAGTCCCATACCTATACAGTCTCCAGATCCCTCTCATTCTGGTATATGTTCGATTCCTCCATGTGCCCCTTCCACTGGAAGTCTGCCAGGAGCCGCTCCTTGTCCGTGCCTCTTGCACCGGTGATCACACCCCGCCTTCGTTAGTGCCCGAGCGTCACAAAGGCTATTGGGGAAGTACTCCTCATAGAACTTCTTTTTAAATACTTCCTATGTAATAGGGGTGTGTTCATCCTCCAACAACATCTTTGTACTACTCCATCAGTGTCCGGCTTCACCCGTCAGTAGGTATTCGGTGAAAGCTAGTCGGTTTTCATCTCCACATCTCTTGGCGTCATAAATTCTTTCCATGTCACGAAGCCAGTGGTCGGCCTCGTCAGCGCCGCATTTCCCGTCGAATTTGGTCGGACGGTGCTGAAGAAAACTCTCCAGACTTCATTCGGTCTAGTTGTTCGAGGAAGAACCGAACGATCTGCCAGACTGCATCCCGTTCGTCACTAACTCCATCAGTTGTCTATGTGTGGCTTCAGTCGAGACCCTAGCGGCCTCCAGATGATGTAGAGCGATCGTATTCTGTTGTGCCAGGGTGGCATTCTACTGGGTAAGATTGGCGTTTTGCTGCTGGAGTGCTGCTAGAACCAACTCCAACAGGTTGTTGTTGCTGTTGCACATGCCCTGATCGGTAGGTTCTGGGGTGGTCTTGGAGCCATCTTTTGTTTACGACAGAAAGAAAGATCCATTAGTTTATAAGAGACCAGAACACTCTGACCGAACGGTAGAGTACACAATATAAACATGGCATACTCATAACCTACAGGCATTCTAAGGAAGAAACTACTCTGATACCATTAATGTAACATCCCAATAAATATATAACAAAAGCTATAATTCACTGTAGGAGTTAACATCAATAATCAAGGAGAACAGTGAGGAATAAGCACTTAGATGGACAAGAAATATGAAATATCATATAGAATTTAAACTTTTTACAAGATGTTGAACGTACAAAGAGAGACCGAACGATTCACATAATAATAATACCGGACGGTATGATACAAAAGGTATACCGAACGGTAGAGCTGTCAAAATGGGTCACAACCCGCGAGCCAACCTGGCCCGTCACGGATTCGGGCTGGGTTGGGTTTGAAAAATACAACCCACTTATATGCAGGTCAGATTTCAACCCGGCTCATTTAGACCCGGCTCATGCGGGTTGAAAGTCTAAACAATAAAATACTTTTCACTGTGTTTTAATTTATTATTTTATTTATGAAAGTCTAAAAAATAAAATACTTTTCACTGTGTATAATTAAAAAGAGGAGCAGGTAAAACACCCTTCCTTTTTTTCTTCTCTTTTCTCCACATTTTTGTTTTCTTACTTCTCTTTTTTTTTTTTCAAAAACCCTATAATGACAAAATTAGAGGTTTGCGAATTTGGTTTTTGATTCAGGGGATTTGAAGACATGGAATGATTTTTTTCATGTTCTGACGCTTGTATCAGATTTTGTTCATTTTATTTAAACAATTTGAGTATATATTATTTGAACAAGCTCTTTTTGATATCTTTGAATTTGAGAAATTATGTTACAGATTAAACTATTAATTTTTTGTTGATGTTATTGAGTATTGGTTCTCTTTTTTTTGACTAATATTTTTTTATTGATTGTCAGAATTGTTCTGATATCAGGAAAATCTTTATTAGTGAATTTATAGACAACAAGAACAAGGGTCAAGGGTTACAACAATTGATGTGATAGACTACATTCAGGTAGGTTTGACATTCAGGATGATTCAAGAGAGCAGAATATTGTGGATTTATCTATTCAAGATTCTAATATTGTAAATGGATAAGGAACAAAAAATGATGAATATAAGAAACTTATTTGTATGTTTTTTGTGTTTGTTTTTGGATGACATTTGGATTATATTGTACTTTTTATTATTATTTTGAATTGTCTTTAACATAATTTTTTGGGAGTGAAATTTGTTTAAATTTATTTGTATTTTTTATTTTAAAAAAAATATAATTAAATGGGCTAGTGAGCCAACCCGTTTACCCACCAACCCGTGGTGGGTTGGGCCGGGTTCAAGTTTTTCTGGCTCGCTAATAAATGAGCCGAGTTGGGTTAGCTCACTAAATGACCAACCCGTGGTGGGCCGGGCCGGGTCAAGCCGGGTTACTCGTTTTGACAGCTCTACCGAATGGTCCTACAAAACACAAGATAGACCGGACGGTTCTATACATAATGTAATAACAAAAAAATCTATTCTAAGGACCAGACGGTCCTACACTATCTTCAGGCATACTATCTACAAGTTGATCGGTCTGCAGGGCGTCCTCCAATGTATCTTCAATCACGCCTTCTGCTCACATCCAAGGATGATCATCGCATTGAAGAGAACAAACCGGACGGTCAAATACCGAATGACAACATAGCCAAGACAGAACAGATAAGGGTAAGCTTATGTAAATTTAATTAATCAATTCCAACATACATATAAACATGCAAACCGAACAATGCATACGTCAATACATTCATATCAACATAAACCGAACGTTTAACTATCATGACCGACCACTTAGACATTGTCCGGACTGTATCAACTATGTAGCTCGACGTCCCTAGCACCCGGTGTGGTGTAGTAGCTGCCTGAACTTATCAGCTGCCACCTGAGGTTAGTCCTACAACGATCATCTGGTCTTATGACCGCGGACCTCCTGTCATTCCCACGCATAAATAACCTTTCTCTACATGAGAAAACGTCATCACGGAATATCAGGATCAGGACGACAGTAGAGTCTAACCATGTTCATACTTTACCAACCATGAGATATTCCTCCAGTGAAATTCTCTTACTTAACCAATTTCAATCCAAACTCACACCATCACATTCATCACAATAAAACAAAGTTAAGGAAATGACCGAGTGGTCTAACACAAAGAAAGGAAAACGGAACACCAAGAAAAACTTCAATAGATGACCGAACGGTCTAACGCCGAAAGAAAGTAGAGTATCAAAGAAAACTTCAATAGATGACCGAACGGTCAAAAACTGAGAAAGTCGAGAACCATCCAAAGCAACTCAAACTTATAAAATATTATGGAGATGACCCAACGCTCAATAATCAAATGAATTTTAGCAAGACCGCAGATTATATCAATCAAACCGAACGTTTTTAAAATAAAATAGTTCTCTTCAGAAGACCGAGCGTTAGCACAGGCCGAATGCTCAACATAAATCAATTAGGATATCGATTTGTCGTCAACTGAAATCTCTAACGGAAGAGAATTCAGTTAAGACCGAACGGACTAAGCAATAAGAAACTCATCAGGGAAAGCCAAACGTACTTAACCCATGGAAATCGAACGGAAATCAATAAGAAACTCATCAATGAAAACCAAAGGGACTTAACCAATGAAAATCGGGCGAAAAATCAATAAGGAACTCATCAATGAAAACCAAATGGACTTAACCAGTGAAAACCGAATGGAAATCAGTAAGAAACTCATCAATGAAAACCAAATGGACTTAACCAATGAAAACCGGATGGAAATCAATAAGAAACTCAGCAATAAAAACCAAACGAACTAACCAATAAAAATCGGATGGAAATCAATGAGAAATTCACAAATGGAAACCAAATGCTTCATAAATTAAGTGTCAGTCTAATACCAAACACTTGTATGGCCGAACGCTTGGTTTATGACCGAACGTTCTTTAGATAAATCTTAGAATCACGAAACCGGATGAGTTAAAGTAAATATCCAACGATGTAAGTCTCATAAGATCGACCGGTCATCAGCTGACCGAACGGTTTAAAGGGGAGGACCGAACGGTCCTAATGTCCTTCGATCACAGATTTCAGAATTTCTAAGTTTCATACATTTTCTAAATTCCTAACCAAGATAAAACAATTCAACAACAACATACAACATTTCATCATATCATTTAAATCATCAAACATACATTAAATCATGCATTCAACCATATACGAAATCATAATTAAATTTTATAAGCTTCCCTTACCTCTAATTCCAGTTAGGCTTCTAAAGTTCTTTGGCAGCAACTACTCCTAGGGTTTTCAAGGTCCAAGGTCGGTTCAGAACGGAAATCTGATCGGTGTAGATTGAAGAGCTGGACGCCGAGAGCAGTTAATCTGAAAGAAGGTATATGATCAGAGGAGAAGAAGGGGTCAGAATTTTAGAGAGAAGGTTTGAATGTTTAGAGAGAAGGAGGAAAAAATGGTGGTTTCTGGAGGTAGAAGGCGAAGAGTTTGCATGCAGAAAGTGGCACCATTTTCAAATTTCAACTTTAAATACAGCCTCCACTAAGACTGTTCGGTCCACTCCCTGCACGCCACATGTCTTCCACTATCTAGAAGCTCTCATTCCCTCTGCTGTCATACGGTTTTCGAGGACGGGAAATTAAATGCACTGTACACCTTGTCTGCCACTAACTTAGGAAGTCCAGAGAACGTGACACATGGCTTCCATTAAAGTAAAGCATTAAATGGGATGTTACAGAGTAAAAAACATTAGTATATATTTAGAAACAATTAAAGATAACTTACATATAGAATAGAAAAATGAGAAATATCACAAGCAATATTCACAAAATCTTAAGAAATATGAATGTAATTCACTTTGTAAGTATGATTTACTTTAAACCTTATGAACAAAAAGATATGTATTGGTAACATAAAATAAATTAAAATTGAATAAAACTGTTTTATTAAACAACAGTCACACACGAACATTAGTATATCATTAATATGTGAAATGGTATATCACAAAAAAATATTTTAAAGAATCCAATAATCCCATCTAACATGAAACTATTCTAATTTATTCATATTTTTCCTGTTAAAAGTTATTATACAATAAATAAAATATTTGAAAAGATAGTTTAAAAGATGATTGATGTATAATATATAATGATCAACAGAGCATAAAAATCTTTGAAAAAAATAGGTTTACTTTTTCAATTATATTACAAATTTAAATACTTTTAATTGAATTTTTATTTATTAAATATTAAAAAAAATTATATATATATTTTTTAATAATATGATATGACTGTCATTTTGTTTTATTACTTTATTTACTAGTCCTCACATATATAAAATATATAATATTTTTGTAACTAATATAAGATGAATGTAAAATAAAGAATAGTAATCTCTTAATTATGACGTGTTTAAGTTTAAAAAAGAGTTAAAATTGAATGAAGAGCGTAAAATATGTATAATTTGTGTGATGAAAGGTGTAGGAATAGTATTTCTGTTGCAGGTGTTGTAATGATTGAGATATTGTATTTATTTGAAGTGAAAGAAAAAGAAAAGAAGTTGTGGCTTGGAAGTTGATTATTGATGACGCCATTTACTTGGCTAGGGAAGATTCGCTTCAAAGATATCTTATCCTTTCGTACGCTCTCGACAACTCCAATTTCAACTCAACTTGCTTGACAACGCATGCTGCCGTGGATCCTAAAACGAAAGCTTCAAATCTTATGCATGCTGTACACACGTTACAGCTGTAGGGAACTATTCTCAGTGCATTTTTAACTTCTTCTCACACACCCTTTTGATCTCTCGTTCGCACACTTTTCACTATACCTTCAGCCTTCCTTGCCGCCTCTCAAAAGTTAATCTTTTACATCTTACCTCCTTTTTTTTTTTGCTCTTTTGGTAATAAGAGTGTACATTTAATGATAGTGCTTTGGAGGGACAGAAGAGGAATGCTGGTTTTTACTCCTTATTTACGTGTGTGGATCTGCTGTCTATGCAACAGACCTTGTTTTGAACCCTTTTCCGTAGAAGATCAGAGCTAGCTTCAACTTTCTTTCATGTTCTTTATTCTCTGTTTGTTGTTCTGTTGCACTTCTGCTAGATCATTGGATGGATATTTTATGATCTTGTAAATTGGTTTCAGCTGGTCAGCATGGTACTGAGCTGTGGAATGCAGGCCCTTATCTCGAATGACACCTTTCTAGTCCAGGTTTTTTTATCACTGTTGTTCATACTTGATTTTTGGGTGAATTAGCAGGAAACAAATCAACAACTTCCTTCACCACCAATCTGACTCTGATTCTTCTTATAGTTCCTTTCTCTTCAGATACCTTGTTTTCCTCTCCTGTAATGCTTCTTTTATATGATGCTAACTGCAGTCTGTAGCTTAAACACTTTGTGCTTCTATTCAGAACTCATCTATCTTTCTCTACATATCTAAAGAGAGTTTCAGATTTGAGAAGAGTTGATATTGGTGATACAGTTACACATGAATTGTTAAGGTTATTTAAGAGTTTTATGACATGGTTAAGATGTACTCAACTTAAGTGAATTCTCATAGATTAATTAGTCACGGAGTCTACTTATTCACTGGTGGTAGCTCTTGCGCAAATTTTATTTCATCTTAGCCACTTTCTTCTTGCTTTCATTTAAACCATGGTAGTATATGTCTATAACATACTTGCTGTACAATCGATCATCCTTATTTTTTTCATTTTTCTCTCTCACTTTACATAAGGCTACATGTTACTGAGACCCTCTTAGTAACAGGCTGTTTCTATGGCCTTCCAAGATCTTAATGGATTTTCTTTCAAAGGAAGGAATGGTCTGGGCCTTGATGGTATGCACTGGGCTTTGGCTGGTCCAGTCCAGATTTCATATTCCTTTGATACAACTTGCAAGTTTTAGACTTCCTAGTTCATACAGAGAAACATGTGCTCTATGGTTCTGATCAATCTACAAACTGCTAACTACTCAAACAGGCCCATACGTATGTTCCAAACAAATGTTGTCTTTTAATGTTTAGGAGAGAAGATCTTAAATTGGAGTTGCATTGCTCTTTTGCTAAGAAAAATGATGAAAATTACAGATTGAACTGGAGTGGATACATAGGGTTAGCTCTTACTGGTTTTGATATGTGCTATGATCTTAAGGCCCAGTTAGTAATGGGCCGTATGTATGCCCTTGGAAATGTTAATGGATTTTGTATCAACAGAAGAAATGGGCCGGGACAAACTGGAATGGACCAGGCCTTGGAGGATCCAATCTATCAACTGAGTTTAGGTTAGACCTCAATCTCCAGGACTCCTCCCCCAGTAAACACCTGTCATTGTGAGAAAGTCCATTATGAGAAAAAGATTGAAGGTGGTCCAAGAATTTTATAATTTGCACTGTTTAGTTTATTTCTTACTCATCCTTCAAAATATCTTCATTCAACTTCTTTCATTTTGGGATGAGTATTCTAAGAGAATAAAGGAAGTTAAACTCTTCATTTCATTCTCACTTTAATGAATCTTTCATTCTCTTTTCATATTGGAATGAGTATTTGGAAACATAAGTTTTACCATTAATTAGGAATCTTCCTTTAAGAATGAAAGACAATGAACCAAAAACTTTATAGGATGGAGAATTTTGTATATCCTATTTTGAAGTCTATAATCGTACGCAATTTGACCCACACTACATAGTTAACCAGGGTAGGTGTATTTGTTTACCTAACAAAATTTGTCTCTATTCTTAACGACAAGGTCTTAAATTGCAGTTGCATAAAAAATTGCTGAAAAATACTGTGCTAAGTGCAACTGTGGTCACCATGTGCGTGAGAGTCTATTTTTATTGTACTGATTGCATCCCTTGAACTGTGGTTTCACTTTGATAATGAAAAAACAAAACCACTAACTGACATGATAAGTCACATTCATCATTGCATTGCACCACTTGTATTGATTTCATTGGCCTTCGGTACCAATTTCTATCACAATTATTGAAGGCTTACTTTTATCCGTTTGATCTCTCGCTCTAACGTGTCAATTTTCATATGGAGCAAAATAACAGATGTGACTACCAGGTTTGTCATTTATCGTATATCTTGGTTAGATTCTTCTCTTTTTAATACATGGTTTGAAAGCTTCTTCTACTTCATTATACAAGTAATGCATCCACAATAATGTTTATTGATAGATGATGTTTGTTTTAAAATGGCATAAACTATAAACAACGTTTTTATTTCAAGACTGTTGGCATGATCTATCTACTGTGATGATTGTTTTAAAACTGCATGATATAGAAGCCTATAGCATAATCTATGAACAGTGATGGTTACTGCATGATAATAATCTATGAACAATAATGTTTATTAGACAAATGTAAGATATAAGAATGGCAATAATGTAGCAGTAATGATGTTTATTTGAAAACTGTCGCATTGGGGTGAGTCACTTTCCAAAATCAAGGGTGAGATAGTATAAATCTGGCTTAACTGCATGAAAATTGCAATACATGTGTCCTTACAGTGCCAATGAAGTTGCTCTAAAGCAGAGAACAGACTTTATTGGGTGTGATCTGCACCATACACTCATCCATCACCTAGCATCATAGCTTTTCAATAATTTAACAGCACGTTCCTGGAAATCTGTGATATGAATCTCCACCACACAGCATCTACCCTATCAGTTCTTATATTGAACTGAAGCAATCAACCACACACGTCCTGCTCCCTTATCATCTTTATAACCACCATTTCCACACCCACTGAACTCACTCACTGGAACCCTAGTTGTAAGTAAGAGAAAGGCTTCTTCCACTCAGCACCAACTTCATACCTCTGATTCCTTGTATAGAACTCCACAGAATATGGAGACTGTTCTTTCCAACAACTCCCCACCTTTGGAATTCAAGGTGCGTAGAATAGATCAAATGATTATGTGGTTATTTCTCACTAAGTAACTTTCAATATTGTATATTCCAACTGAATATAGACAGACATATTGCACATGGACTCACTGTTTTGTTTAACAAACTTAGTAAACTGTCTTACTTTCGATCAGCTTTTATTAGTATGTTGGGCTGGTGCTAACACATGAATCTAACAGTTTATAGGAAAAGTTAGGAGTTTTATGTCTTTATGGTGATGGTGTGTTTTGTCACATGCATTGGCTTTCGTTGGTGATAGTCAAAACCATTGATTTATGCATCAGTTTCATGGGTGATTTTTCATGATATGAATATATATAATTAGCTTTTAAGAACTTAGGAACCATTTTGATGTGTCTGGTTGAAGGAACCATATATTTTCTTGACTTTTGATGGAATTAATGTAGTTGGTCATGAACAATATGCATGGAATGTTACATTAAAAAGTGGTTGAAGGTTCTTTACATTTTAGTCAGTTTTATACTGAATAACTTTGTTAGTTAATGCTATAAAGTTTGGTTAAATTTGTCACTTTGATTCAGTTTGGCTTTGTGGCCTTTCCCAGTTTGAGAGAATAAGGACTTTGAGGGGACCATTGAGCTTACATTGCTGATTATGTTGGTGCTGATTACCATATTATTATTTCATGCAGGGGAATTTTTGTGTTAATTAAGTATTTTTTTTTAATGTTTATGTGTATTTAAAGTGAATTTTAAGTAGCACTGTTGAGAACTGTGTAAGGATTGCCAAGTGCTAATCAAATCTGAATGTGAATACAAATTACTTTACTGTCAAAATAATTTTAAAGAGAATTTTGTTGGGATAATAGGTTTTAAAATATAAAAGTGGGTTTTCTTTGAAAATAACTTTTTTTAAGAAAGTGGTTTCTCTATGAAAGAGAACTGTTTAAAGAAAGTGTTTTTTATTTAGAAAAATATGCTTCAAAGTATTGTTGAATAGTAATCTATTATTGAACCTCTTTTCTTTGTTAGTTTTAGAAAAATAATTTTCGAAAGCAAATTAAGAAAAAGCGTACAATAATAAAGTCAAAAACAAAATCAAAATTGAGATAGTGGAACTCGTAGAATTGCGTTGGAATTAATTGAGAATTTTTCATTTTTTTAATATTAAAATGTTATTTATTTTTCTTTGCATAAATGACAGTTTTATTTTTCTTATTGACTATGACTATTTTATTTGTTTATTTAGTTGGAAACTACAGTTTTACCGAGCTAAAAGATTACAGGACATATCTTATAAGATTATAATTTATAATATTTTAAAATTCGAACATAGGTTATTATTTTTTTTTTGTTTTGTTACATTAATTTTACCTAAGAATTTTGTATTTTTTTTAAAAAAAACAAGCATGTAATTCTAATAGAAGTTTTTACATTAATTTATATTGATAATTTTTATTGACTTTACTGATAAATTTTTATTTTTATTTTTATTTTTTGGGTTTTTCAAATTAGTTACTTGGTTCATTCCTCGCTCAATTGGTAAAATAGGTTGGTTTAATCACTAGTACAAAAATCATATTTTATGACGTACAAAAACAAACTATGACGTACATAGTTTTGTACGTTATAATAGGTCTACACAACGTAGCAAAAATTTACTTAACATGTATGGTTCATGACGGCATCTCAGTTATATATCTCTTTAACATATATTTGGGGATGTTGTGACATGTATTTTATTGAATTTAATATGTGATTTTTGTTCTTATATATCATTCAATTTAATTAATTTATTTTTACCTAATTTAGAATCTTCAATTTATACTTCAATTATTAATATATTTTTTAGAAAAATATAAAATTTATAAATTTTTCTTTCTTATTTATTGAAATACATTAATTTAGTAAATTTTTGCTATGTCATAAAATCAATGTGTAGACCTATTATAACATACAAAACTATGTACGTCATAGTTCGTTTTTGTACGTCATAAAATATGATTTTTGTACTAGTGAATTTTGAGAACTTTAAAGTATAAAACAAATTCATCATTAGCAAAATACTTGTTAAAAAAAACAAGGTATATCATATTAAGAAAATATTGCACGCACCTCTTTTTGAAATCATATTTCTAAAGTTATATTAACTCAATTTTTTTATTATATATATATATATATATATATATATATATATATATATATATTCATATAACTTATAAAGTAATTTTTTATATAAAAATTGAATAATTCAATAGTAGACAAATTATTAAGATTTTTTAGATATAGTTTAGACTTCTATACTATTATATTATATAAAGAGAGTTCTCCTTCTTGTTTTGTCATATTTTGTTTTCTCCTTTACTTTTTAAGTAATGTTTTTTAAATCAATTTTGTTTTTAAGTAATTTTTTTAAATTAACCATTTTTTAAATTTAAAATTTTTTAAAAATTATTTACAAAAATAATAGATCTATCTATAATAAAATTATAATATTATTATGAAAAAAAAATAAACACAATAGTTATAAGAATGATATTTATAGTGAACTGTTGAATCCACAATAGGTGAGCAGTTGCTTCTTCCACTTCCATCAAATTTCTTCTCACTCTCCATTAAAAAAAAAAAACTTCTGAACGTAAAAAGAAGAAAAAGAAAATTCAAAAGTATTTATTGTATCCTGGAAAATAAATTTCGAAAATAATAGGGTGGAGGAAGCAATTGACCTACATGTGTATGACAATTCAATGGTCATTAACAATATCCCAATTCGAATGGGCCTCGGGATTAAAAAACTCGTTGAAAACCCGACTACATGACATAAAACTCTATTTTTATATTTTAGAATTTAACTCTTACTTTTCATAATTTTTAAGTTTAATTGATATGATAATTTTAAATAAAATTAAATATATGAATATTATTTTATTAAAATATAAAAAGAAAGTAAATTTTATTAAAAATATAAGAAACAGATATTTATATAAAAAATATAAGAAATGTGAGTATCATTTTATTAAATATAAACAATTAATAAATCATCGTAATGACTATTAATCTAGATACAAACTCATGCATTTATACAACAAAAATGGAGTTTTTGAATTTGTTTTCTATAAATTTTACAAAGGAATGTTGTCAGTATTTTCTATTACATAATTTAATAGCAGTGTTTTTTATAGTTCTTTTTTTTAAAAAAAAAAAATTGGCAACTTAGATAGTAATGTTATTAAGCTATTAAAGAATAATCAACATATCCATCATCCAGATAAAACCAAACTCAAATGGTTTAAATGAAATTATGGATTTAAATATTGTTGAAAGAAAAATATATGAACTTGATAAATATGTCGTCCCAATTATAATACTGTTAAAAAGATGTTAAGAAAATATGAATAATCAAATATCTAAATTAAGTTATTTATATGATAAATATATAATTTTTACCTTCTCAATCTGTAATTGTAAGATGTATACAATTCACAAAGGCTACTTCTCGGATAATAGCAGAGTTAAAGAATAGACTAAAGTAAAATAATGAAAAGAATATCCTTGATAAATGTCATTTTGCTCCAGCTTACTCAATTAACTGTTAGTACTTCTTTCATCAATATTTGTATTTTTTTATGCAAATTTTGCCTAAGATTTCAAATATGAGAAGAAATAGATTTTTTACATAATATGATTTCTCATAGGAGTTTCACAAGTAAAGAAAATATATAGTTGTTAAAAGAGTTTTATTTTTGAAAATAAACAATAAGACTTGACCCAAATTATATGAACTTTTTTTTATCTATTAGTAGAGAACTTGAAGTCACAAATTATATTAATATAGAAAATATTTATGGACACTTTGATTTCGTCTACACCAATTAGATTTTTTTTTCTATTTTTTCTAATTTATAAACCTATTATTTTTATTTTCTCTCTGAATATATTACATTGATACACGTTTTCTTGGTGTACTCTATCAAAACATGAACACAGATAAAAAAAAAGAACACAATTCATCCAACCTTTAATAATTTCAATTCTATTACGTGAATATGCAGACAGAAGAAATATGGTAATATGTGATATGTTCTTATTTTGAAAGACTGCATACGTAAATCTCATTCATTGTGACTCTTATTACATGCACGTAAATTTATTAATCTATCGAAGAAAAGGATGTAAATTTGAAAGGATTGTGCATGAACTAGTATTAGATTTTTACATTATAACATATGTGTGGTATATTTGTAATCAGGGTTTGAGCAGTGAGGAGGAAGAGTCACTTCTAGGGCAAGTTGAAATATGGAGGTACATGACAAGCTTCACTGATTCCATGGCCCTAAAATCTGTGGTAGAGCTTCGCATAGCAGATATAATAGACAGCTATGGCAAGCCACTATCCTTGTCTCAAATTGTGGAGAACATTGAGAATGCACCTTCCCCAGATGTGAGTCTTCTGGAGAGAGTGATGAGAGTGATGGTGCGCAGAAAAATCTTTAGTGCAGAGAAATCAGAGACTGGAGAGACCCTTTACGGCTTGACGCGTGCTTCCAAATGGATCCTACGAGACACAAAAATCACCTTAGCACCATTCTTGCTGTTGGAGAACCACCCAATTCATCTCAACCCTGCTCACTACATCAGTGAGATTGTCAGAGAAGGCACCAAAAACGGCACTGCTTTCTTCAGGTGCCATGGGCATGAGCAATTTGAGATGACAGGGTTGGACTCTGACTACAACAGATTGTTCAATGAGGGGATGGTGTGCACCACTAAGTTTGTCACCAAGGCTGTCATCAATGGCTACAGAGATGGGTTTAACAAGATTGAGTCTTTGGTTGACGTGGGAGGTGGCATTGGAGGCTCTCTTTCTGAGATTGTCAGGGCTTACCCTCACATCAAAGGCATCAACTTTGACTTGCCTCATGTGGTTTCCACTGCACCTAACTTTGATGGAATCACTCATGTTGGAGGTGACATGTTCGTCTCCATTCCCTCTGCTGATGCCATTTACATGAAGGTATATACATACATACATACATATATATATATATATATATATATATATATATATATATATATATATATATATATATATATAGATATCTCCAAAATGCATACGTAATTTAAACATATGAAATTTGAAACTTTTAACTATAAATATTTGTTTTTGATGAATGTAGTGGATTTTGCATGACTGGAGCGACGAGCACTGCGTGAAGATCCTGAAGAACTGCAGGAAAGCTATACCAGAGAAGACAGGAAAGGTGATAATTGTGGATCATGTGCTTCGACCCGAAGGGAACGAACCCTTCACTGATGTTGGCATTGCGTTTGACATGTTGCTTCTCGCTCACAACGCTGGTGGCAAAGAGAGGACCGAAGAGAATTGGAAGTGGCTATTCAAAGAAACAGGATTCGCTCGTTACAACATCATCAAGATCAACGCTCTCCCCTCCATCATTGAGGCGTATCCAATTTGAAGAAGCTACTTCTTCGTATGTCTCGTGTTATTATTGTTGCTGTCATGAACAGCTTTATGATCTTCGTGTTATATCATGTGGCTTTCTCTAGCCCTTATGTTTGTCTACTAAATAAAAACTATAAAAAGCCACCACAAGAGTAATATTGCAGGGTTCATATGGGTTATATGTATATGTTCCTTCAAGCTATTGATGTGTGGTTGTCAAGAATCTGTTGCTCTTTATTAAGGAATGAAATTTCTGGTGTGTACAATTGTTTCTTGTCCTTTTATTTTACATCTACCAGTAATATGATTAAAGTGTTGTATTGAAGTAGGAGATAACCTTTGTCTTGCTGAGTTTACATAGATTTAAATCTACGTGATTGTGATTGAACTCATGGGATTATTTACTATCCTTGATGATGGTACAGAGGAAAGGAAGAAACTAAAAGCTCAATATACAACGAAGAGAGAAGATGATGAATACGAAACCGAGTATTTTATTGTTGAAAAAATTTACATCAACATCTTAAAGTTTTCCTACACCTACGACACACCAAACAATAGAAAAGTAATGTTTTTAATTTTGCAGTAGATTCTTTCTAAATTATTTTATATTTTAAAATAAAAATATAATATGATTAGTGTTGGATAGTTGTTTATTAGAATATGGGATGTTTTTCTATCGCCCTTTTATTTTTTCCTACTTTCATATACTAAACCATACAACCACGTCATGTTTAAATACATAAAAGGAAACATCAAAGATAAGATGGGCCTAAGGCTAACAAAAAACGACTCCATAAGGTTCCTAGGTAATGCAAAACTTAAAGGCCATTTCTTTATGTACCTCCATTTTTTCTTCTTTCACCCATACAAAATATATTCTTATCATTTTACCCCTTTATAATAAAATAAATAATAAAATAAGAAAAGCTCAATTGGCCAATCCAAAATACATTTCTAGATGAGACAATCCAAAATGTATTCCTGGACTTGAGAATGTATTTTGGATTCCCCCACTTGAAATCCAAATTGATCAATATGAAATATACTCTCAAATTTGGGAATGCATTCCAAATTACTTAGTGTGAAACCCAAATGTAATTCTCATATTAGTCAATGTGAAATGCATTCCCTGGTTTAGGAATATATTTTAGATTGTCAAATTTGAAACACTCCAATGAAAAAATATTGTCAGAATGTTGAATATGGAAGGCATCATTCTGCTCTTTCTTGTTTTTCAATTAGTGTTGTTTTCGTCTTTAAGTTCACACTTATTTTTTTCATCCTCTAGCATCAATGTTGCATTAAATTTACCATACACCTTTTTATACTTCATTTCCACTCTCCATTAGAAAAAAAAACACCATTGTTCACACACAACAACTAATTAGAACAATACCTAAGGGCCAAAACCAATCGAAAAATGTGGGAGGAAGAGTGAATGGTAGAGGAAGGAGGGAAACACAACGACTCCATGCAACACGAGCAACATTTTTGGCTATGACTAGCGTTGGGGTGCAAAATCTTTGGTCTTGGGATTGAGGCAGAGTGGCGATGACCTACTTCGCTGGCGAAGCTCTAGTTAGAAGGGAAGAATGCAATAATGGTTCTTGGCATGAAGGTACTTTTGTGCGAAAGAAATAAATCGAAAGAGAAATAGGTTGGAGGTTGCAATGGTGCAGGGGTGGAGGATGACCATGGAAGACCACTGTGTGAGAGAATTAGATGTAGGTGCACTATTGTTTTGATGAAGAGAAAAGTGGAGGTGGGGTGCAAGCGACAACGTGGAGACAAAATAACAATTAATTATTTAATCAGATCGCATTCTTCTTTGGTATGCCATTGATTATGATGGTAGATGCACCTTTTATTAAGATCAGCCGACGAGAATTGATAAAGGTTAGGGCTAGTCATATAAGTTTCAAATTACATGCTTTCTATAATTTGACTTCTTAGATGGCATTTAAAGGGTGTAAGAATCATATCTACTTGGACACCTTGGCTTGAAGGCTCGTGTGTCTGAAGAGGAATCTTTCTTCATGAGTTTATTTTTATTTTTTTCAATAAAAATCTACTACTTGCACATATTTTGAGAATGTCTATATTATTAGGATGATAGATAAGTGTGATAATTACTTATTATTGATTCTTGTTAAAACTTCTTATTTGTCTTTGAATCATATGTTTTATGTTATTCTCATAAAAAAAATGTTAAATTCATATATTTCTTCTAAGATGGATGTAACTACCTTTTTATTGAAATGTTTTGTTGGAAAGTGGAAGATTAGAGAAACATGAAGAATTACTTTCTAAGAGCCTCTCACCCAACGAGATAACATTGACTCACCCAATAAATAGAGTGTTTGCCCAACGAGTTGGGGAAATTAGTTGTGCTATGAAAGCAATCTCTGGTCCAACAAGAGGCTATGCTCATCCAATGAAAAGACACATTTTGAGAGTGATTAAAATGTTGAGAGTTAGATGAAATGAAAAGTTTTTGTTTTTTTGGAGGGGTGGGCAAAAAATCCATTTATGGCAACTAATATACTTTTGGTTTGATTCAATCCATTTAAAATCCATTACATTAAATATTTAATGCATTTAAACTCTATTTTATTAAATCTAGATTTTAATCTGATCAATATATTACAATTTTTTAGATTGGATCCCATCCATTTAATATTTATTTTCAAATATGAAAAATCTGAATTTCCAATCCAAATTTTCAACCTTTGGTCTAGATGAGGCCGAAGGTTGAAACAATTTGGGATCGAAGGTCGAGAAGGGTTGATCAGACTGAAGGTGATGGGCTGGCGTAAACAAAGATCGATATGGATTAAACCTAGGGATGGAAAAATTATTCGTGTTTGTGGGTATCCGTGGATAAAATTTGCGACTGATAGTTGGTACCCGCGGGTATTTACTACCTGCGTACCCATGGGTAGTGGATAGAGAATATTTTAATACCCTCTTATAAACAGTCGGATGCGGGTATTATACTACCCGTACTCGCAAGTATCCGCCACCCATAAAAAATAAAAATAAAAATTTAAGTTATATATTATAAAATTTAATTTAATTAAAATTAAAATTAAATTTTAATTTATATTTAGTTTAATTTTTATTATATATATGTTTTATAATTTTATTTCAACTTTATTTTAAAAACTTATGAAATATTTTCTTTTTAAATATTAGCGGGTATTCACGGGTACTCGTGGATTTTAAAATACGTACAAATATTTTTTTAAAGGGTATCCACACAGGTAACGGGTAGGTAATGAGTGGATTTTTTTTTTTGCGGGTTGGGTAGCAGGTAAACACTATCCTTGTCCGACCCAACTTGTTGCCATTCTAGTTGAACTAGACCAAAAATTGATATGGGCTAACTATGGCTCAGATTTGGTCGAAAGGCGAGACAAGTCGTCTCAAGTTGAACATCGAGACGGGTCTGGCTGGGTTAAGGTTTGTGATGGGTTGGATTGGATCAAATGTTAGAATAAACTAGCCCGGGTCGAAAGTCGAACCTAGTAAAGTCCAACCCTAGTGAAGTTTTGCCATGATAACTTTATAAATTTAATATGGTTTTAACTTGATTTCATATCTTGCAAATATTTGAATCAATCAATGCTTTTATTCATAACTTAAATTAGTAAATAGTCATAATTAACTAAACAAACGTAAACTCCTTAGGAAAATGATACTTGGACTTTCCATTTTACTACTTGCACAACTTGGTATTCTTGTTAAGGAGTAAGCAAGGGTCAATTATCAATGAATCGAGAAATGGGCTTGGTCAAAGTTTTCATAACAGGACATGCATGGTAACTACCGAGTGTAAGTTAGGTACTTTGCTTATGATTACTATGAATCAGTCTATGAATTGACATAATGATTCATGATTTCTTTAATTAATGTGTTTAAATGGATTGAGTAAGTTAACACTAGCTTGGGATTGACAAACGGTGTTGCAAAGATTGCACATAAAGTGTTGATTGATTGCACATAAAGTGTTGAATGAATCAATGGAATTGGAATAAAGTGCATAGTATCATTCTAGGCTCATACTTTAAGAGTAGATGGGAACAACCAATAATGCACTCTCATGTCTTGAGAGAAAATGTTGACTTGAGTCATGTAGGCTTTGACGTGTGCATTTGGGTTAGTGGTCCTATCATATTTGTAAATATTTATGATAATTCACTTTAGAACACGTGTAGGTGGAAGTGGTGAAAACCTTTGATCCAAACTTGTATTGCTAGATTCAACTATGGCCTTAGGACAACTTGGTAAGATATGTGTTAATCATATATCCTAAATTCATTAGGTAACAAGGGGTCCTGTTCTTATACCCAACTCTTGATTAGTAGTTTTATTGTCAACCTTAGTGGTAGTCTGAGCGACTTTGTCTAGTTTGCAATCGATATCTCCTTTTGTCGTAGTCGATCCATGACTTTGAACGACACATTCTTGTCTTTTTAGTAGAGGAGACCCTCTCTTAGGGTAAGCGGTATCAGTTCGTTCTCTCTGCTTAGGCAGATAAGTCTTATAACTTCAAGTTATGTACTTTTCTTACCTCGGTTGAACAATTCAAGTTGTTCGAGATTTAACAACTCGTACAAAAACTGGGAAAGCCCTATGGTCCTCCATTGTGGGATGGATATTTCCTTTTCGAGGTTATCAAGATTTTGATTTGAAGCTTGTAATTTTTTATGGTGTCATGGGCTTGCATCTATTCTATTCTATATCTTTATCAAATTTTTGTTGCATTCCTTGCATTCTAGCTACTATTTACTAAAACATTCTCCTTATTTTTGTTGAAAAATGTCTCATGTGGCTTTTTATGGTATTAACAGTATGAAAATTTATCTTTGGGACTGAGGGATATTGATGCATGAGTTTGGGTAAGAATTAGTACCATACATGTTACGAATGGATAAGAGTTTTATTTTGTTCCACTATGAAACACGAGATCGTAAGAGAGGATTGTTGTTATTTGATGATTTCAATCCGAACTCATTAAGAAGAATAAATTGAAGTTCATTAATAAAGACTCTTTGACACTTAAGTTCAATAATAGTTTCTAAGTAATATGAAAGTAATAAGTAGTATTGATTCAATACTTCATATGACGAGATAATGTATTTATAAGTCTTTTAAGCTAATGCGTGATAGAATATATCAAACATTTTATATTGATATCTTACATTATTAAATACTAATTTAATCACATATCTCTTGAATTAAGAATAAGAATGTTAACTTCTAATATGTTCAATAAATAAAAAAGAATACAAATATTGATGTAAATTATACAGTAAGTCATTCTGTTTAAGTCATAAAATAATAGTTTCCAAGTAAAAATAAGATAAAAGAGAAAGAGTGGTAGAAATTAGTAGTGAAAGTGGCTTTTTTCCCTACACTCCCACAGGCTTGATAAAATGATTATTTCACCCTCTTCTTCTTTCTTATGACCCAATCCTTGTACCCGACGACAGCGGTGTATCTATGTTCATCTCCATTTCTGCTTCTTTGCACCTTTGTTCCTACAGCTTCCTTCGCAAGAGCTGCAACCATAAAAGTGAAACTTTTTCCATCAAACTCTTTGCATGAAGAAGTGGGTTGAGATAAAAAAACAGGAAAAAATGGGTTAAAAGAAAAAACTCTAAACACTAAAACCCTAAAATTGATGCACTCCCAACTTTATATATTTTTAAATATTTCAGAAAGTATTTTCAAATTTGGAAATACCTTCTAAAATGTATATTTTGAAATGTATATTTTTTTAAATATCTTCTGAAAATATGTGTCATCTGAAATATCTTATCTGATCCAGAAATATCTTCTGGACTATACAATCTAAAACAAATTTTAAAAATATATTTCCGATTGTATTCCAAAACATGTTTTGAGATTCAAAAATATCTTCTAGAATTTAAATACATTTCGGAATGTAATCGTTTTAAAAATATATTCTAGAATGTGTACTCGAAAATATATTTCTAAACATGAAAACATTTTCCGAATTACATAATCCAAAATATATTTTTTACATACATTCTAAATAGTAAAAATTAAAAAATATTTTTGAATTTGAAAATACACACAATTAAAAAATGGGGTGTGGGGATAATTTTTACCTTTTTATTATAATTATTATAATTTAACGAGAAGTAATTTGAGATTTATGAATTTTATGGGGGTTTTACTGGAATAAACAGGCTCAGTATTGGTGTGCAGGGTCACACTAGGCTATGTGTCACATGTCGTGCAAATAGTCTGTTATTAACATTATTCATTTTCCGGTCCCATTTTGGAAAGGATAATATATTTAGATAATATTTTTTTATAATATTTGAATATTATTTAAATATTATTTTATAATTAGTTTGTGATAGTGTTTATAATTATTATTATTAAATATTGAATAATTTTAAACCAATTTTACATAAATATGTAAATAATGTTCAAATATTATTAAAAAAATATTTTGAATATCATTATCCTTGTGGAAACGATAGTAAATTTCAGTGACGAACCCCAAATGATGGAGCTTAATAGAAAAAACATGTGCCAAAATTTCAGAAGAAAAATACCAACTCTTCTCTTAAAACTACTTATTGCCGCATTTACTAGGCTGAATGAATTGGCAGTTTTGTCACATGCGCATCCATCTACAACCTTTGAATCGGTTGGATCGTGAACATCATCCTTAATGTTTCCACCTACATGCTTGAATTTCTTTTCCTTCTTCTAAAATATCCTAAAATCTTATCAACTATATTTTCAAACATGAGTCTGATGTCCCAAATGTAGTCAAAATTTGCTTCCTTTGGTACCAGAAACACGTAAAGAATAATGCTATTATTTGGACCCATACAAAAGATAGTTACTTTGGGCAGCAGCGATAACTACGGTATAGGCTAACAATGGGGAAAATGTATGGCATCCAAAGCCACACAAACAAACACAACACCCTTCCTTTCCTTCCTCGTTGCAAAACTCATTCTCCAAAAAAAATGCCTTTTTTCCACTTCCCATGTTCCCTCTTCCGTCTGGCCCCACCACTTACTGCCCCACCACCAAGTATCTACAACATCACAACCACTGTCACCTCTTCTCCGATACCATAACATCACATACAAGGTTTTTTTTTTTTTATTATATCTCTTTCAATTCTTACATTGCACTCTGTTACATTACATGTCTTTATGCCTAGCCTTTACCTTGATAGGACAAATATCATGGTTGTCTTGTATGGAAAGTTGGTGAGCTAAAAAAGCAAATATCAATGCTAGGCAGAGCAGAGACACCCACCTCCCCTTTTCAAATCTTCTTTTGCATCACTAACTTCTTTACAGCATAAAGTTAAACCAAAAAACAGACCCCTTTCTTATATGCTTGTCCTTCTATTTCAACGTGTTATTATGGCTTTTGTAACCTCAGGTTTGGCATTCAATTATGTTGTCACTTTTGTTTCATTTATTTTTAATTTTATTTTCTTCTCTCTCTCTCTCTCTCTCTCTCTAGTAATTGCTACAGATGAAATCAGCGAATAAACAACATAGGAATGATGGGGAGGTTGAATTATAGGAGAGGGTGCATGAGTTTAGTGCAATCATAGGTCACCCATTTGTTTCAAAAATGGGTTTGTCTTTTCCACCCTTTTTCTTTCGGTTAAAGGAAAAAAGGTTGATAGAATCTTGTTGCTGATTGCACCCTCATGAGATTGAGGAAGCGTAAACGATGTTTTCCCTCTTGTTCTTCTCTTCGCAAAGTAAATTCACCATTGTTTTCTCATATCTTTCTCTATCTTGAGCTCCATGTTTGAAAATTCGCCTTAAGAAAAAGATGTTTACAATTTAGAGTCTCTAGAGGAATTAAAGCATTGTCCTACCATTCAGAATCTGTCTCTTTTTACCTAACTGTGATGCATTTAAATAAATTATCATGTGGATGCTTCACTTGCATTTCGATCTTGACACTGATGTAGCCTGGTTTTCTGCTTATTATCTGCCATTTAGTTCAATAGTCTTTTGTAGTTGTTTCTTCTTCTCACTCTAGCCACTGGAAAACGAAGAATTTCTTTTTGATGAGTTTAAAAACCAAAACATGATTCTTCCCTGAGTCATTGTTTAGCATTTTGAGATAGAAGGCCAGGATTCATTCATCTGAATGATTGGAATTGAAATTTGTCAGTCGTTTCGGTTCATTGACATGTTCATGTTCTCTTTATGCTATCACTCTTTGCCTAAGGATGCTTCCAAATTTGAAATGCAGGTTGACGAGGATGAGATTTATTGGAGACACAGAAAGGAAGATGAAGAGTTGGAATGGACACCTAATTCCACTCACTTAATATCTCAGTTGACTCAATGTTTTAGTGAGTACATTTTTTTTTTCTCCACCTCTTTCTTTTTCTGCACATTTTTGCTTCTCTTAACAGATCAATATGTTAATTCATGGATGTTATGAGTCAATGGGAATGTGGAGGACAAGTGAACATTGTGAGAAATTTCAGATAGTTTCCATAAAATACTTCAATCAACAGATTTCCATGCTTCCATAAGGACGTTATTCTTGTAAATATGGTGATATAGCTGCCTAATTTTTATCCATAAGGATTAAGTTTTTTCAATCCTACATATGAAAGAAAGTACCCTTTCCACCAATGATTAACCTAAAGTGAAGTGTGAGGGCTAGACATGTGTAACTCTGCCTTTCAAGCAGAAAAAATGAGCTTGTTTGCTTGGTTTGTTCTATCCAAGATTCACTTCTTAGTTCTTAAGGACTTTCTTGCTAGGAATGCCTCTTCTGCATTCTGTTTTCTGAAATAGCAAATGAAATCAATGACCATTTTCAGAATGCATTAGAAGAAATATTTCAGATATGAAATTCAGTATGACAAAGTGTGCAATGACTAACAACACTGCAACTTGATGATTCTATCCTGTATCAGCATTATTTATCATTCAAATTTTCTTCTGGTGCTGATCGGCATTTTGTTGCATGTAGCTAATGCTATGGTTGGATCAAGATCATGGATAGGAGGACTCTTTCACCGCACAAGCACTAAGCGAAATAATGAAAAATTTGTTGACTATCCTTTGAGTCCCATTGAGGTAAAAGGGAAGTTGATGATGTGTTGAATTTCCCTTGTCATTGTCTGGCTGTTTTTCCTTCTCTTTGAGTCCTGTGTGTTTTAGATCAGATGAGCTTAAATTGTTTCTATGATTAAATCAGGAGGAAAGACTTCAAAGGCTCCAAGAACGGGTGCAAGTGGCTTATGATGAAACTCGCCCCGAACATCAAGTACATCTGTTTTTTGTGAACCTATTTTGCCTCTTTATTTCTCAATACTTGAGTTTGTTCTTGGAAAATTAAAGCTTCATTTCTGTTTCAAGACAAAATCTATCCCGAAGTTTTAGGAATGCCTTCAACTTTTGATTTGTAATGTCAATACACGTTTTACTAACAATATCGTCGACTTCCAACAGGAAGCACTGAGAGCATTATGGGTGTGTTCCTTTCCCAATGTATCTCTGGAAGGCCTAATTTCCGACCAATGGAAAGATATGGGATGGCAAGGTCCTAATCCATCAACTGACTTTAGGTACACAGATTCAGGAATACGACAACATTTTTTGTGATTAGTAATTGCATATTATATAAAAGCACTTGATCATGCACAGTTAAAGAGAATGCATTATGCTTAACCAGTTATATATTATGTCTGATATCCTGATTTCCTCAGGGGATGTGGCTTCATTTCCCTTGAAAATCTACTGTTTTTCGCGAGGAAATACCCGGTATGCATTTGCGTCTTCTGTTCAGCACGCTTGAAATAACTTCATCTGCCTTTTATGTCCTCTCATTTTATTTTCTTGATATCGATGTTGCCAGAAAAGATGAGTTATTACTAATTTTATGGAAATTCAAATGAAGGCATCTTTTCACAGGTTGTTACTGAAGAAAGAAGGAATCAGAGCAACCTGGGAGTACCCATTTGCTGTTGCTGGCATTAATATATCATATATGTTGATACAGATGTTGGATTTATACTCAGGTTTGTGTACTATTTCACAATGCTAGAAAGAGTAAAGGGTAGCCCAGTGAACTAGTACTCCACCACCACACCCACTTGAGGAAAATGCTGGAAACCACTACATTGCATTTGGAAAACATTTCTCTTAACTTTATTCTGATGTTGCAGCAATGATTTTGTTGTTTGACCATTTGGGGTTTGTAAATATTCCCCCTTGTCAGAAAGTGAGAAAGCAAAGTACATTTTCTAATAACGTTTTCACCAACTGTTTGTTTTTTGCAGAAAAGCCACGATGTCTTCCAGGCGCGAATTTTCTCAAGTTATTAGGAGGTGTGGTTACATATCTTAATCTGTTGTGTCAAATGCCTGCATATATTTTCTTTTTTTGATGTTTTACTCCTTCAAATGCTCATGACTCTCATTGCATCTTACTGCAGAAAATGAAGAAGCGTTCGATATTTTATACTGCATAGCATTTGAGATGATGGATGCACAATGGCTGGCTATGCACGCTTCCTACATGGATTTTAACGTATGCTTTTTATTCTCCATGTTTTCTGCATCACCAGTTCTTCATGCTTATCCGTCCTGTATTAGTAAAATAGTCGTAAAAAATAAATTGTTGTATTTGTAAAAACAAAGAAAAAGTGAAAAGTTACAAAGATACTGTCAAATCGATATAAAAGATGTTGGGTGTGAATTCTTTTGTTTTTTTGAAACCATCTAACAATCACTTAACATTCATATAGAGGTAAAATAATCATAAAAAATAAAATTTTATATTTTAAAAAAAAAGAAAAAGTAATGAGATAGTATGAAATAAATATAAAATAATGATAGGGTGTCAAAATACCATTTTTCTTTCCTTATAATAAGAGAGCTGCTATATTCTGTGATGCAACAATGACACTAATGATTATCTGACACACTACTAAATTGTTTGGTCATTTTAAACTTTTGCAATGCATTGAAACTGCCCGTGATCCCGTGTCTTTAGGATGTTCTAAATGCAACACGAATTCAATTGGAGAGAGAGCTTTCCTTAGAAGACATCAACAGAATTCAAGATCTGCCTGCTTACAATCTGTTGTAACACTAAGATTAATTCTTCCTCTTCTGTCCATAAGCAAAAAAGTTCAAGTGGCACAATTTTGTAAGTATTGCAGACAATGTCTATCCTAAATGAACTGCAGGACTTTGCTTCTCTTCTGAATCGATTTGTATGAGTCACCTTCGAAGTTCTTTGTATGCTGAATAAATATGAGATAATGACATTGAAGGGGCGTTTCAGAATCATAAATTGTAGTCGTTGTGGAGTTCCTAAATCCTTAGGGAAAAAGGAAAGAGATGAACTGTGAGAAACCATCTCATCAAACAGTTCAAAAGAAAATTGAATTACAAATCTTGACCATAGAATACTGATGAGGTTAATACAGAAGTTAATTCACTTATCTGAAAAAATGTTACATTGATTAATTTGGTTTAATTGTGACAGGTGTTTAACAACTTGTTGCTTAGTCCAACTACTTAAGAATTGTTAAAATGATTAGTTTAACCACGTGCTTTAGCAGTTAATTAATTTACTTTTTCTTTGTGTTAACGCTTCTAATATTTGAACATTCAGTTTTGTTTTCTCTAATCAAATATACTGAATTGATTCCTTGAAAAAACTGATTCCTAACTTAAGTATGAAAAAGTTAACCAATTTAATTCTTGAAGTTGACAACTAACAATGATGTGGTTTATGAATTTGACCGTCTTAATCACTAAAACTGTTAATAACAATAGAGGTCAAGAATCAAATGTTTGAATTTAAATAATAGAAGCCAATCTTAATACTACTAAAATTTGAAGACCAGATTAATTGAAGATCATCTGAAATTTTCTTCCTCCTTTCTCTATCTTTTTCTGAATTATTTGCTGTCTTTTCTGAATTTTACTGCTAAAAGAGACAGTTGCATGGTTTTCAAACTCTAATATGGACATGGTCTCCATAAATATAAACAGAGTCAATACATAGTGGAACTGACACTGATATATGACTCGTTTAAGTCTAACTTATCATTGTTAATGAGAAAATGACCTTCTGATTTGTACTTATGCTAATGCAGATGAATTTGTAATCGTATTTTGTTTGTTCCATTTTCTCTCTGATAATCCTTCAACTAGCATCTATAAGTGATACCTAGTTAGCTCTCGTTATGTTACACAGTTTTGAAATACTACTATAAAAGAAAGTGTAACAAAATTATATGGTGGAGCATCAATTTAACATGATTGTTTCTACTCATCACACTTTTGAACTAGTTCATTCATATTGCTTACGTAAGGACTAATTAACTTCATATGTGCATACACTTGTCCATCAAAATTTTGCCCCTTGAAGGAGTTTAGTTACTAGGAAACGTAACTATAATTACTCAGCATAATGCACGAATGGTTTGACAAAGGTAGCACACCATGCTGTTACATGGTTAAAATGAGTGAAGAACATTCTATATTCATGAGAACACATAAGATAACATAAGAGATTGTTGTGGATTGGATTCACCAAAGAGCATTGAACTTTTCTTTGTGACCTCATCAAACTCATCATGGCATGGCAAAAGGAGAACATTGAATTCTGCTTTACTTGGTATATAAGCATTGAAAGCGAATATTCATGTCCACCATTGAAGCCTATCTACATCCATTATCCAGTGCTAGCTGGATATGTATACTAGGTGAGCCATTTTCAATCACTGTATTGTCCACATTTTTTCAATTATGACGTTTTAAGAGCACGGCTCAAATGTGAGATTACATCCAAAATTGTTAAACTTGAGAGTTAAGGTAAATTTGGATTATGGACTCGAAATGTACGTAAGAGTACGACTTTACTTTAAATAAAAAATATTAAAATGTTTATAAATAATACAATATTTTATTGTTATATGATTTTATAAATAAATTTTTAATTTTTTAATGAAATGTTATTATTACTATTAGATTATTATATTATATTTTTAATTATTTTTTAATATGATTCTTATTTTATAATAAATTTAATTAGTTACAACATATTATATAAAATATATTACACTTTATATAAAACAACTAAATGGTGTTGGACCATGGTCCAAAAATCCATAAAAGAATAAAGGAAACCCTAAGCATAATCTCTCACCAAACTTTATTTCTATCCATAGTTGAGTAGCATGAGTGCGACAACGGCACAAAACTAACACAACACAGAAAAATTGACAGCAGACTACCAACAAGAAAGCGGAGAACAATTAGAACATAACTACACTACATCAATGATCGCGTGACAAGTCACAAGAGTGACAGCGCAAAGAGCTTGGAACCCATATCGTGAGTCACAAATGAGGAGAATAACGTCGAGTTGATTTCATAGGGGAAACTTTAATCTTTGTTGTCTTTTTAGATTTGAAGAAAAGTTACATGGACTCGCCAACCATCTCTTGGATCGTGAGGTTTGTTGAGTTCATGACGAGTTCAACATGTCTGCTCCAAAAATGAGTTTACTACCAAGTTAACTCGAGAGATGAGTATTGGAATATAAACTCTGATGATTCTACGAGTTGAATCGTGAGTTTGATAACCATGATTACATTTTCATCTTTTCGGGTAAAACTTAAATTTAAGGGGTTAAAGAGTAAATTTGTGTAAGCTTTGTTTTATTTGTTTACAATTGTCACTAGTTATTTTCCATTCTGTCTTTAAATAGAACTCGAGTAATTGTTTTATTTTCGGGTTGTTTTTATTTAGAGGATATAGGTCAGTGTTATTTAGTTTGTTGGTCCAGTTTTTATTTCGTTCAACTTTCATGTAATGTAACCGGCTAAAGGGCCTACTTTTGTAACTATTTAAAGCCATTACAATTAATTGAAAGAAAGCACGCTGAATTGAAATGTAGATATTAGTGTGTGTGTCGTAATTTTTTCTATAGTTACTTTTTTTTACAAAGTGGTATAAGAGCTTATATGCTTTGGGTGCCGAGTGAGAGAGAAAAAAGAGAGAATGTGTGAAAGAGTGTGCGCTTGAGTGTCTTGCAAAAAAAAAGGAGAATAAACAAAATATTATTAAACGAAATTGTCTAGATAATAAATCGTCTAAGAAACTCAGGTTTTGAAGTGTAACAATAAGTATTAAATGAAATATTGTTGTGTATGAAAAATTGTTTAAAGAAATAATGACTAAAGAAGAAATACTTTGTAACATTTGAAACCAAGCTTATAAATAACGATTTTTAAACCAAGTTGTGTAATAAATTATAAAATCATAAATAAGGTATAAGGAAAGAAAATGTCTCTATTTTGAAATAATTCAATAGACTATATGAGCAAAACAAGCTAACATCTTATGAAAACGAAAGTTTGTCTCTTATATGACACTAAGGCTAAAAGAAAATATTATTCAATACAATGTTATATCAAGAAAAGCCTTTTAAAGAAGACATCATCTGATGAATAATCACTAAACGCTATAGCCTTTAAAGAAGACATCATCTGATGAATAATCACTAAACGCTATAGCCTTTAAAGAAGAATCTAATGTTCATAACATCTAGTTATATATGTTGTATTTTTAACAAATAATGCATTATGAATGACATCACAAATGATAAAATGTCTTGAACATGCAATATAGTTTAACGTTTATCAACATTTAAAACATTTAATGCATGTATGATAAAGTACTTTGATGCTTGTATACTTTGTTTCTTGATATTTGTGCAGATCACTAAAGTAGAAAGATATGATCAGAATCATTACACAAAAAAAAAAAACATTGCGAGAAGAGAAGAACATTATGCAAATGTTTCCCTTGAAGCCTTTTGATTTGTCACATCGTATAAGCTCAATTTTTTTTAAGGCTATGATAAACCTCTGACCCCTACAAAGAAAACTAAAGTTTGACTTCCTACCTAAAGGTTACTTGTTCTTTTGAAGTCATCTTCTTTGTCTAACGGTCATCTTTTAAGAAAACTTATATATAGAAGAAAGCTTGAAGAGAAGACAAGAACGATAACAACACAAAAAGGATAATGTAGAAAGAATATAACATTGAACTCAAGCTTTCTGCAGTCATATATCATTTGAAGTTGAATATCTTTTAAGAGAAAAATATTAGCAAAACACAGAACACCGTATATTCTTTATATCCTCGCTTTGAGAGTTATCCTCTATACCTTTGCTCTTAACCCTAATTATGTTGTAAATTCTGAAAAGAATTAAAAAAACACTTCTAAACATGTTGTCTAGGAGTGAGACTAGAAGTGGTTAGAATACTTGAGACCATAAGTGTTTAGAATACTTGATGAAAATCAAGAATGGTTAAACTCAAACTAGTCGTGTTGACTAAAAAACTAAGAGTGATGAAAATACTTGTTGTAAACCTGAAGAGGTAAAACTCGTGTAATCTTTGAAAAGATTAGTATAACCCCTTAAGAGTTCTTAAGGATGGATTGGATGTAACTAAAGTTGAGTGAACCAGTATAAAATCGATGATTTAATTGAAAGAAAGCACACTGAATAGAAATTCAGATATCAGTGTGTGTGTGTGTCGTAATGAGAGAAAAAAAAAGAGAGTATGAAAGAGTGTGTTTGAGTCTCTTACAAAAAAGAAGAATTGGGAAAAGTTGTTAACGTAATGACCGTGCTACAAAAATCAAAGAAGACCAATTATGATAATTGGTGTTTACAAATGAAGGTCGTTTGGGATCCCAAGACGTATGGGATATAATGTAGAGTTGGTGCTAAGAACCTGTAGAGGACGAAAACCAGACGGTGGCATAGATTACCGCATTGAAGAAGACACGTGTGAAAGATATATTGGCTTTGTACCTTTTTTGCAATGGAATGCACGAGTCCGACTCTAAAAAGATAGAAAAGTTTGCATCTTAAAGAGAAGCATAGGAGATCTTGGGCACGACATACAAGGGGGACAATTGTATTAGGTGACAGAGAATGTGTGACCGAGTACATAACTTGGGTGGAGAAAGTGACAAATCAACTCGACAAGAATGTAAAACCAATGATAACCAGTCGAGTTGTGGAGAAGATCTTGAGATCATTAACAAAAGATTTCAAAAACATAGTTTGCACCATTAAGGAATCAAATGACATGTCAACACTCTCAGTTGAAGAGCTTGCGAAGTTGCTTGAGGCGTACGAACAACAGAGAAGGAATAACTTTCAATCACTTGATCAAACACTTCAAGCACAACATAATGTGAAGGAAGATACATGGAACACTCAAGGCTGAGGTCCTGAAGGACATGACATAGGTGATTTTGAGGATTATTAGAATCGCATAGCGAAATATTAAAGCATAAACAAAACCAATAGAAGAGTGAATTTGTTTACTTAATAAAAATCGTGTCTTTTAAAAAATTTACCATTTTATAAATTGATTTTATAAATAAAATTAATTCTTTATAAATAACTGCAATAAAAGTAAATAGTGTAGGGAAAGATAAATTCACACAAAGAATTATATATTGGTTCAAATCAAAAGACCCTACGTTCAGTTATTAATCTATCTAAAGAGTGATTAATTAATCACTACAATAATAAAAAACTTACAATCATGTAGAATAAAGTTAAGGTTAGAAAGCACTTCCTTCGACACACAAAGGATGAACAATACCTCCTTCGACTCACAAAGGATGAACAACTTTCCTAGCAACAGTAGCAACACTCAATCACTCTAGACACACTTAGTGAAAGTTCTCACTCTACCTACACTAGGTTTTTCAAAGCTCTTTTTTCACAAAATTCTCTTTGGCACACATCTCTAAACCTCTAAGTGAAAAGTTATTTTGAAATTAGGTTTATGTAAACTATATATAAACCTTTAATTTGAAAATTATGTCAGAAAACTGAAGAGTTTATTCACAACTACCATGGATAATCGATTATCATAAGTAGTAATCGATTACTCCAGAATTTATTTAAAAAATTATTTTATCTTAGTGATAATCAATTTTCAATTAGTGATAATTGATTATTCTAGAGGTTTTTCTAAAAATATGAAATTAATTGTGATAATCGAAACTTCCCTTAGTGTTTTCCTACTTGGGTTCTACCTTTTAACTCTTAAACTACTCTTTTTAAATACAATACATAAATTACAAGACTTTATTTAACAACAAAATTATTCAATCTTCAATGTATATCTTGAATATAAGCATTCTTTAAACTTCAACACTTCTCCATGAATCATCATCATTAAAACACTTTATTGAAGTAAGATGTCCACATCTTTTTTTTTTGCTAACAAGGATGATAGCAAATAGCAAACCAGTTAGTAGAATTGGGGTGGTCAAGGACAAAGGAACGATCAAGGAGGTCAGCAGGAGTGGAGTGTATTAAGTGTGGCAAGCACAACCACTACACAAATGACTATAGATCCAAAAAATGCTATAACTTTGGTAAGGTTGGCCACATTGCAAGGTAGTGTTTGGCTAAGAAGAAGGAGAAAAATCTTCTTACAAAGTAAGATAATGAAGAAATAGGGATTTTATTGATGCCAAAGAGCTCGAAAGCTGACTTGCCAAGCTGGAGACTGGTCGTTGAGTTCAGTTTGGGTTGTTTGATGATAAGAAGACAGAATGTCGAGCTGGATGCGGATTGTGCCGAGTTGGTTAATCTCAAATTGAATTTGAGCTCAGTGGAGACCAACTCCATGGAAAATGAAGTGCAAAGCTTTAATAGAATGAAAGCTACCAGCCCTCGATGAAACAAAGCGTCGATGGCCCGAGGAAGATAACTTTACCAGTAAACTGGTGAAGGAACGAAAGCTACCAGCCCTCGATGGCAGAAAAGAAATTAATAGAATGAAAAGAGTGAAAAACGCTTTAATATAAAAAAATTATAAAAAAATAATAAAAAACTTTTCAAATTAGTTACTTGGTTCATTCCTCGCTCAATTGGTAAAATAGGTTGGTTTAATTTTGAGAACTTTGAAGTATAAAACAAATTCATCATTAATTTAGTAAATTTTTGCTATGTCATAAAATCAATGTGTAGACCTATTATAACATACAAAACTATGTACGTCATAGTTCGTTTTTGTACGTCATAAAATATAATTTCTGTACTAGTGAATTTTGAGAACTTTGAAATATAAAACAAATTCATCATTAGCAAAATACTTATTGTTAAAAAAAACAAGGTATATCATATTAAGAAAATATTGCACGCACCTCTTTCTGAAATCATATTTCTAAAGTTATATTAACTCAATTTTTTTATTATATATATATATATATATATATATATATATATATTCATATAACTTAAAAAGTAATTTTTTATATAAAAATTGAATAATTCAATAGTAGACAAATTATTAAGATTTTTTAGATATAGTTTAGACTTCTATACTATTATATTATATAAAGAGAGTTCTCCTTTTTCTTTTGTCATATTTTGTTTTCTCCTTTACTTTTTAAGTAATGTTTTTTAAATCAATTTTGTTTTTAAGTAATTTTTTTAAATTAACCATTTTTTAAATTTAAAATTTTTTAAAAATTATTTACAAAAATAATAGATCTATCTATAATAAAATTATAATATTATTATGAAAAAAAAAAATAAACACAATAGTTATAAGAATGATATTTATAGTGAACTGTTGAATCCACAATATATGAGCAGTTGCTTCTTCCACTTCCATCAAATTTCTTCTCACTCTCCTAAAAAATAAAAAAAAATAAAAAAACTTCTGAACGTAAAAAGAGGGTGTGATTGATTTTCAGAATCGAAAATGATAGTGTAGAAAGAAAATGATAAGGTGAGGAAGCAATTGACCTACATGTGTATGACAATTCATTGGTCATTAACAATATCCCAATTCGAATGGGCCTCGTGGATTCAAAAACTCCTTGAAAACCCGACTACATGAAATAAAACTCTATTTTTATATTTTAGAATTTAACTCTTACTTTTCATAATTTTTAAGTTTAATTGATATGACAATTTTAAATAAAATATTAAAATATAAAAAGAAAGTAAATTTTATTAAAAATATAAGAAACAGATATTTATATAAAAAATATAAGAAATGTATCATTTTATTAAATATAAAAATTAATAAATTTATGTTTTAAAATTAATAAGATGATGAATCTCTCTTCTTTTAATTTACCATCGTAATGACTATTAATCTAGATACAAACTCATCAAGGGATGCATTTATACAACAAAATGGAGTTTTTGAATTTGTTTTCTATAAATTTTACAAAGGAATGTTGTCAGTATTTTCTATTACATAATTTAATAGCAGTGTTTTTTATAGTTTTTCTTTTTTAAAAAAAATTGGCAACTTAGATAGTAATATTATTAAGCTATTAAAGGATAATCAACATATCCATCATCCAGATAAAACCAAACTCAAATGGTTTAAATGAAATTCTGGATTTAAATATTGTTGAAAGAAAAATATACGAACTTGATAAATATGTTGTCCCAATTATAATACTGTTAAAAAGATGTTAAGAAAATATGAATAATCAAATATCTAAATTAAGTTATTTATATGATAAATATATAATTTTTTACCTTCTCAATCTGTAATTGTAAGATGTATACAATTCACAAAGATTACTTCTCGGATAATAGCAGAGTTAAAGAATAGACTAAAGTAAAATAATGAAAAGAATATCCTTGATAAATGTCATTTTGCTCCAGCTTACTCAATTAACTGTTAGTACTTCTTTCATCAGTATTTGTATTTTTTATGCATCTTTTGCCTAAGATTTCAAATATGAGAAGTAAGAATTAGATTTTTTACATAATATGATTTCTCATAGGAGTTTCACAAGTAAAGAAAATATATAGTTGTTAAAAGAGTTTTATTTTTGAAAATAAACAATAAGACTTGACTCAAATTATATGAACTTTTTTTATCTATTAGTAGAAAACTTGAAGTCACAAATTATATTAATATAGAAAATATTTATGGACACTTTGATTTCGTCTACACCAATTAGATTTTCTTTTTCTATTTTTTCTAATTTATAAACCTATTATTTTAATTTTCTCTCTGAATATATTACATTGATACACGTTTTCTTGGTGTACTCTATCAATATAACATGAACACAGATAAAAAAAAAAAAAGAACACAATTCATCCAACCTTTAATAATTTCAATTCTATTACGTGAATATGCAGACAGAAGAAATATGGTAATATGTGATATGTTCTTATTTTGAAAGACTGCATACGTAAATCTCATTCATTGTGACTCTTATTACATGCACGTAAATTTATTAATCTATCGAAGAAAATGATGTAAATTTGAAAGGATTGTGCATGAGCTAGTATTAGATTTTTACATTATAACATCTGTGTGGTATATTTGTAATCAGGGTTTGAGCAATGAGGAGGAAGAGTCACTTCTAGGGCAAGTTGAAATATGGAGGTACATGATAAGCTTCACTGATTCCATGGCCCTAAAATCTGTGGTAGAGCTTCGCATAGCAGATATAATAGACAGTTATGGCAAGCCACTATCCTTGTCTCAAATTGTGGAGAACATTGAGAATGCACCTTCCCCAGATGTGAGTCTTCTGGAGAGAGTGATGAGAGTGATGGTGCGCAGAAAGATCTTCAGTGCAGAGAAATCAGAGACTGGAGAGACCCTTTACGGCTTGACGAGTGCTTCCAAATGGATCCTACGAGACACAAAAATCACCTTAGCACCATTATTGCTGTTGGAGAACCACCCAATTCACCTCAACCCTGCTCACTACATCAGTGAGATTAAGTGTGGCAAGCACAACCACTACACAAATGACTATAGATCCAAAAAATGCTATAACTTTGGTAAGGTTGGCCACATTGCAAGGTAGTGTTTGGCTAAGAAGAAGGAGAAAAATCTTCTTACAAAGTAAGATAATGAAGAAATAGGGATTTTATTGATGCCAAAGAGCTCGAAAGCTGACTTGCCAAGCTGGAGACTGGTCGTCGAGTTCAGTTTGGGTTGTTTGATGACAAGAAGACAGAATGTCGAGCTGGATGCGGATTGTGCCGAGTTGGTTAATCTCAAATTGAATTTGAGCTCAGTGGAGAACAACTCCATGGAAAATGAAGTGCAAAGCTTCATGGAGATCACAAACAACCCGGTAAAGCAAGTGGGAAGGTCGGTTGAGTTGTTTGAGAGATCTAAAGAGATGGTTGAGGTCGTGTATACAAAGATGACAAAACACGATAAAATATTGGAGCTCGATGAGCAGCAAGTAAGGCAATGAAGATGTTGGTGAAAATGATACAAGAGGTCGTGAAGAAGAAACACAAAGAAAAATATGAGGAGATATAATTTCTAGAGAAGCTAAATTGTGTGCTTCAAGAAAAAGTGAAGAATATCAGCGTTAATAGAATTCTGCAAATTTATGCCATTTCTATCCTATAAAACTAGTCTAACACCAACCACAAATGCTCAAACCAACCATTTCTCATATCACATGCATTTCAGCAATACAATTCACTTCAAATATAGGCTCAATCATTCAATCATAGCAGGGTTTCAATCACATTATTTCTAATGGCAATTCAAGCTTCCAAATTCAACTCAATAGGTAATATCTCATTAGACACCTCAATTACACAATCCAAATGTCATTCAAGCATACAAACATCAATCAAAACTTGCCTATCAGCTAAAATCAGAGTAACTAGCTTCCCTTACCTATCAGATGGCCAAACGAATCTAAAGACCCTAAAACAATTCCAACAATTCTAGGAATCTCATCTACTCCTACAAACCAAAGAAACATGATCAAGGCGTCAGGACCATTGATCAACAAGGAGTCTTATAGAAGACTCAAATGAAACATGTGACTAGAACAATTCATATGCATATAAAAATGCACAAATTGAAGAAAAAAGCATAAATCAACTTATTCTTTCGCAAAAACTAATTAGATAGACTCACAGATCTTGTCTCAAGTATCAATCAAGCAGTCTCTAATCTTCAGATAGATGGACAAGGAATTGGAAAACTTAGAGAGGATAAGATGCTCCTAGAGAAAGAGTTTTGCAAAGATATAATGTGTTTATATACTAAAACTCAACAATAGAAATTATATTTATACTTTTGAATTTTTAATATTAAAATAATTCAGTCCTAATATTTAAAATATTTTATCATATCTAAGTCATAATTTTCTAGGCTCTTACAATGTTCATCGAAAATAATCGTGTTTTGGAGATTGTTGAGATTAGTATTGTCAAAAGAAAAATATATAATGGTAGTGTATAGGCAATTCAAAGGTAGGAAAAGTAAAGAACTTGGAGAAGAATTTATTACTCATAGGGTAATTAATAACATTAAATGTAAGACTCGTACTAAAAGTGAGATATTATAAGTGGTTAGAAGAAATCTAGTAGTCATAAAAGCTAAGAAGTTCATGAAAAATTTGTGTATACTTTTGAATGATACATTGAAATAAGCATATGAAATAGGTGTTTCAATAATTGAATTAGTGGTGAACTAATATTATAGACTTAGTCATATGTTAATAGAGCTCAAATATTTTAATAGTTCATTAGTACATATAACATTCTAAATATTGTAGAAAATTTTAATGGATTGCATTATATGTTGATTTATTGGTGTATATTTAATTGTGGTTGATTTAGTGTTACTACTTTCATTTTGTGTCATCTCATCAAAACCAATGCAAAATGTTATCAATTTTTAAAATTCGAAATACATGTTAACTAAAATTTATATTCTAATAAACTATAAAAAAACTGAATCTTTTTAGTCTTATAAAAGTAAGTTTTACATGCATAGTGACAAAACTTAATTCTAATCATTCGACGTGATGTATGTTTCGGTGGATATTTTGTGGGACTAAGACACTAACCTTCCTGACGTGACTTCGATACTTGAGTTGTGTGCTCCGCTTGTTTGCTTTCAGTCTGGGTCGCTCGATTGCCTTCAATATTGGTCGTTCAGTGGACTTCAATCTTGACCGAGGGGGGGAGGTACCTGCAAAGGCACTCTGACGCTTAAGTTAGGCGTTTGTTGAAGGAGTTTTTGGTCACAAATGAATGTTTTGTATTTATTGTAATTGAGTATTGTGAACTTAGTATAGCGTACCTGGTTGTTGGCCCTGACCTTATACTTATAAGTCACCTCATGGATCCTAAACTAATACAGGCCCACTAAAATAAAAACAGACTTACCTTTAGATTTGGTTGGTTGCTCATAAACAACTTATCAATATCTTTAATCAGATATCTTTGATTATTTTATCCTCTGCTGGACTACTGGCCCAATAATACCTTAAGTGCTGGCCCAATTATGGCCCAACACCATTTAACGTGGTTGACCTTAGTTGATGCAGTGGATGATGGCCTAGTTGACCAATATTGTGGTAGTGACCGAACGGTTAACAATTATTAACCATTCGGTATACACTACATCCGATACATGCCCCCCAAGTCCAAGTTAATCTTTTGGCTTTTAGCCATGATTAACTGTAGGACTTATGATCTTGAGAGAGGCCAGACGGTTTGTATGTAGGATGTTGCCATCTGTACTGAAGAGGAAAAAACAATTTGAAATCGTATGTGGTTAGAAAAATGTAGTCAATCAAATTAACATTAAATAATTTTGGTCATGAAGTCGGATGGCCGAATGTTTGAGCACTTAAGGCCATGGAAGGCTGAGTAGTCAAGGCCGAATGGCCAAATACCTGAGGCCGAATGGCCGAATACCTGGGAAGTCGAATGACTGAATGCCTGCGAGACTGAATGGCTGAATACCTGTGAGTAAGCATTCATCTAGGGACTGCCTTTACTGTTCAGATGATAGTCCATAGGAGATTGGCTTCCCCTACTTGATTTATAGTCCATGAGGGACTGTCTACACCGCTCGGTTTTTAGTCCATGGGGGACTGTCTTTACCGCTTTGTTTATAGTCCATGGGGGACTGGCTACATCGTTCGGTTTGTAGTCCATGGGGGTCTGTCTTTACCGTTCGGTTTATAGTCCATGGAGGACTATGTTTACCGTTCGGTTTATAGTCCATGGGGGACTGTCTTTACCGTTCGGTTTATAGTCCATGGGGGACTTCCTTTACCATTCAGTTTATAATCCATGGGAGACTGTCTTTACCGCTTGGTTTATAGTCCATGGGGACTGTCTACACTGCTCGGTTTTTAGTCCATGGGGGATTGTCTTTACCGCTCGGTTTATAGTCCATGGGAGACTGTCTTTACCGTTCGGTTTATAGTTTATGGGGGACTGTGTTCACCATCAGGTGATGATCAACTCAAATGTGAGTAAGGTCTCTGGTTGCTGGTTTAACGATGTTTCTAATTGTCATATAGCAGCAAGCCGATGATGGCTGTAATGGAAGCTTTGTGGTCTTTTAACTTTCTATGCACTAGATTCTTCTACACACAATCCACTTTTGCTTGAATAAATCACATAATTCGAAATTGAATTAAGATATAAAGTAAATTACTCAAACAAAGAATAATATATTTAAAAAGTAGTTATTTAAATGTTAGCATATTTAAATATAATTGATTGCACAGGTGATGAAACTGGTTGTCGTTAGGGCCAATTGGGCTATTCTGAGAATGAAGGAACTCCTGAACCTAAAAGCTTTCGAAACAAAAGGCACATTTAAAAAATAATATATGTGCACATGGAATATCAAAGAGAGTGAGGGGCATAGTGGTTGATGGAAGCATAATTTGGTGGTGAAGAAATTTCACACTGCTTTCCTGCTTCTAAGTCAGATGACGTAACTTATAGACATTGCCCTTCACAATTGAAAGGAAAACCCTCCTTCTCATGTGACGTGTGTTAGCATATGTTTATACATTTACATATGTATCTTTAATATTTATATAAAATAGTTATTATAATATCTACTATCAATTAGATATTTAAATTTTACCGTGATTTATCATAAAACTCAAACAATCAATGATATAATATACGGGTAGATATTTTTAATTTTTTATGAAATATTCATATTTCAAATATACTCATCTTGTTGATGAAATTTCATGTAGGAAGATAACTCATGTTGTGTAGCTTTCGTTTCGCTGAAAGTTCCTAGTGTTGATCCGAAGTAGTGATGTCGATATCGAGTGCTTGTCTTGGTTCCTTGCGGTTTCACTGGGATGCGCCTCGGTCCCACGGTGGGCACCAAAACATTTCGGTGGATATTTTGTGGGACCGAGACATTAACCTTCCTACGTGACTTTGACGCTTGAGTTGTGTGCTCCGCTTGTCTGCTTCCAGTCTGGGTTACTCGGTTGCCTTCAGTATTGGTCGTTCGGTGGACTTCAATCTTGACCAAGGGGAGAAGGTACCTGCAAAGGCACTCCGACGCTCAAGTTAGGCGTTTGTTGAAGAAGCTTTTACTCACAAATCAATGTTTTGTATTTATTGTAATTGAGTATTGTGAACTCAGTAGAGCGTACCTGTTGTTGGCCCTGACCTTATATTTTATAAGTCACCTTATTGATCCTAAACTGATACAGGCCCACTAAAATAAAATCAGACTTACCTTTAGATTCGGTCGGTTGCTCAAAAACAGCTTATCAATATATTTAATCAGATATCTTTGATTATTTTTCCTCTGTTGGACTACTGGCCCAATAATACATTAAGTGCTGGCCCAATTATGATCCAACACCATTTAACATGGTTGACCTTAGTTGATGCAGTGGATGATGACCTGGTTGACCATTCGGTCATAATCATTCGGTAACAGCCAGAAGCCGTTGGTAAATGATCATTACCGACGGCCTAGCGATGGCCATGAAGCCGTCGAAAATTCTCTTGTCACTAACCATTACCGACGGCCTTTGGCCATCGATAATTACTGAAGGACAGAAGCTTTTGGTAAAGCCTTTGGTAATATCCAGGCAGGTCTCAAGCACATATCTATTTCTTGTCCAACCAAACTAACCTGCATAAATTGTTCACATCACAAACAAACCTGCATAACATTTTCCATTCACATACAGACCTGTATAATGTGCATCTCAATCATCCAATCATTGATCAGAAAAACAATATAACATTTGTATCATCCAATCATCAATAAAACATGTATTTATAAATGAAACATAAAACAATCTCACATAATGTTCTAAGATATAAATCATCCAATTAATCTAACATCCAAATGTTCTAATATCCAAGTGTTTTTATAACAATGTTCAATAAAAAATAAAACTCATATCCTTCATAATTATCATGTAATCACAGGAGGAAAAAGAGGGTTTGTTGTAGGGGTAGCAGAAGGGTGTATTGTAGGGGTAGGAGAAGGGTGTATTGTAGGGGTAGGAGAAGGGTGTATTGCAGGGGTAAGAGGAGGTTGTACTGCAGGGGTAGGAGGAGGGTGTGTACTGTAGGGGTAGGAGAAGGCCCCACGGATGATGGACTGGGAGCAGTAGTAATAGGTAGTGTAGCAGGCACCCTAAGTACATACTTTGGTGTCTGCCGTTGCCTCTTTTTAGGCCTTGTTATCCCCTTGTGAACCTTGTCCTGTCATTACTGCATTGAAATGGTTACAAATAAAGTGAAACAATACAAAAGAATAAGGAAGGACCAGTACAAATTAAAGGGAATGTAAAATAATTGCATACAACAATCAATTTGATGGTTTTTTACATACCTTAGAAAGAGTCTACATTAGGTGAATTGACAATTTCTTACCTTAAAAGTTCACTTTTTAGATACTAACAACTCAAACTTTGAGTTTTAGGTTATTCTTTGCTTTTCATTACTTTCCTACCTTGATTTCACTACTTTTGACTTGTTAGGATGTTTACATACCTTAAAAAGAGTCTACATTAGGTGAATTGACAATTTCTTACCTTAAAAGTTCACGTTTTAGGTACTAACAACTCAAACTTTGAGTTTTAGGTTAATCTTTGCTTTTCACTACTTTCCTACCTTGACTTCACTAGTTTAGACTTGTTAGGATGTTTACATACCTTATAAAGAGTCTACATTAGGTGAATTGACAATTTCTTACCTTAAAAGTACACTTTTTAGGTACTAACAACTCAAACTTTGAGTTTTAGGTTATTCTTTACTTTTCACTACTTTCCTACCTTGCTTTCACTACTTTAGACTTGTTAGGATGTTTACATACCTTAGAAAGAGTCTACATTAGGTGAATTAACAATTTCTTACCTTAAAAGTACAATTTTTAGGTACTAACAACTCAAACTTTGAGTTTTAGGTGATTCTTTACTTTTCACTACTTTCCTACCTTGATTTCAAAACTAACACTTCAGCAACTTTGTTTTATCAATTGAAACATGTTAAAACTCAAATTTAACTCAAAACCAAACTGCTACTCAAAATCTTTTCTACTTCCCAAAATTGACTCAAAATTGGTGGTTTTGGAAGTGATTTTGTGCGTAAACCATTCTGCACTTTGTTAATCATTTGAACACTTTTAATTCATCAAAATAGACTTTTTTGAACTCTAATTAGGAACAAAATAGAACTCCAACTCAGATTCACTTTGCAAGTTCCAAAAATGGCACAAATTTTGCATAATATGGGTTATTATGTTTCAATTTTTGTGCTGATGTGATTCTCTGTTATTTGGCAGTTTAAACAAGTCCTAAATGTTGTTTTAAACTTGTTAGAACATTCAAATTGAAGCCAGATTCATATATGTGCAAAATAGCATATTCAAACCTCATTTTTGAGTGAAATTGGGAAGTAGAAGGGTGAATCTGTTAAACAGTTCAGTTTTGAACCCAATTAGAGTTCAAACAAGTTTAAATGGATGAATTAAAGTTGTTGAATGTATTACTAGAGTGTTAGAATCACTTGTGCACGAATTCACTTTTAAAACCACCAAACTTGGGTCAATTCTTTTGGTACAGAGCTGAAAAAACTTGGTTTCAATCTGCATTTCAATTTTCTTGCTTTCCTAATTTGTTTTAGAACCATTCCTAGGATCTAAAATTGTGTGCCTCCTTCATTTCTACACCCTTTTTCATTGCTTTAAAGATGTTTGGCTTCCTAAGTGTCAATTATAAAACTAATTTCTGGTGCAGTTAACTAATGTGTTTGGTGATTGTTTTGGCTGATTTCAATGGTGTTTTGAAGTCCAATTGGAGCACTCAAGTTGGAAAACCCTTCCCCTACCAAGGTAGCATCTTAAGAAGTGGAGAGGAAGTTGAATTTTAGAATTCAAGTGTGCTGTCCAGAATGCAAAAGTATGAAAATTGACAACTCCTATAGCCAAATTTTGAGATAGAAGCCAAACAGTTGAGTGATGGTGAGATTAAGTGTATATCATCCAAAAGAAATTTGTTAGGTGTAAATCAGTGTAAATAGTTTTGGCTTTTCAAATCAGAAAGGTTTGTTATTTGTTTTAAAACTCTCCACATAACACTCTCTCTTATTCCCAAAGATATGAGGCCAAGTTAGCCACACAAAGCTCACATAAATGAGTGTTCTCTCTACTATTTAATGCACTAAGATTAGGCAAAATGGATTTTTCAACACTTGAAATATAGTGCAAAATTCTCTCGTCCAAAGCTATTTTGACTTAATGTGCATCCACTCAAATCCATTTTCACTAGTTTACACTGATTTTGAGTGTTGAATTAACTTTGATTAGGTGGTCCAAAACCATGCTGCTAGGATCAGAAAATGTTGACTCATATTCCTTAAATTCTTGTTTCACTTTTCTGCACACTGAATTCTAGTAAGCAATCGATGTTTCTCTCTCTTCTTTCATTTTTGTCTTTTGATTGTCATTTGCAGTGCAAGTTATATTTTGTCTACTTGGGATTAGTAGTGATGGTGGTGGCCTTCATAGGTAATCCAAATTTAAACCTTCTTTTTCATATACTTGCTTTGCTTTTTGAGGACAAAGGTGTGAACACTGTAATAACTAATGTGCAACAATTAGCTATAGCTAGCATCTAACTGTAGTAGTCACTACTCAGTAGTGCAACAAGGTTCGAGGCAACCTCAATTTTCACATGTTTTATTTGGCATACATGTTTGGTCATTATTGTATTATGAAGCCCTAAGAAGTAGACTTTCACTCACAGAAATTGGAACTACACCAACCCACTATATATATATATATATATATATATATATATATATATATATATATATATATATATATATATATATATATATACACCATCTACACAATCAAGTAGAATCTTCTTAAAGTTTTGATCTAGAAAAAGAAGCTAAACCATATATGGATGAATTACGAACTTCTGCAAAATGCAATACTTGAGAGAACAAGTTAATCAATAATTGATGCTTAAATGCAGAAGGGTATTACTGGAGCAAAACAACTGAGAGACAGGTCCTGAGAAACTAAATGGACATCTAAATTGAGGGATGATTAAAAGCAAGGACAACTAAATGGAGGGCTGATCAAAAGCAAGGACAACTAAATGGAGGGCTGATCAAAAGCAAGAAATCCAGTTGGGGGACTCAACATAGTATATAAGCACCAAAATGAAGCAAGGCAAACAGAAGAGGACAAACTTTACCTACCTGGAAATGATGAGCTCTTGGACACTTGAGTGCAGCCCTTCAACAATGAGACTTTTGCAACCAACTTTAACCCATTGTGTTTGAAGCTTCCAAAAGTTCTGTGCCTCAGGCCCTGCTCTTCAACCCCAAAACCTTGTACAATAATGGACAATTTTAATTAGCAAAATGCAAGAATAACAAAACATTAATCATCAAACATCCTCAAACACCCTGTTACCAAGAACAGGGGCTCAACAAGTTCATCTTCAATAAGAAACCTACTTACCTCCATGGGAAGGGAAGAAACACAAACCAAGACCTCAACCAAGATGTTGGAAGCAACCTCGCTCACGCGCACGAACCACACTCCACAAAGACCCCTCGAAGAACAATCCTTCAACCCTCCAACAACAACACTGCAACAACAACACCCATGTCACAGCAAGTGGAAGCCAATGCAACAACAACACCCACGTCTAAAAATTTTGAACCTACCTCCTCACGCAGCGACAACCCTTCGTCGCACACCCCTTCGATTGGTGTCGTTGCGATAGTCCAAACCGTCCTCACGCCGTGATACCACCGTACTCACGTCGCCACACCACCGGCGTCACGAAACCCCTTCCAAAGATTACCATCGTTGAACGAGAGAGGGTCTTTAGGGTAGACAAGTGCAAGCTGTTTAGGGGAGAAAGCTTTCGCGAAAAAAGATTTTGGCACACTGGAGAGGGAAATCCAAATTGTTATTTCATTAAGTCTGGCCAATACCGATGGGCATATTCCTTCGATAAAGTTAATGTGCCAATACCGAAGGTCAAAAGCCCTCGTAATATACACCTAACACGACCGTCAGCAAAACCTTCGGTAATTCGGATTTACCAAAGGCCTTAAGACCGTCGGTATAAACCCTTCAATAATTGATAGTTTTCCTATAGTGATAATGACCAAACGGTTAACAATTAATAATTGTTCGGTATACACTATATCCAATACAATGTAGATATAGATCAAAGTTGGATCAGTAAAATACATATAATTAATATAATTAATGACTATAAAAGAGGAATAAAAGAATTTATAAAATTCACACGCTCCCGCAATATTAATATATTGATGATGAAGTGATGATTATATGACCTTGTGTGCATTATTTTAATGGAAGAAGACTCAATGTTAAAAAATCAGTATGTTTACAATCTATACTCCATAATATTAAGGCCTAGATGAAGTGTAAGGCCTAGATGAACTTTAAAGCATTAAAATATATATAGAGCAGAAGCTTAATGGTGTGGTGCAATGTCTAATAATGCCAACAAACCACGAGGCCTTTCTTTGTAGCAATGTAGAATTTAATTAGACAGTGATCTACCAATTTAAAAAGAGAACACCTGTGAAGGAATTTTATGGTATGTGTGATGTGGCATTTGCCGAATTAGTGTGATAGAAGTTGGGTTCTGAAATTGATGAAATGGCAAACAGCTAAATGAAACTGATGCATTGACTTTGAGAACCATAACCCATGTGTTAGTGATGGGTTTGTTGGTTGTTTGAAGGATCAAATTCATGGCTTTACTCACTTTATAAGTGTCCCATTCATGCAATTCATTTCTCAAATTTCACTTACTTTTTATTATCATTAACATCAAAGTGCTAAACAACGTGCCCATTTCATTCAAAATGGAACCTACCAAGAACAACTCACTACATTTTTTGCATTATTTAAGACAAAACAACGTCAACCACAGGACACTTATCTGTCACAATGTCTATATTGCTTTTGACTTCTTCCAATATCTACACCAACTTTCTTATATTTAAGAACTGGTTTTGCTTCATTAGGATACATTTTATTTCAATTAAATCTTTATATCATGTTTCTCAATTAACCATTTTATAGTAATATTATGTTTTCAAGAAATTTATATGCCTGATTTATTTCGTAAGAATAGGCCTGATTTCCTAATTAAAGCAATCAGTCTCCAACCATACTTCACTGTCTAATTTACTTATTTTCTATTACCTTGTATACCAAACCTTATATTAAACAAACTGCAACTTTACATGTTCAAACCAACACCAGTTGCTGCTTTAGTGGATTTTGACTTGTATACCGATACCACATTTAATTAGGCATGAATAATCAATATATATATATTGATATTCTAAAGAATTTTTACACTATTATTCAGCTTTGAATTAATATATATATATATATATATATATATATATATATATATATATATGATAAGTTTAATAAAAAAAAATATAGTTTATAAAAAGAAGATTATACTAAACAAGTAAAAAAGATGAAAAGGAAAGAAGAAAGTGTTAAAATACATAAAAATGTGATGAGTTTGACTTTATGTTAATGAGCTTGACATGTTTAACTATGGTACATGTTTGACTATATTTATTATTTTATTTAAAATAAAAATTTATGTTCGTTTTTGTTATTAATATTGGATAGGTATGAAACTTATTTCTTATTTTGGTAATAATAATAGGTATATTTATTTATTGAATTCATATTTGTTTATATATGTCTAGATATTTATTTAATAATGTTGTCTCAAAAAAATATGATATTATAAAATATTAAAAAAATACATATTTTTCTATAATTAAAAGTATATAATTACATATTGTAAAATATATTACCAAATAAACTCTAAAGATATTTTAGTAACTTAAAATAATAATTTAGAAAAGAATATATATATATATATATATATATATATATATATATATATTACAAGTTGATTTGTCATCATTTCGATATGAGTTTTTTAAGTAAAAAAAAATGAAAAAATGTATATATATTATTTCAATTCATAGTTACTTATAGCTAACTTACTGAGTATTGTTTGAATTTATAATCACTGTTAATTAATTTTTTAAGTATTTTTTACACAAACTACTCGTGACTCCATTAAATATTCTTTTCACAAATCATTATTGTTCATTCTGTGTACTCCTTTGGCTCCTAACTATTCATGATTAACCTCGTTCATATATTTTTATACGAGTCAACCTTTTGAATATTCTTTTGACTCTAAACCATTCTTTATTTGTCACGTTCAAGCCTTTTTTTTTTCTACGAGTCACCACTAATTTAACTTGAGTATTTTTTAGACTCCTAACTACTCATCTGACTCAATCAAGTTTCTTTCTGCAAGTTACTTTTAGTTCAAGATATTATTCTTTAAACAATTACCACTTTTAGTTAATAAACAAATATTATTTACCAAACAATCACTCTTAATTGAAATAAATAGTTGGTATGATTGGTGATCATAGACCATATGTTTGTTCACAAGAGAAGTTGATCATACGTACACGTATATAGGATTGATGCTCTCACTTGGCTTGTTGAATGAACATGAATAATATTCTTCTTTAAAGCTTTTGGCTCAAATTTTAACCGTGTTTTTACATTAACAACATGGTCTCTCTCTTTCTTGTTCTTCTTGAGTTGTTTTATATAAACTACAAAGAAAGTAGTGATATGGAAACATTTATGGTTATTGAGCAAATTTGGCTCTTTTTATTGTTTTTCTTTCAAGAACTTGTTAAAGATTTATGTTTTTAATACACTTCATACAATAATAAATATTCTTTTTTATATTCTCGACATTAATAGTTTGAGATATAATTTTTATTGGAATTGTGTATTTCCTTTATTTATCTTAATTATAGTGTCATACAAAGTAAATAGCTTTTTTAGAGTGTTTGAGGAATGGTTGAAGAAAAACATTTTTTTTTTCTTTATTTAGGTATAATGAAAATGGGCCAAACAAAAACAGTGCAGGCCCAAAGCCTTTTGACCCAACAAAGCGCAGATAACCCTTTCGGAAGAAGCTTCTTTTGGTCAAAAATTAGGTGAGCGAAAAGTAAGTTATGCGTGTGAGGGGAGAAGAAGGAAGCTCTTGTTCTCCATGGAGCAAAAGCTGTTGAGCGAGAAACAGTCTTCAAGGAGGAAAGAATAACAAGAAGAAAAACGAAGAAGAAGGAGGTAAAGGCATCGTTCAAAGGTAAGTAAGAAAACTTCTTTCATTTTCAATATAAATCATGAATCTGAACTTTTGTTTTAATATTTCTCAAATGTTATGAGAGTAAAGAACAGGTAAAAACTCTATTTATAGAGTTACAAAGGGAAAGGGGAAAAACAAAACACAAAAAGAAAAACCTAACAAACTAAAATAAGCAAGATTATTGTACTTAGACAATAATCTACCCAACAACCGGTTTCAATAGCCTCCCCTCAAGCTGGATAATGTATGGTTACCAATCCAAGCTTGGGAACGATGGATTTGAACCGAACACGATGAGGAAACTTGGTAATAATGTCAGCAAGTTGTTCATCCAAACGGACGGGGAGAAGACGCGGAAGATTCGCTTGAACCTTTTCACGAACAACGTGGCAATCAAGCTTTATATGCTTGGTTCTTTCGTGAAAGCTCTGATTATGAGTTGTATGCCTGGCGGACTTGTTGTCACAGTACAGAGCTGGAGTTCCAGCTTCCTGAAGCTATAGGTCACCCAAAAGATAGTGGATCCATTGTATCTCGCAAGTAGTAACTGCTAAAGCTCGATACTCTGCCGCAGTGGAAGACCTAGAAACAGTGCTTTGTTTCTTGGATTTCCATGAAACAAGGGATGATCCAAGGAAGACACAAAAACCTGTAGTAGATCTTCTAGTATTGGGACAGGTTGCCAAATATGAATCACTGAAAGCCTTTAGGTGTATAGGAGAGTCAGCTGAGAAGAATAATCCTTCTGAAGGTTTAGACTTTATGTACCTAAGAACATGTTGAGCAGCCCGATAGCGATAATCAGTTGGTGATTGCATGAATTGACTTAATAAGTTAATGGAAAAACACAAATCTGGTCTAGTATTAGTAAGATAAAGCAACTTCCCTATTAATCTACGATAGGACTTTGGATCCTTCAAGTAGTTGTCCACTTTGTATAGAGAATTCGTATCACTTAGAAAGGGGGTTGAGCATGGTTTGCAACCCTGCATTCCTGTCTCCTTTAGAATATCCAGGGCGTATTTTCTTTGAGACAAATGAATGTCTTTCTTAGATCTTTCTACCTCCAAACCAAGGAAATACTTAAGCTCCCCTAGGTTCTTTATACAAAATTTGTTGTGTAAAAGAATTTTTATATGTCATCAACATAAAAAAGTAGAGTTGTGAAACTAGTGGGTGTTCCCTTGAAAAAGAGAGAATGGTCAGATTTAGATTGCATATAATCAACAGAAGTGAGAAAAGTGGACAGTTTTTCAAACCATTGCCTACTAGCTTGCTTCAAGCCATATAAAGACTTAGTGAGTCTGCAACTTGACCTTCTTTATGGACATTAAGGCCAGGTGGTGGCTCCATGTAGACTTCCTCATTTAGATCTCCATGTAGAAAGGTATTATCCACATCAAGTTGGTGTGGAAACCAGTTTTTAGAGGTAGCCAAGGCAATGAGCAATCTAACTGTAGTAAGCTTGACAACTGGGGAGAAAGTGTCTAGATAGTCTATCCCCTCTTGTTGTGTGTATCCTTTAGCTACTAGCCGAGCCTTGTATCTCTCAACATTGCCATCAACTCTGTATTTAATTTTATATACCCATCTACATCCAATGGCAGTCTTCCCTGGAGGGAGTTGTGTTAAGAGCCAAGTATTGTTATCCTGCAAGGCTTTGATTTCCTTTTGCATTGCCTCTGCCCATTTATACACATCTTTGGCTTCATTGAGGAGTGAGGTTCAATGTTAGTTGTGACAGCCATAGTGTATTTTAAATTTTTCTCTTTCAGAGAGTCACAAGATAATAAATCAGAAATAAGATAGGGAGTTTTAAGGTTGTTATTTACAGACAAGGAATGATTAACCTGGTGAACATAGTCTTTTAGATACTTTGGAGGTTTTTTGACCCTGTCAGATTTTCTGCATTCGTTGCCTTCTCTATTATTATCAGTCTCACTGTCATGGCTATCTCCATCAGTGGTGCCTTGTTGTATCTATTCTTCAATATATACCTCATCATTATTGGGGCCAGAACTCCCTAGAGGATCATTGAGGAAGTCTATATTGTCAGTTTCTTGGTTATCCACTTTGGTGCATCTTTGTTGATTCTTCCAAGGAAAAATGTCTTCATAAAAGACAACATTACTACTTATGAACAATTCTCTGGTGTTGATGTCAAGCTCTAGGATCCAACTTGTTCCTGCCATTTTCAAGGGTGGAAGCAAAACAAAACATCCAAAGGTTTTCAAATTCAAATAAGTGGGAGGAGCATCATAGATGAGATCATGGGGGGTTTTGTTGTTAATGATGGGAGTAGGTAACATGTTTATAAGGTAGCCAACATGGCTAACAGCATAAGACCAATAGGCCTTGGGCACATTAGACTGAAACATAAGGCTGCGAGTCACATTAAGTATGTGTTGGTGTTTATGCTCCACAATAAAATTTTGTTCAAGAGTTTCAACACAACTAGTTTGATGATTAATGCCATATAAATCATACAAGCTAACACAATTGAATTTGGGGCCATTGTCAGACCTAACAGTTTTGATCAACTTACCAAACTGGTTTTTAATTTTGATAATAAAGTTCTCCAACAAACCCCTAGTCTGGCCTTTACTATTCATTAAGAACACCCATGTATGTCTGCTACAGTCATCAATAATGGTAAGAAAGTACTTATGACCATGAATAGAAGGAATGGAAAAAGGGCCCCAAATATCACAGTGTATCAATTCAAAACATTTAGCAGATAAAGAAACACTTGTAGGGAAAGACATTTTATGTTGCTTAGCATAATGGTAAACATCACAAATAGTATTAGTATTTATTTGTACATAAGGAAAGTGATCACATATCTGTTTTACAACATTGTATCCAGGATGACCTAATCTATAATGCTACAAATTTACATCAAGATGCTTAAAAGAACATATAGTTTTTGAAACAAAATTCTGATCAGCATTTGGAAAAGCCTGTAGATAATAGAGTCCTTTGTGAGGATTAGCACACCCAATTATCTTCAATGTAGAGTTCTCCCTTATCTGGCAAATCTTAGAAGAAAAAATTAGACTGCAATTCAAATCCTTTATAAGACTTTGGACAAATATTGGGTTGAAAGAAAAATTAGGGATATACAAGACATTAAAGATGATCAAATTCTTAGAGAATTGTACTGTTCTAGCATGTTTAGCAGTAACCACATAGTTATTAGGTAGCCTAACAGTTACGGGGTTCATTTTATAGAAAGTAACAAAATTTCCTTTCTCATGAGTCACATGGTCTGTGGCTCCTGTATCAATAATCCAAGAAAGATTACCTAGATTATCCTCATCATCATTTCTCTGCATTTGGTTGACTCTGTGTGTAGGTTCATCAGCTTTCTCAATCATTTTGAGAAGTTTTTCCATTTGTTTTGGTGTTAAGGTGTTGAAGGCAGTACTGGTGCCTCCTTGGTGAACAATTCCCTATCTGGAATCACTCTGACAAACATTTGTTGAATTCCAGCTACCTTTTTTCTCTTGATTCCTGTCATCCTTTTTGTACCAAGGTGGATAGCCATGCTTGGAGTAACATTCATCCGTTGTATGATTCATGTTGTTGCAATAGGAACACTGTTTTCCATAGTTAGGATTTCTACCTCTGCCTCTTCCCTGGATGTTTGACATAGCACCGCGGCTTTGATTTTTCCAACCTTGGTCAACTTTCCAGCTGTTGTTTCTGTCAGTGATATTAGCCAACACTCTTGTTGCTTCAGCAGAGTGGTTGTATACAGCAGTGCCTGTATCAGTTCTTTCTTGTCTCTCTTGCTGCATAATGAGAGAGAAAACATTATTGTTGTTTGGTTCCATTAGGAGAATCTGGGTTCGGACATTGTTATAAGAGTCATTTAACCCTTTCAAGAAACATATCACGTGTTCTATTTCTCTGTATTTCAGAGAAATCCTTGAAAGTTCACAACTGCAAGGGATTTCACAAGTGCAGTTGGGTATAGGCCTAAGGGATTCCAATTCTTCCCAAAGAATTTTTAAATCAGTAAAACACTGATTAACACTTCTTTCCCCTTGTCTGATTGAGTGAATATCTTGAAGGAGATCCGAAATTTTAAAATAGTCTCCTTTAGAAAATCTTTCTTTTAATCATCCCACAATTCTTTGGCTTTTTCCACATATATCACACTTTCTGCAATCTGTGGAGAAAGTGTTTTTATAATCCATGAAAGCACCATCATATTACATCTTTCCGATGCATCAAACACGACTTCACTTTTTTTCGGTTTCTTGATGGACCCATCAATGAACTTTATCTTGTTTTTGGAGAGAAGGACTCTTCTCATGTTTCTGCTCCAAGAAGAGTAATTAGTCTCACTTAGGACTTGAGAGTGAGGGTGAAGCCAGGATTTTCTCCAGGGTGTAAGTAGTAAGGGCTGGCAGGGTTAGCAGATTGATCTGTGTGTTCCATCGTGATGGTGGAAAGCGAGAAACAGTTCAAGAAATTAATCAAGAAGCATCAAGAACGAGACCTGGGCAGCGGAAGGAGACTGGGTATTGATCCTGCTCTGATACCATAATGAAAATGGGCCAAACAAAAACAGTGCAAGCCCAAAGCCTTTTGACCCAGCAAAGCATATAACCCTTTCGGTAGAAGCTTCTTTTAGTCAAAAATTAGGTGAATGAAAAGTAAGCAATGCGTGTGAGGGGAGAAGAAGGAAGCTCGTGTTCTCCATGGAGCAAAAGCTGCAGAGCGAGAAACAGTCTTCAAGAAGAAAAACGAAGAAGAAAAACGAAGAAGAAGGAGGCAAAAGCATCGTTCAAAGGTAAGTAAGAAAACTTCTTTCATTTTCAATATGAATTGTGAATCTGAACTTTTGTTTTAATATCTCTCAAATGTTATGAGAGTAAAGAAAAAAACTCTATTTATAGAATTACAAAGAAGAAAGAAAAAAGCAGAACATAAAAAGAAAAACCTAACGAACTAAAATAAGCAAGATTATTGTACTTAGATAGTAATTTACCCAACAACCAGTTTCAATAAGGTATCTTCTTATGTGACTAGTTTTTTTTTTTAGCTAAAGAATTAATTTGATTGACGAAAATATTAGATGTCTTCAACAATATAAAATAAACATTTATGTTTTCAATGTTAATTCATTTCTATGTGTTTATTATCTAAGCACATTTGTCTCACGTTAAACAAAAACAAAAACAAAAATGTATGATATTATATCGTTTATAAAAGAAAATACTTTTGTCTTGATCTATTATCGAGATATTTTAGACAAAAACATAATCATGTTTATATACTATTGTATTTAGCACTTTATCAAATCTAAAATGACCTTTGGTCTAATAGAATAAGTGCATACATATTTATTTTGTTCCATTTTAAAAATTACTAAAGAATTTTTAGTTTATTAGATAACTTAAAAAATTATTATATCTTATATCACTGTTAATAAACATAGAGAAAAAACATTAAATTCCGTTTAAAAGGTCAGTTTCTGTATTATGTCTTATAATAAACAGAAGAGAAAAAATACGTATTACGTGGACACATGATAAGATATATTTAATACAATTATGATACCATTTATGGCATTCAGAATTTCCTGAAATACACAAACATATCTTTAGATATACATCATTCATTATTTATAGTAGGGTATACGTTACACGTATACCATTGAGATTTTAATTTTAACGTACAACGTCACGTAGATTTCAATACTAGTTTTCATCACTCACGGATTTATCTCTTGAAAATTCATCATACGAAATTATCTTAGAGCAACATTTAACAGTGTCGATTGGGTACTTGTTAAAGAAAAATAAAATTAACGATAATTGCAAAAAAAATAATATAAAATAGGCCCAAGAAATTAAAAATAAATTTTATAAAATTGAATACTAGAGAGAAGAAGACGCACGCGGCAACCTAACACCGCACGTGGATCTGGATAATTATGAAATGAATTTATAATTTTTGGCTCCAAAATCTAGGTCAGGATATTTACGCTCATATCACAACCGTATTTTATAAAAGCAGAATTAGGGTACTCCATGTGCTATGTTCTGCATAATGATGGGCCCACGCGCAAATAAAGCCCACAACCCAATGCCCAACCGCTTCATCAGATTGCATTCTTTAACTCTTGTTTCTTCGTACCAAACCAAAACAACTACCATAAAATAATGTTCATGGCCATACGTGGCATTTGCAGAAACATTCCACGTCTGTACTACAGTGTCATGATTAGTCAATAGCAAAGTCATTCATCCATAGATACATACATACGTACGTACATACATTCATCCATAGATATAAATACAAAATCCAAGTTCAAAGTTGTATGCAATCTCACTCTCACTCTCACATGATGATAGTAAGTAACTATGGCCTCCTCACCTACCACTCTACATTGAAAGGAGTCAACTCATTCAGGGTACCCTTTACAAGGGCATAGCTTGTCCTAATCCAAGAAGTAGAACTACAATTACAAATCCTGATAAGCAAAAACAGGGGTGCAATTAATGGTGGAAGTATCCGAAAAAGGAGGATTAGTGATTTGAGAGATGAACTGGTAAAGCAGAGCATTAATTGTCTCAGCCATGCCGAATGCCCATGAAGTAATTAAAGTCATGATGTTGGACCCTTAGTTGCTTCAACCATGAATCTGCCACGCTCAACAGTGAGACCAGTCTTTCTTGGTCCCTACCACAATTCCCTGAGACCCACAAATTCCCTTGCATCTTATACGTGGCCAAACCAAACGCTGCCAGCGAAATTCCTTCACCTTCTTTTCTCTTCTCTTTCCCTCCTCCGGTATCATCATCCACATCCATATCTATCACACATCATCAGTAAAACTTCCACTCAGTGCATATTCTCTTTCCAAAGTTTTATTCTTTTTATGTTTTTCGTCTCAATTTTCAAAAGGGTGTCAAGCATGAATAAGAGATCAATGATAACTATACCTTGGAATGAAGATGACAGTGTGTGGTATGTGAGGAAGCATGTTGAGAGATCTTTAATTGTTCTTCCCATTGGAATATGATATATTGGGTACCTGAAAACATTAATAAATGCCTAAAAACTCCATCACAATGCCGAGAATTAAGGATACACCTTTAATTTATTTAACCGACCATGAGAATCATATAAGATTATACACCATGTTAAGAATATTAATTACCATGCAACTGCCATCCAACTTGCTGGGGAAAGGTCTACACTTCTCAGTGACATCAACCCTGGGTATCTTTCTGCTAACCCATTGATCTGAAAACCATAAAAAAATATTTGGTCGCCATCAGAGTTGGGTCCACCGAACGTGATTAAAATCTGTATCCCAATTAATCTTAATCACATGTACACATGTAAAAACACGTATTCTGAAGGTATCACAGACCAGAATCTCCGTGATTTGTTACATTACATTTCAACCATCACCTGTACTTTCTAATTTTGAAGCCTTGACATTGTTGTTGTAGAGTTAATTTTGTAAGTATTTAGATTTGTATTCAACAAAAGGGCAACGTAAAAACAGAATTTTGATTCTTTAAGGACTTCTTTTGAACCCACTGTTTCTGGAAGTCTGGTGTTGATGTGAAGATAAGTTAATCTATTTTGAAAGACTAAATTATGGATTTTTAGTTTTTTAATATCGATCAGAAGAATCCAAACACAGAAAAGTGAAAACAACATCCGGCAGAAGGTTTTGGAAGAAGAACATATGCTGAAGAAGCATCAAAATAAGAATAATAATAATTTAATTAGGTTGAAGAAGGGAGGTGGGGGGTTCCACAGAAGAAAGAGATGGCAGAGACTAGACATGAAAGTGCTATGTTATTATTATGAGCAGAGAAAAATGAGTTCTCTGGATTCACATTGATAAGTCAAAAGTCACAGTTAACCTTTTAGGGATGCCCTATCACTAGAGATTTTTAGTGATTACAACACACCTTTCTAAAAAAGAACATTCCCTATTTCCTCCTTATGCTTAATCTGTTGGTTCTCATTTCATCAAGAACACCAAAATCAGAATCCAGATAATATGAAATGAAATGCTGTTCGGCACATCAGATAACAGAAATAAGAAACCAATGAGAAATATGCAAAAGTCAGAAATGGCCAACAAGAACAAAACAACGCACCTTATCCATTAGAGGGACTCTCCCATATGGAGTTGATCTTTCAAAATACTGAAAGTAAAGATGACCCAATCGATCATTCATCTGCCACAAACAATCATGCTCAGATCCTCCCTCCTCTGATGAAGTTCCATCCCACCTCCATAGCTTATCACACTCACTCTCTTCACTGTAGGAATCGCTGTACGAATCCCTTGTCTCACACTCACCTGACTCTGTCTCTTCCCTGAAAAAAACAAACACCCAATTCAAATCTATCCACCACAACCAATCATCAAGCCTAGAACCAACCACAGCATAATTCACAAAAATCACTTCAAACCGGAACATCCTAAAACTTTGACCACGACAACATTCCCATGAAATTCTCGTCTTTTTTAACCACTCTCTAGTAGACCATCAGAGTATATCAGTTACGAGACTAATCTACGATTCGAAACTCATTACACTTAAATATCGTGTTCTGTAAAAATCAAATTCAGAGCCTCCCTGTTAATATTTGGTCTGACAATTAATCACACTCAAGAGTTAAAACTACTTCTGAAGATGGATTATGCAGAAATCAAATTTAAATTCTTCCCACATCATTTACATGTATTATTGCCAATTGAGTCACATTCGTTCAGTACCATTTGGAGATAAAATATGCTTATTTGGGACATCAATGAAAAAACCCTCGGACTTTGATTTCATCAAAAGTTCAAAAATTGAACAACCCCACAACATGGGTATCTTGATTATCTTCATGTGCACACATGTATGACATACCTGAAAGTGCTGCTGGTGAATATTTGAATTGCGGAAAGGTAAGGAACATAGTACTGAACAAGTGTCTCCTCATTGGACAACGAAATGGGAACTCCAGCTCCGTAAGCACTCCATTCGTCGAACCGATTCCAGAGATCGCCCAAAGTGAAGTACTCAACCGCTTCTCTCTCCCAGGGGTGCCACAAACGGTTAAGGTTTCGAATCTCGTGCTGTCGGAAAAAAAAAACAAAAACTCAAGATCAGAGACAACCCACGATCACAACGAGGGAACCCAAAACAGAATGAAACCACCAGAAAACAAAATCAAACAAAATACAGACAATAAATGAAAGTAACACCTTGGGAAGAAACTGAGACGGAACAATAGGTGTCGTACAGCGGAGGAAGCAGTCGAGGTTAGACTTAGATTGCATTGACCCTTTATCGAAAATCATGATGTCAGAGAGAAAAGAGACGAAGGAGATTCAGCAACTTCTCTCACAATGAGAACGAAGACAAGGGGAAAACAAAGTTGGGATTTTTTTAACTTAGAGCTCAATGAGAGAAAAGAAAGAGAATTAAAATCCAAACAGCTAAGAGTCAAAGTCTTGTTTTTTTTTTTGGCGTTAGAACACCGAATTTTTGCCCGCAAAATTCTCAATCTAGCTGTCTTTTTAATCTGCTTTAACAATTTCCCTGTTTTAACAAGCAGTGACTTGGCCAATAGAAACGTTTCCAATTGAGCACAAAGTTACGTAAACAAAGAATCACAACTCTTTCTCTCTTTCGTAGTTTGATAAACCAAGTCTTGAAGAAAACTCAAGGCAAGCCTTCTTTGTTGGACATTTAAGGAAAGACAACACGCTGACGCTTTAACCTTAAACCAAGAAGACCAAGAACAGCAACACACAAAGACACGCTAGATTGAAAGAAACGAAACTGAGGGAATATTTTCTTATTTTAAGAGAAAAAAAAAGTCTTGCAGAAAAACCCGTGTTTGTTTTGTCTGAGATGAAGTGAAAAGGTGGAAGAAAGAAAAGTGAACAGAAAGAAGGAATCAGAGGTATGGGAAGAGGATGGAGAAAGGTAGAAAAAAAAAAACGAAAATGGTTTGGTTCAGAAATATCCAAAGAAACAGAAGCGAAGAAGAAGGGACTTGTATGGTTTCTAGAAAGTGCGAATTTATGATGAAATGTGAAGAACTGGAAATGTAGAATAGATATATAGGAGCATTTTCCTTTACCGCGTCACACACAAACACCAAATCTGTAACATTTCTCAAATTCATGCTTCTCTCTCTGTCTCAGATTATATACTCAGCTTTTTCTTTCTCATTTTCTAGGTAATCTAATCATGTTTTATCAAGAATTAGTCTGCTAATTATCTTTAATTCCAAAGTTGAATACACAATTAATTTTTACCGTGACATTTTAGATTAATTCGGAATTACCTTTTTTAAAAGAAAAGACATTAAATTTTAAAGATTAAATTTTTCTCATAGGAAACGACTTTAATTAATTATTTTCATGAAAAAAAAAACTGCAATTAATAGATAGCCGAATGTTTTGTTAGAAAAAAAGAGTATATTTGTGGCATAAAAACGAGAAAATGGCATGTCTGACTCAATTTTTTAGAGTTTAAAAAAATAGAAGTATGACAACGCATTATAAAAAATTGTGAGGCGCGAACAAACAAAAGAAAAGTGTCAAAATTGACCAGGACTCGATAAATAAAAGTTGAGAGATTTGCTATAATCAAAACTAGACAAAATATCTTAAAATCTAGCAAGTTTAATGTCACTTTCTTTTTCTTAATTCTGTTTTATAATCAAAACTCGTTGGTTTTGAGGTTTAAAGGGATTCTAAAAAAAAATATAATTGATTATTGTATCGTATACAGAATGAATTGAACGGTTAACACTTAGCACGGTTTGGTTCATCCATTCAGGGTTGCTTGGTCTATCCGCTATATCAATATTGGGTCATAATTGGGTCAGTGTTTAAGTTATTATATTTTAAAATATTATTGGACCAAAGAACCAGCGGATATCTAATGAAAGATATTGATAAACCGTTTATAAGCAACTTGTCGAATCTAAAGGTAAGTCTGTTTTTTTATGTGATCTGTACTAGATTAGATCCATGAGACGACCTATAAATATAATATCAGGGCCAAATGCCAGGTACATTCAACTCATACTTCACTACATCTAAATATTCAATAGTGATAACAATTCACTGAATATTCAATAGTGATAAATATAAGATCAGAGTGCCTTTTGCAGGTACCTCCTCCTAGTCAGACTAAAGGTTGGACTGATGGCAACCGAGCGGTCAGGCTGAAGGAAACCGAGCGGTCAAACTAAAGGCAATTGAGGGATCCAGACTAAAGGCAACCGAGCGGTCAAACTAAAGACAACTGAGGGATCCAGGCAGGTGAGTGGAACATGTTATTTAGGCACTCGAAAGCATCAAAGTCACGTCAAAAAGGTTAGTCTCTTAACCCTACAAATCCTTACCGAAACAACTATTTTTCTTATAAACTCATGCTATTTGATGGTTTATATCATAATTTTGGCTAGCACTAAAATAAATTTAAAATTATTATGAAAAACTTTATTAAAACTTTTATTATAATAAATTTTTTTATGAAAATATAACTAATTCTATAAAAACCCATTAGAATAAAAATTATTAGTGTGTTACTATATATATCAAGTAATGTTGGAGATTGTATATCAATTAGGAATAAAACAAGTTTAAAGTATATAAATGGGTGTAAATTTTAGATTTTGTAAGGTTGAATTAGGTTTAAAGTTTACTTTTTAACATTATAGTAATCTTATCTTAGAAGTTAATTTTGTGTAGTTTTATTAGTCTTAAAATCCACTTTTTAATAAGTAATGCTAAAGAGAAAGAAAAAAAAATATAAAGAGAATCATAATAAAATTGTAATTGTATTTGAAAAGTCATTTTAGTAGTTATAATGAAATTATTTGACATATTTATAAGTTGATTTGCTCCAAATATTATTTTCATATACTTTAATTCAGGTTAATTTCATGAGTTAATTTTTAAGACATCAAGAAGTAGGTAGGAATAATTTAAGAGATATAGGATTGTTGTGAGATTGAAGGTTAATAAAAAAAAATTACATATAAACAATCACAAGTCAAACTTACGTTAGTCAATCGATCAAAAGCCTAACTTTATGAAGGCTAAGAAACAAAAGCTCATAATAGGCAAAACCTCATGGAATGATGTTAGTGAAGGATAAAACTATCTTCTAAAGCTATATAGGAGTTTTCTCATACTTTCGAGGCCTCACTAGTTGTAAATCAGAGAGGACTATATTCTACATGAACAGTGTAAAGGACAGTCTAGAAGCAAATCAAGAAAAGGAAAACAACAACTATTCAGAAGACTAAGTGGATGTTAACTACTAAAGTCATTTGGACTTCTAAACCGCTAAGAGTAGTTTTAGGATAGTTACTTTTAATTTAATCAAATTTGAATTCAAATATTGTAACTCTTTAGGAAATGGTTAGAAAATATAAATAGGTTTATTTTAGATTTTACAAGGGATCGAAATTGTGAAACAAATCATATATTTCAAACCAAGAACACGAAAAGTTGATAATCCATTGCTAGTTGTTACAATTTGGGTCACCACTTTCATTTATTCATGTTATAAGTTTCTTTACTTTTCTTAGTAATTTATTTTCTGCAATCTACTACTTTAGTGTTCTTGTCATTTCACTACATTTTCATCAACCATCGCATCCACCATTATGAGTTCAGTCATTCTTATTATTCATTTCATCCATATTTGTTACATTTCATCTCCATATTCATAAAAGAATCCAAAATAAACTAAAATATTGAATTATTGCATATAAGCTTCTCATCAAAATCCAAGTAAAAAAATCAATCAAATTCATTAAGCATGTGAGTGAAATTGATGTACAAAATTAATAATCTTCGCATCAAACTAGTTTTTTCATCAATAGCGAGACATGAAAATAATCCATTGATAAGTGTGAAAATGAGTAATTTTTACACTTATAAATTATCTCAATCTTGTAATTATTCATGTTATTACTCAGTGAAAAGTTGTAATAGGAAGTAGATTGTTTTGTAAATTATTGTATAGGAAAATATGTATAAATTGGAATTTGTCAACCAATTCTCGCATAGCGCAAGCCAAAATTCGCAGAGCCAGAAAAAAAATTCGCATAGCGCACCAAGGTCTGTGCGCTAAGCGAATAACAACAGTTAAAGAAGCCAGCAATTTGGAAATTCGCATAGCGCACACATACTTATGCGCTGAGCGAATTGCAGCAGTTTTAGTGCAGTAAATTGGAAATTCGCATAACGCACACACACATGTGCGCTGAGCGAATTTAAATGGTTAAGTGGCTTTTAAAAGACATGACAGAGAGGCAGAAACCATCTTCTGACACGAAAAAATACAAAAACGCTCTGGAAAAATTCAGGAGATGATCAGGAGACTATTCAAGGCATCAAGAACTCAATTTCTGCAAGGAATTGATGTAAAGAGTACGTTTGAGATGTGTAGGATAGGCTAATTTTGCTGTTCATTGGAATTGGTTGTATGACAGTACATTGATGTAAATTTCCTGTGCAATATATATTTTTGTTCTTGTTCTTTTCTTAACTTGCTCTTGATTATACGGAAGTATAATTCTTTTTAAAGGTTCTTTTGTACTGGGAAGTATCTTTAGAACCAGAAACGTAAGAAAATAAACTAAAAGTGACTACGCTAGGAATAGCTTCTGTGCTTTTGGTCATTATAAACATCTGATTTTAATGCAAAATTATATGTTGAATTAATTAAGAAATTAATAATTTAATACATAATTTTAGAACTTGTTTTAAGGAATTAAATCAAGATATCGGTATGTGAATGCTTGAACAGAGAACTTATGTTGTCCAGGATGTTACTCAAATGTTTGTCAAAGACCAATTCCAGTATTCTTTATCATATTTTTCAATCTTAAATTTTACGTTGTTAAATTTTATGTCATTCGTGAAATCAAAATTTCATCAAGAGTAATTGATCTTGATAGATAATATTTAATTGAATAATGTAACACAAATTGTCTTAGAAGAACGATACTCCTAACTTATCACTGTATTACTTGTAACGATTTGGTATATTTGCCAAAAATTTATCATTCATACTAGTGTTGATTAATCTTCTAAAAATATTCACATAGAAGAGATTTTATTGTAAAAAAAAAATATCAACCAAAGTTAAACCTTCATTAATATTTTTTTTTCTTTTTTATCTTCAATCATTCGTTTTGAAACTCTTTTTTTTCTTCTTTATTTCATTTTACATTCATCAATAATTTGTAATTCAATCCACTGGTTATACAATCAGAATAAATTAAACTAATACCCGGCCTCATATGAATTATGCACACCAAAACTAGGTTAAGTATATATATTCACATTCGAAATGGAGAAAATAAACTTATCTCCTAAAATAAATGGATTTTTTTTCTTCTTTCTAATGCAAAATTCACAAATAAACAAACTCATCCACGGATCCGTCAAAGCACTTTAACAAAATAATAATAAAGCTATATGTTTTGTTTATATTATTAAATTAAACTATACCATAAAAATAAAATGAACAAATATTAAAATTGTTTAAATATTAAAATACTCCCAATATTTAAATAATTTGTCCCAATGGTCAAAAGTCAATAATACAAATAAGAATGTTATTTAGTCATTGAAAATATTAGCGTATTATATATGTTCAAATACACCTCAGTTACCTAGATTAAGATGTAATTAACCTAAGTATAGTCGGTTAGAACAAGACCATATCAATCAGTTTATTGATGTTGATAAATTATAATTAAGTTAAAGATGAAAAATTAAAAAGAATTAACAGAGTAATTAGGTCAGGTGATCCAGACCCATCCAAGTAAGAATCCATAAACATAGTATAAATAACATGTTGCGTGAGGTAAATTAATTACATTCAATAATTATTGTATTTATTACCATATGACGAACTTGAATGACTTGAACGTTTGAGTGTCTACTATAGGCACACACCTTATTCAACTTGGAGAAAATAAGTACCTAGACATTTCAGTTTAAGAGTATGAAGTTAAAGCTATGAGTTCTTGAAGTTCGAATCTTTGTAGGGTAAGTTTGGCTCTGTAAGAAAATTTGGCGTCCACCGTGGGACCGACATATGTTTTATGAAGAAGAAGGTTATATGGTATCGACAACAAACAAAATGGTTGAATTAAAAGAAGTTGGACCCTCTTCGACTAATATAGCCATTATGCTAGAGGCATAAATGAAAATGCAATAAGAGTTTGCATAATTAAAAAAAAAAAAGGAGTGATGAGGAGATGAACGCCCTCAACCAAGAGAATGAAAAGTTGTAAAGGAAGGTGAAGGCTGACAATAAAAGAAAGGAGAAGGAGAATCTAGAAAACACGATTTCTATGCAAAAGGTCGCGCAAAGACTGAGGAGGGAAGCAACAACAATAATACCCAAACGTGAGGCACAATGAGCACCTTGTTTGTGATGAGAGGAAGTTGACGTCATCCTTTCGTAGACAGCATCATGGAGGTTCCCCTCCAAAGTGACTAGAAGTCCCTTATTATAGATTGGTATGACGGTAACATTGACCTTGATGAACATGTCGACATCTATGTTACACATGTCAGCTTATATACCACAGATGACCCAATCATGTGTAGAGTTTTCCCAACAACTCTAAGGGAGCAACACTAAACTATTTCTCCCGCCTGATGCCTTTTTCCATATACTTGTTTGCTACATTGGCTTTGCGCTTTGGAATATAGTTTGCCATAAGTCACCCTCATCACCTCACCTCCTTGGCTATTGTGAATATTAGACAAAAGAAGGGAGAATATTTACATGCTTTCATGGAATGGTTTGGCAAGTTCACCCTCAACATCAGGAATTTCAATCATGAGTTAGTTCTACATCATAAGGTCATGACACTTGGGCCTGCACCTTTCGCTAATGATTTGTGCATGACACCAGCTGCCAACCTATATAAGTTGAGGCAACAAGCTGCAAAGTTTATACAGTTAGAAGAACTAAGGGAGTTTAGAAACAAGGTAAGAGTCAAGATCACACTGATAGAAAAGAAGCCTTCCAACTGAGAGGGGTGGAAGCAAGAATAGCTTTAACCAAAGGGAGCCTAAACCTATTCGATTTTCAAGATACACTCTTCTTAATGCCCTTAGGTAGTTTTGGAAGAAGCTCTTCAAGTTAACCTCCTATCATCATCTACAAAGGCTAAACACCCCAAAACACTAACATGAAAAAGCAATGCAATATCAGTGCAACTACAAGTAAACCAACAATGAGTGTGCAACCCTTAAGGATAAGATAAACAAACTTATCCAAGTCGGCCACCTCAGACAGTTCGTGAGAAGGAATGACAGTGGTAACTCATGCTCTAAGCTAAAGATGTATGGTGATAGGAAATGGGGTCTCCGAGACCGGGAGAGGGATGATAAGGATGAAAGGAGTACAAAGGAGTCGACACGTCATGAAGAGAAGCATGTCGATAAAAAGCCTCTACTTAGGAGAATTGTTAACACCATATCAGGAGGGTTTTCTAAACGAAGCTCGTCGACATCAGCTAGGAAAAGGCATGTTAGAGTTGTGCAATATGCAATGTTATGTCCAAAACCTTTAGGATGAAGAGGATGCCTCTCAAGGTGTTGATCCTAAGCAAGATGACCCTATGGCCATCTTAGTGGTAGCTCACCCTTTGTTGTGAAGAAGATCTCGGTGGACCAAGGCATTTCAATAGATATACTATATTGGAAGAAGCACGCTAATGTTTTGTTGGTGAAGAATATTAGTGAAAAGTGACAGATTTGAGTAGACTACATCAACCTTAACAAGGTTTTCCCAAAGGATGCCTACCCTACTACCCAATATAGACCAGCTTTTGCATGGAGCTGTCAGCCATAACGTGTTTAGTTTTTTAGATGCACATCTATGGAGAAATGTGTTATGTATATCCATTTGGTGAACGTGACATTTTTTAATTATCGCCACTACCAATAAGGTATGTATGGTCAACATTTTTTCCACTGGGAAAAATGTTTCATCATAGTCATTTCCCTCTCTTTGATGATGTCTTAATATAACAAGTCTCTGTTTTCAACTTTTTATGCTCCCATTTGAGTGTTGTTTTATTTTATATACCCATTTACTTTAGAGAAATTTCTTTCTAAACAGAAGTTTATGCAAAACCCATGCTTTATTCTCTTATAAGACTCGTATCTCATTAACCATTATAGCACACCAACTAGAATCCCTTATGGCTTTCTTAAAATTCTTAAGTTCTTTCCCAATTATCAAATCTGTAACATAATTTCAATGTCTAGCAAATTTTCGTTCACTATTTACAAAGTAAATATTAGTATAAGGACTACCTGAGGCATGTTGTTAAGCATATGAACTTTTCGAGAACTTTACTTTTGTAATGACATGACTGATAAAATCCTTGTACATTGTTAATGGAATTTTGTTTCTCTTCCATCTTTCCATTTTTGTTACCATATTTTCTTTTTGGATCGTCATAAAATCATGAGTCTCATCAACTTCATATGGAGACACTACCTCACCATCCACACCACTCGAACTTACTCCCTTATCAACTACCACAGTAGTTTCATGGAAATCTCCACAAACTACTTTTGAAGCTGAGATTGATCTCTACCCTGCAAGGCCATAGACGTGCCCTCCATTGACTCATAATTCTCCCTCCAATAATATCAGCAGTATACTCAAAATCTTAATTAATTTGAGGAGTATAAAGATTGTTGTCTTGTGACTCGACAAAATGAAATTCATGTACATAAAATTCACATATTTATAGACAAAGTATTCATGGGATTCTAAATCATATAATTTCCATAGGGATACCCTACAAATATACACTTTGACTTCTACTTGCAAATTATCCCCATCATGATGTTCATGTTGCGCACAACATAAGCAACAAAACACTTTCATGTTATCAAAATTAGGCGGTTTACCAAATAAATTTTCATGAGGTGTCAAATAATTAAGCACACTAGATGGTGCATGATTAATTAAATAACATGTCAGCAACACACATTCATCCCAAAATCGCATTAGTAAATGACGTTGAAATTTGATAGCGCGTGCCACATTTATTATATGTTGATGTTTTCTTTCCACTCTCCCTTTTTATTCTAGAGTACCCACACAAGATGTCTCAAATTCAATCTTATTCTTTAACAAGTCATGCAAACAATATAACCGAGTGTTGTTGTCACTTTATGCTTTCTTTATTTTCATATCATATTGTTTGTTTACAAGGGTAAACAAAGTTCATAAACACAAACATAACTTCTCTTTTACTACATAACAAATAAACTCAAACTACATGTAAATAATCATCAAAAATAGTTAAGTAATATCGCATCCCACAAGATGAAGGAGTGCAATAAGGTCCCCATAAATTACAATTAACTAATTTATACAAACTACTTACAATATGCTCACTTAGTGAACAAAAATTCCTTTATTGTTCAGCTTGAAGACAAAAGTCATAGATTTTATTATGCTCACTTAGTGGAGAAAAAAATCCTTTATTGTTTAGCTCAAGGACAAAAGTCATATATTCTATTATTTTTTTCTCTACTAAACTGACTCACATGGGAGATGAATTTTAACACTTTTTCTAGCGGGTGACCCAAACATCTATGTTATAGATCAATTAACAATCTTTATCAAACGTTAATGTATGCACAGTTGAATCCCAAAAAAAAAGTCTATTAATATTCTCTTGCTCCAATCTTCCAATCTTGTATTACACACATATGATTAAATAGAACTATACCATTGGAAACATCAATTAATTGTGATACATAGATTAAATTGCAAGTTAATTGAGACAAAAAATACATTATCAAGCTCCAAACTACCCTCCAAAATAATTGTATCGTCCTTTGTAATTATGACATATATCTCATTTGAAATTATGACATATATCTCATGTGACTATCCTATTGGTATGTTTATAATCTTTTTCACATTTATCATACAAAATAAATTTCTTGCCACACGATAAAACTCTCATGTTAATAATTCAAAGAATATCATTTTTATCATGAAAATATTTAAAATATCAAAAAGTTTTTGCTACATTGTTGAAGTGATATCAAATATGTAAGTTGACTCACTTGAATTTAATATAACATAAAATTAACTACTATTGTTCTCCATAACAATTTCTTATGATTCCGAAAAAAAGAATTCTCTAAAAAAGAATTCTCTAAAACTTATTATAAGTTTACAACAAAGAAAATCATTATTGTTTAAGCCATCAATATAAATAAATATTTATTATAAGTTTCCTATACCTAAAATAAGACAATATTATACTAATTAAAAAGTCCATCAAATAATATCTACCAATTGATAATATAATAAAATAAATAATTATAATAATAATATCTCAATATGAATTTTTCGTGGTTGTGGTTTGGAATTGAAAGTTGCCTCTATGACGAGAATGAATGGGTGTTACCTTTGCGTTCTACTCAGATCGAGGTGAATAAATCCAATTTCTCCTCTTTTCCATCACTCTACATCAATAATAAATAAAATCAAACTACTTTCATCCATCCCTATCTCATCCTCTATCCCATATCCATTTTTCACTCACAATACTACAAAAACTCAATTCATTATTTTATTTTCTTCCGTTCTTTAATCTATTTATTTATATATAACTCAAACTAAAAAATATTTATGTTTTGTTTTTACATTCAATAAAAGTGAGTTATCTATTAGGTTTGTTTATTTTTATATATGCTTATATATTATTATATCTTATTTTTCTGCTATTATAATTATTTTATCTCTATATTAGTAATATACCTGAAAGAATTATATTATACTGAAATTCAGATAAAAAGTTTACACGTTGATACCTCTCTTGGCGACACCTAATGAATAAGGGCCCCACAATTAATCCGCAGGGCCACAGCAGTTCAACCACGTGTTCCACACTTCGATTTCCGTGCCACCTAATTTTATAACAAAAATGATTTTAATGTTAATAACACATTTTTATCATCGTGAACTCGTTCTTGTCTGAGAAACGGCATTATGATATACTTTTAGACATATTATGATAATATATAAAAGTCAAATGGTATAAAAATATAAAATTTTGTATTTTTTAAGAAATAAAAATAAAAAGTTAAAAAAAATAATATTAAATAAATGTAAAAAATTAAGTATGTCAAATAATATTTTTCTTATATAGTTGCAACAATATCTAAATATTTAGTTAAAAGTGCGTAATTATATTACATAATTTTGTCACATTCCACGTAAATCCAAACATATACTTATCACATTCATTGAGGAATTAAAGGTGAAAAAAGAGATATAGAGCATAAAACAATAATATATGTCTTGTTGGATGATAAAAGAGAACAAATAGAATCAAAATAAGACAAAATAAGGAGTGCGTATTTAATTTTGTTTCCTTTTGCTAAATGTTTAGCTATTGGTATATATAATAAACTCCAGTCGTTAAGACATGTTAATCTACATTGTTCGAAAAAAAACTTTTAATATTTTTATTTAACCATTAAATTTAAATATAAAAGATTTTCCTAAAATATGATATCACGCCATTTTTGTGAGAAATATATTTCAATATGAACATCCCTTGTTAATTTTAGAAAAAAAATTCATCCGTTCGGTTATTTTTCTTTAAATCACATATCGATCTCTTAAATTCTTTTATCTTAATTAGGTTTTTGCTTTTGAAAATTTAAGATAATTAAATTTTTTTCATCAACAGAAAACTAATATAGTTAAATAAAATATTATGTGTTAGTTCGTGATTTTTCTTTTTAAATATTTTTTAAAATAACTGTTTTGTTTTTTATTTTATTAAAAAATAAAAAAGTAATTAAAAAATATTTAAAACATTAAAAAACCACTATAAGTAATATTTCTTTAAGAGTGTTAATACTCTATTAACGAAAATGGAAAGAGCACGATTATTTTAATTTTTCAAAAAAAGAAATCCAGATAAAAAATATTAAGAGAACAATTTATGACTTAAAAAAATCAGAAACAACTAAAATATTAAACCTAGAAAAAACAGCTGCATCTTTAGTATACCCTTTCAGTTTCTGCTAGGTCTACCCTGAAAGGAGAGCTCTATAGAAAGAAAAAAAAATATCAAAGTTATGGTACAAGGACTTAGATGTCACACTTCTAAGAAGATTATATGATTCCAGCCATGAGCTCGGCTATTATAGTTTGAGTGGCCAAATACAAATTAAATATTGATTTAATCACACGCTAGATCCCTGATTTTTTTTACTTTTCTCAAATTAGTCTTTTATTTAATTTTTTATCTCGATTGAGTCTCTAATTATAAAAAATAGATACAATTAGATATTTTCCTTAAATTGATATAATGATGTTAAATTTATACTGATATGATATGTTGATATAATTTATTTAAATGACGTGACAGAGTGAGATGGGACACATGATGACACATCACCATTATTTTCAGCTCCATTTTCTCTATTAGAACCAAACCGTAAGTAGCCACTGAAACAACCAAAATATCATCAACCACAACAGACCTCCATGCACAAACCCACTTGTGATAAAATGCATCTTCATCACACCAGAAAAGGTGAAACAACCTTGCACCACAGAGACGACACACACCTGAAGCCACATCGTTTAAATAAGTTACGTTTAAACCTTTAATATTCTATCACTGTAAAACTAAAAATAGGATAACAATATTTGTTGGAGATGAATTAGAGAATTATATATATATATATATATATATATATATATATATATATATATATATATATATATATATATATATATATATTTCTCTCTTTTTTTCTTGAGAATTTAGTATTAATTAATTTTTTATTGTTGTTCACAACTAAATCGATTTAATGTAAGTTCTTTTTTCACAGCATTAACAAACTCTCATTTTTTCAATCTAACTCGGATTTTCATATTTTAGTGTTGATGAAATAGATTAATTTGACGTAAAAGTAATTAATTTCGTGAACTAATTTCACCTAAACACTTAATAAATTTGATGTTATTTTTACTTTGGTTTCAATGAGAATCTCGTGCATAAAAAGTTCATATTTTTTTTAGTTTTTTTATATTGATGAAAATGGAAACAAAATAGCAATGGATGAAGATTAATGTAAAGATGGTAAAACTCAAAGGGAGTAGATGTGATGATAGGAGAAATTGTAATAAAATTACAAGAACATTAATTGCCAAATGTAAATTATTAAGGTGTTGGAAGTCTCACGTCGACTAGAGATATGACCAATTTATAGTATATAAGTGGATGCAAACCTCACCTTACAAGTTGGCATTGTGGGGTTGAGTTATGCTTAAAGTCAACTTCTTAATATAGGGAAAGTAAAGGAACTTGTAACATAAATCAAAGAAAGTAATGACCTGCAACAAATCAAGATTGGATTAATCATTTTTTCTGTTCGTGACATTTCTTAGAATATGTGTATTGTTTCACAATTTGTCACTCATGTACAAAATAAATCTATTTATATTTTCTAACTCTCCATGGACAATAACAAGATTTGAATTTAAAATTTGAACAAGTTACATGTCAACCCTATAATTATCCTAAAACTACCTTTAGCAATTTTGGAGTCCACATGACTTGATTAGATGATATCCACTAAGTTTTTCGAGTAGTTGTTGCTTTGTTTGTCTCCTCGATCTGTTCTTGGTTTCGATCGATAGTTTTTCTATGATTTTCTTTCTCCCTTGATTGACCTTCTAACACAGAGTAAATAACTTACTTTGATTCTTTAATAGGGGTAAATAAAACTCTTCAATTCCCTGACCGGGAGTAAATAGCTGGCTTCTAATGAATTACATATTCGTCTTATGACATCCATCTCATAAACAAGTATTTCATTAAATTGACTCTCACACACACATCTCTATAGATTATAATCCTCTCTAGTTTATAACTAAATGTTTGGAAAGCACAAAACAAATCCTTGATAATTCTTAAAGGTGTTATTGCCCTTCACTTACATCATCTTTGTAAAATATTATACATTATGGTCCTTTGTTTCTCATTCTTTATAAAACTTGGCTTTCGATCAGTTGAGTGATATAAGACTTGATCTTTGATTGATTGTATATAAATTAGTTCACTAACCTATAGTATTATATTGACTCTTAAAATGTTAAATAATTTTTTCTTATTTCTCAACGCCTTTGACAATATAAATATATATATATATATATATATATATATATATATATATATATATATATATATATATAAAATCTTAGATTCTATGAGTATAAATTAAATTTAAATTCATCTTTTAATAATACTTCTTATAAATCTACACAACTTATAATTATTTATAAGTGGGATCCATTTTGGGTGAGAAAAAAAATAGAAAACCTAGAAGTTCATCCATGGTTTATATTGACCAACTATAGTTTATACTAAGCCAACATTAACAACGCTCTAATATTAAGAAAAGATCACAAAACACAACCACCATATAATTTTATAGCCACGATACATCTTAAGTACGTGTTAGAGTTTTACATTAAACAAAAGGTAACATAAGAAACATACCAATTTATTTTCTTAAAATTATGAATTAAAATGCTGTCATGTAACACCATCAACCTTCTTGGTACTGATCTTATCCCTTCACCTAGGATTCGATTTTTTTTTCTCTTAATTATAAACTAAAAGGCACGAGCTACCCGTTTTTCATGCATCCAGAAGAAGACAGTGACTGGACATAATTGTAACAATCTCTGATAATAATATGTTGGAGTTACCTTTTATTGTTTTATTTTATGGAAAAGATAGACCAAAGATCTTCCTTGATTCATGAGTCTTATTTATTTCATCAATTAGAAAATAATAATTTAGTACGTATACAGATGACAAAAGTAGAAGAGACAAAATAGCAAGTGAGATTTAGTATAGTTATTACTTACCAAAATTAATTATTCCCTTCAATTTGAAAATTAAAAAGAATATTATACATTTTAGAAGTTTGGGTTAACATAGGCAAAATATCTAATAGTTTATAGTGATAAGAACAAAACAATAAAAAGGATAAAAAAAGAAACCACACAAAATTTCACTATTTAATCATTCAACAGGATATACCAAATATATTCCACGCCAACAAATTTTAAATAAACTCATATATAAAATATTATAACACAATTTCTTATCTTAAACCTTAAAATAATAAATTTCTGCTCAATCATTTTTACAACTATAACAAATGCTTTATTAAATGGTTAGGCTTCTCTTGCATCGAATATGTTAAAGTAATAGTATTTTCTTTGAGTTTAATTTTCATATATTATTAGTATAAAGAGTTTTAGATAATGAATTGATTATTTCACTTTAAATATGATTATTAAATAATTATATCATATATAAAGGATGATTAAATAATATTACAAGGTATCAAAGGCGTATGCATAAGCATATATGAGCAATATATAGTGAGTTTTAAATTATGTTAGTATCACATTCACTAGATATTTAGAATAATATGATTCAATTTATGTTATTATATTAACCGGGACAAAGGTAATACCTAATTATTAATAAATTATAGTATTAGGCAATGTGATTGAAACCTCTTTTGGAGATAATTTCCTGTCTAAGAGTGCGAAATATTTTATAAATAATGTCATTTTCCTCTATTGGTCATTAGGGACGTGTTTTGCTTAAAAGAAAACTCTTAAACAATTATTAAAATTACTCCAAAAAAGCAAAGATACAAACTTTCTTCGGCAGGAGCAAGACCTACTTGCTATATATGAATAAGACGTTAGATTTTTTTACAGCAACATTAGATTTGTTTCTCTTGTTCTGTAATGTAAGTAGGAAAACATCCATGAAGAAACCAAAGGACATAAAGAAAACGAGGATTGTCATAAAGATGTCTCCACTAGCTAGATCGAGAAACATCGTACTCAGACACCCAAATACAGCCAAATAAAAAAAATTGACGCATCAGAAAATGTAAATGTGATATATTATAATATTAGTGAGGAAAAAACGTTTATGTTTATGTTGAAAAAAATTGATATTTAATAAAGCTGTCTAATCTGACAGAGTTTAATATGAGATTGTGTGGACACACTCTTTAAGAGTTCTTAGCCATTTGGTATTGTTTGCAATAAAATTCGAGTTCTGAGTAAATTTTCTATGGAAGAAAATTGTGGTTTGTAAAAATTGTAATTTATTTAAAAGTTCTCTAAACTTATTTATTTGTTATTACTTTTAGTTTTTATTTTATTTTCTTTAAATGTGACTTGCCACAGTTATCAAGATTGTATCAATTTATCCAATTTTTAATTAGAGCAAATTTTTTCCTTAAATGTATATAATAAGTTTACTGAATCGATGCAAAATCGAAAAAATATTACAATAATTATGACAAAAAAATGGATATAATATGTGTTTTTAAACAAGTTGTTGAATGAAATAACATATTGAACTTTTTAGACAATAAAGGTATAATATAGAAGAACTAATGTAATTAATATGTCCTTTAATAAGTTTTTAATTAGATTTTCCCAAATTTTACATGAAGATCTACGTGAAAAAAGAAGAGTGACGAAAGTCATGTAACAAGAACAAACTATAATCTTAAGCATTTTTGGTCTTGGAATACTTTGTCTTTGTTTTTCTAAGAAAAACAATATTCATATTGTTAATTATTTAGAAGAATGTGTTTTATATTGTGGTAAGATGTTACATTTTGTTTAAGTAAACAATCGAGTGAATTTTTAAATTAATTTCTTTAAACCTTTTTTGTTATAGTTATGATTAGTTTATGTTTCAAATAATAATTAGGTTTAGTTAAAAGTAATTATGTTCTAAATAATACTTAGGTTTAGCGAGAAGAAGTTATAAATCTAAATAATATTCGGTTTTTGTTAAAAGACTTATTACATTCCAATAATATTAAAGTTTAGCCAAGAGTGACAATAATCCAAACAATATTAAGTCTTAATTAAGAGTGGTTGTTCTTTAAATAACACTTTGGTTTAGCCAAGAGTAATTATGACTTCAACGGTCTTAGCCAAAGAGTGTCTACGTATCCAAATGAAACTTTAGGATTATTTTAACTAGCAGTAATTGTTCAAATAATATTCGCTTGTATTTGCAGAGATAGTTTGATTAGTGAAACTTACTCAAGTTCATTGATAACTAGATAACTAGATGTAATTAGGTATATACAAATGACCTAGTATAAAAACACCCAAAGTATACCTTTCCTTTTCCTAACCTTTTTTTTTATTGCTAGTTTATTAACTGGGATTGATCTAAGAAAGGGAGTTTTACGATAACAAGTTGTGTAACACCCTATTTTTCGATTCCTAAAATCTATAATTAACAAAAATCACATAATTTAAAATAAAACTTCATTTCTATTTTATTGAAAATCTTAAAAAAAACATTGTTTTACAAACAAATTTTATTAAAAAGGAAAAACCTAAGACTAAAATATTCTCCCAAATATCTCGTTATTAATCATTCTCTTGCTTTAGTGTTATGTATCTTCCTCAACACTTGTACTAACATATGCTCCCGTAAAAAATATGATTATCGCGAGTGAAATTCGCAACCAAAAAAATAAAAAAGTGAGCTAATATCACCAAAAAAAACATCAATTTTGAAAATAAACTTATTTAATTTTTAAAACTTAAGTAACACACCGTACAAAACACACTTGTTGTACCCAATGCAAAGATTTCATCCTACAAGTTCTTAACTATAATTCATACATGTAGTTTATTAGTCATTTGCTCACAACTAGAGTTAAAACTCTTAAATGCTCCCGAATGCACTTTCCAAGAGACTTAATAGACAAAGTTCGCTAGTTGTCCCATCACATAAAACTAACACAAAAATAGCTTTTAACATATGTTATTTTAGGCTTTTAACGTCGGTTAATTGTTTGACATCATAGTGGAAGACGTTAAATTGACGTCTGTTGTCTTTGAACAGACGTCAATTAACGTCTGTTGCATTTATAACAAACGTTAATTGACATCTATTGTTCTTACAATAGACATCAATTTATGGGCTATTTTTTTAAAAAAAAATCGCCAATATTTTCTTCCATTGAAACCATGAAAAATCAATATCGAACACAAGAATACATCACACAAATTTCCAGAATTTTAAAAGTAATAACAACCAATCAAAAGTGCAACAACTAATATACATAAAAACTCAAAAATGAAACTAATTGTGAAGGTGAGGGAGTAGACAGGTGCTGCTGTGAGGGTGAGGAGAAAAACGCACACAATAATGGTCCGAAAATCGTCGCCTCAATTGTCCTAGAATGCGCCCAAGAACTGCCCCAAAAACCAAAGAAAATGAATTTTAATCGGTGCAAATGAAAGAAAATGGTTCCAAACATAATATAATCAGTGTAAAATGATTTTAAACGGTGCAAAGTGGAAGAAAACTTACCTGAACGTTAATGGCGAACGAGAGAAAGCAGAGGAAGAAGTTGAACGCAACGAGAGAGAAAACACAAAACTAGTGCTCGCGTTCTGGAGTGGGTAAAAATGCAGAGTATTTGACGTTTGTTCCCCTTCCTAATTGACGTCTAAGTGCTCTAAGACGTCGGCCCCCCTTCCCAGCCGACGTATAAGTGGTAAAAAAATTAATATTAGTACCCTAAATAAGGTAATTTCAAACCTTTTTGACGTCTGCGGAAAGGGGGGTCGATGTCTAAGTGGCAAAAAAAATTAATATTGGCGTCCAAATGAGATATTTTCAAACATTTTTTACGTCTGTGGAGGGGGAAGCCGAATTAGACGTCGGGGGCTTATAACTAGAGCTGTCCAAACGGGTAACCCGACTTGACTTGGCCCGACCTACCACGGGTTGGTCACTAAGTGAGCCAACCCAACCCGGCTCATTTATTAGCGAGCCAGAAAAATCTGAACCCGGCTCGACCCACCACGGGTTGGTGGGTAAACGGGTTGGCTCACTAGCCCATTTAATTACAATTTTTTTTAAATAAAAAAATTACAAACTTTCTATATTCAAATTTAAACAAATTTCACTCCCAAAAAATGATGCTAAACTGAAGACAATTCAAAATAATAATAAAAAGTACAATATAATCCAAATGTCATCCAAAACCAAACACAAAAAACATACAAAAAACCTGCTCCTTGAAGAATTCCAGTGAAGAAGTGAGAGTAACAACACCGTAAATGAGAACAAGTTCCGTGATAGTGATTTGTGAGAGCAGAGGTTACTTTTTTGGTATACATAGTGAGTGAAGAGAGTATTTTATATTTTAGGGTTTCATAAATAAAATAATAAATTAAAAAAATAAAATTAGGTAGGTGGGTTGGCGGGCCAACCCGGCCCACCACGGGTTCAACCCGCATGAGCTGGGTTTAAATGAGTCGGGTTGAAATCTGACCCGCATAAAAAAAAATTCAGTTTTTTTAAACCCAACCCGGCCCGAACCCGTGGTGAGCTGGGTTGGCTCGCGGGTTGTAACCCATTTTGACGGCTCTACCTATAACCGACGTCTAAAGGCAATAGAATAGTGACTTTTCAGTCTTGTATGCAGACCATTTGATGTCTGACCCTAGGGGAGCCGACGTCTATACCTTATTTGACGTTGGGAGCCCATTTAACCGACTTCTAAAATGTCATTTTATTTACAAAACTACCACTAATCATTTTTTATGTTAAATTTTCTTTCGTTAGACGTTAAACGAGTGACGTTAAATGCTATTTTTGCACTAGTGTAAAGTTACCAAGAACCCAAGACATCATATCTTACTTAGAACACACACAAACATATCAATAATCATACTTTGTTCATACAGGTTTTCCTACACAACACCATTACACCACCAAAACTCGTTGACAAATAAGACATAAAAAAATAAGTTTTAAGCAAGTTAAAACAATTAAAATAGTTAAAGTAGCTAAACAGTTAAATTGTTAGGTCCCTACCTCTTACTCTTTACTTCTTCTTTTTTCCTTGTTCCTTGAATTGCCACCATTCTTATTCAAATTCTCCCTTTAAACATTGTTCTTCCTTATATTTATAAGTCTAATGTCTCTAAGGAATAAACAATAATTTATTCCCATTTATTATTGTCTAGCAATAATATATAACAATATATAAGAATATCTTATAATATCTAACAATATCTCATAATATATTTTAATTTGTAACAATATGTAGTAATATTTTTTCTAGCTGAATAATTATTTACTAAATCTTATTTCTTGGAAAATAAATCCTTTAATTTATAACTAACTAACCATTTTATCTTTTTACAAAAATTTAACCATATTTGCATATTTTGCTAATTATTATAATTTCTATGATCTCATAAGTTGTCATAAATGTTGTGTTCGTTTAAGGGGATGAAATTGTTTACGTGGATGTGTGATGATTGCATGTGTTCATTTGCGTTGATTGCAGAGTGAGTGAAGGCGCGAATTTGAGGGATGTGTGAGGTTTTGCAATCCTTCGAAGTTGCTCGGATCTACATGGATTGAGGACGAAATTCAAAATAACCCTGCATCATTACCATATTTACCTGAGAAGATAATAGCTTATATTAAGAGTGTTGAAGGAAAAGTCATGTCCATTAAAGATGTTGAATATAAAGGTGGTGTCCATGGAGGTTGCAGAGGGGTGGAATCGATTCCACCAAAGCCTTATTCGATTCCACAACTTGTTCAAAACACACAATGCAGTGGATTCGGTTCCTATGATGATATATTTGGTTACATCTATGTGTATTTGGTTCCAGGGGAGTGTATTCGAATACACCACCCCTTATTGGTTCTCTTTCCTTTGTATTTGATTACATAGTGATGGTATTTGATTCTAACATCATGTATTCGAATAATATTAATAATAATAATAACAATAATAACAACAACAACAATAATAATAATAATAATAATAATAATATTATTATTATTATTATTACTACTAAGGGTATTATAGTAATCTTCAATTTCTACCAATTAAATCTTTTTTTATTTGTCACATCGGTTACATCCTATCCTAATTTTGACAAACTTTACTTCTAAATTCACTCTCACTCACCTCTAAATCCCTTAAAAAAAACAATCAATTCATTCTCAAATCCCCTGAATCCATCCACACACTCTCTCTCAAATTCATCTTCTTAAATGAACAGAGCCAAAATCTTTTTAGATAATTTGTCTCTCAACTTGAAGTTGAGTTTGAAGACCTTTCACTAACCACAATTTTTAACAAATTTTCTGGCAAGTATAACTTTCTATGTTAGCGTTTTTCAGACAAAACTTCGTGAAAAATTTTCATAAAATTTTAAAACATAATTGAAACCTTCCTTCTTGTGTTTTTACCTTTTTCTCTTTTCCAAATTGAGATAGAGATATTCTAACACTCTTTTGGAGTTTGCTCACTTAAGTGCTAGTTGGGGATTTGAAAGAGAGAGAAAAAATTCCATTGTTGATTCTCTCTCCTTTAAAGGAATGTCACATATCTTCTCGTGCTCAAGCACAAGGTCCCAACTTGAGAGAGGGACATTCAATGTTGATTCTCTCCCATATGAAAAAAGCTTATTTAAGTTAGATATCTCTCTCAAGAGACTCTTCTCTATGTTTAAAAGTTTATATTTAAGTAGTTGATATGCTTACCAACATAACAATTAATACGTGATATGTTGTATACACTATTGTACATGAGACTTTTTTATGACAGGTAAAACATGCTTACAATGACAAATATTTCGACGTCATAGTTGCAACATTCTTAAAAAGTTCGCTCTTTCTATGATGCCACGAAAACCTATCATAATAAGGTTGACCTACTATGACATGTATACGATTAATAGTCTAGTAAGTCTAACTTACTATGACACATTCTAAAAAAAAGGCATAGTAAGTCAAGCTTACTATGACACATCTTACTATGACAAGTGTTTATAGACTTTTCATAGTAAGTGTCTTACTATGACATGTTTAATTTGGTCTAGTACATTTAAAGTTTTAATAGTTTTAAGTTAGTTATTGTTGTTTTTATGCCAAAACAAACAATAAAAACACGAGTAACATTTACACATTTCCAACATCAGGAGGCATTTTGACTTTGGCCTTAGGTGTTTGCTAATTTTATTTATGTAGCCAACTAAGCACTTAGCTTAGCTCAAAGCATCCATTGAGAAATAAATCGTTCACTTATTGAACTTGTTAAGCTTGAGTTATGGTCGTTAGTTGATCTGAGGCTTCAGGGTTGTACTTGTAGTCAAAACTGCATCAAGGCACATGCATTAAAATACAATTCAAAGTCAGCCTTAACACAAAATACATGAAAAGTGATGGTATATTATACCCTGTCTACAATGTAGGGTTGCACTCCAAAGACTGGAAGAAGCCTTGAGAATGAGCATTTTGAGTACCATAAGGCTTACTTTGATCATCAACTTCCCATGTTTGCCTATACTGGTTTCTTGAATTGATTTCATCTAGATGCCAACATAGTACTCATGAACCAAATCATCATTAGAGAAGATTAATGCGAATGGAAGAAAGGTATAGTGTTACCACTTTCATCAAACAATTTTGAATAGAGTTTCCATATTGTAAAGTATTAAAAGCAAGTGAACAATCACATTACGCGATAGAATAACAAGAATAATAATATCAATACATAATTATTGATAAGGTTTTTATTGTTTCTTATTATAAGGTGTACTTTATGTATAATATTTAATGTTATCTTAATGGTCAAAGCTCTGTTTGCTTTTACTAACATGTGCTCATGTATGCAAACAATAACTTCAAAATGTTAGCCAAACATAAATTTTGTTTTTCCTATGACTATGATAACACTATATACCTTATTTTGAAGATAATCTAAGTAGTCCAACATGATTTGAGTTTGTAAAGTAATGTTTTAGATATATAGTGTCAGAAAACTAGTAATCTACTTTCATAAGGGGACATCATACTCTTTAATTAGCTTTTCCAACCATATGAATAACATGTCCCAAGTTTACCAATTTATAGAACATAAAAGTTAGAAGTTAAAATAATAAACACCAAGTTATAGATTTTTTTTTACTAATTTTGAAAGGATTTTTTCAAAATAATTTCCCATGAAATTCTCTTTTGGGTACTCTGAAGATATTCAAATCTTCCTTTTAGCTTCAAGTACTCATGATAGCTGCTCTCCTACAAAAGCAAATGACAAATGAAGAGTAATAGAGTGCCTAGCCATATTTAATGGAAAACATAATATATATTTTAGTATGTTGGAAATCAAATTTCTTACAATTAACAAGACTTTTCTAAGTGAAAATTTTATAAGACGATATTTCTATAATGGTACTACCTTCATCTTATAATAACTCTATACTATTAAGAATAATAACAAACATATTATTTAGTAAAACAATTTTAACAAAACAATCTCTATTGTACGAACTTTTTATATAATTGGATCAGTCATATAAAAGGTTATCTTACTACATTTTGTTCATTAGTGTTTGCACAACACACTTTGTTGAACAACAATTCAAACGGTCAAATTTGTGCAAATCATCTTCATGTTATTGTTAACATTATCTTTTTATGGTATGGTTTTTGTTAAAATTTCTCAATAATTTTAATAAGACTTCTTTTAAATTTGTTTAAGAGAGGGTTCCCATTGGACTTTTTACATGTGCAAGTTGCTCCTTGCTCCTTGAAGTAGTGTCCAAAGAAAATCCAAATTGATTAAACTCAAATTGATTTAAACCCAAAGAAAACAAAATCAATCATCCAAAAAAAAATCTCAAGCAACCAATCTCAAACACAACATATCAAACGACTAAGTGGAGAAAAGAGACAAAATCTGATTGTCTAAACGGTAGTAGCAGAATCATCAGTGCGATAATGGTAGGGTTTCAAGAGAAGAAAAAGAGGATTGTATGGAATGATATTGAAACAAGAAAAAATGTTAGAATTTATAAATACTATGACAGGTGTTGAACTATCAGTCATGGTAAAGTTTTACTATGACAGGTCTTCCTAAATATATCATAATAAGTTTTGAACATAATTTTAATTTTGCTACCACGCTCTACTTAGTATGACGGGTTCACTACACTTATCATAATAAGTTTTCCTTTTTCACTTATTATGATAGGTCCCTTTTTACCAGTCATAATAAGTGTTAATTTTATAATGAAAATATCATCGATCAACTTATTATGACAGATCATCTTTTACTAGTCATAGTAATTGTTATTTTTATTACGAAAATGTCACCGGTTAACTTACCATGACAGGTAAATTACACATGTCATAATAAGTCGTCATATATTTCACTTCTTCTATTTGTAATAAATATTTTTGTGGAAAAATGTGTATATAATTACTAAGTATGATTGAATGTTGTGGTTATTGATTTATATAAGAAATAACAACTACTTGAAATGATACTATTCTTATATATGTTATATGGTTTTGAGTGGTGAGTCCATAAGTGAAAGGAGATATAGACTCTCACTAATAATATAAATCATATAAATTAAGATAATAAGTGGTGATACTGTAAATGAGGTTGTGATATTAGGCTTTATTGAAAAAATATAATGAACTACCTCTATTACATTAAACTATTGTGCCATAGTAGACTTTAATATAAGTTGAGTCTTAGTCTCTAGTGAGACTTACTGTAAAGCCTTGCAAAAGTAAAGCCAAAAAGTATGTACATGTGGCAGCATATGATAGGTGGGCCATTTTTGGTAAAGTAAAATACACCAGCCTTCTAAAACTTAGTCATTTTCTAAAACAACAACCACCTTCTTCTACATTTCTCTCCTCCATTTCCCTAACACCTCTCCACCATTACTCAAATTCTAACCGTTTTTTTTTTCGGATTGAAGCTACCTAGACCTTTAGGACTTCAAAATGATCATTTCCACCGATTGAATCTCCATTTCATCCAACCAGTAAGAAAGCCCATTTTTTCTCAATTGCCCTAGGGTTTTAAGCATGTGATTTCTTGTGGCATGCAATCCATTTCGTTTTCTTCCATAATCTAGCTTCAATTTGGTTCTAAGACTCATTTTCCATCATCAATTGATGATTTATAGGTGATTCTCACATTTTGGGGTTTCAAGCAAGTGGTCTAGGGTTCTTTCTTGAGTTGGCCGTCCACACTAGAGGTAAGGGGAGCTAGTTCTACTTTTCATTTTAGTTGTATAATGTGAATGCATGATAATTTTGAAGTGGTATGTTGTTGAAGGCATGAAATTGGTTCTATTGACTTGAAATGCATGTATGGAAGTGGGTGTGTTATGTGAATTTGGTGATTGATGGCTATGAACTGTTTGGAATGATTTTGAATGATGAAATATTTATGTTGGAACTGTTTTGGTGTGAAAAAATCTGTTGTGGTATTGTTAGGAAGGAAAATCAAGTGTCTTATAGTCAATTTTAGGTCATTTTAGAGGAAGTGAGGTAGTGATTTTGAGCAAATGAGGCCTATCACGTTTTTGGACTGTTGAGGCAGCTTATGCAAGTTAATTATAACTTGTTAGAACTATAAAATTGGTTAAAATGAGGTTCTAAATGGTAGAAGTGGAGTTGAGTCCTTAGGTTGAGGAAAACTAGTGTTTTGAGTGAGTTTAGAGGAAGTGAGAGGGTGTTTTTGAGTAATTGAGGTCTAGGGTGTAAGTGGGCAGTGGGGACAGTTTGATTAAGTCAATTATGACTTGTTAGAAGTTTTAAAAGTGGTAAAAACATTGCTTAACTGGTAGAATTAGAATTGGGCACATGTGTTGATGAAATTGAGTAATTTGAATGTTGATTGATGTGAAATCACTAGAGAATTGGTTTAGGAAGTGTTAAAGTTGATTAGGCAAGTTAGATTCATCATATAGATCAAGTTAGGAGTGCTAGAAATCCACCAAAAGGCCTAAAATGAAACTTAGGGGTGTGAGTTTGAAAAATCTGCAGAATTCACGCCCGGGCGCCCCTGAAGGGCGTTGGGGCGCCATTTTCTGCTGTTGCTTTTGTTTTTGATAGTTTGTAGGGTTCCGGATGTCCGTTTTGGACGTTCTTTAGGTTGTTTTGAGGGTTTTTAACCCTTCCGGAGCCATTGGTGAGGGTCTCCAAGCTGTTTGAATTACTTAAGTATTGATAATTAAAAGTCATAAAGAAATTTGTGTTAATAAGTGATGGTTTTGTGAAAGTATGTAATGTATGAGTTCTTTTTATGACATGGTTGATGTTGTATGATAGTGTATGGTTTTGGTATGAGACAATATAGTAAGAATGCACTTGAATTACTATGAAATTTTATGTTTGATGAATCAAAGTGGTTTATGAGGTATATTATTGATTTAAGAGGAATATCATGTGATTTAAAGTGGTTGGATTGAATATGAAATTAAGATCTCTCGGTGAGATCAGTTAGTGTATTGAATGAATGTGAGAGGCTTCCATATGGGGAGTTATCCCTAACACTCCAACGGTCTTTCATTCTCACGTAGAGAGGATTGACGCGTGTGGTGGGAGTAGTGGGAGGTCCTAGGGTAGACGCTATCACTGGAGGTCTATACTGCGGTAACGGACTAGCCTTGTGTATGGTCGGGTGGAACCCCTCGGCAATGGCTTTGCAAAGCAGTAGGGGCCATCACCAGTGCACAACCCGCCCCAACTCTACATTCATTCTATGTCCAGACGTGTCTAGGAGTCTTAACATGATATGATGCTTGCTTTAATGAGTCTTGTGAAATGAATGTTATTGTTTATGATGACTTACATGCTTATATGTAAATGGATGTTATCGGTAATGCTAGATTAATTTTCCATGATTTGTATGTTTATTTGAGACCTAGCTCACCCTTGCATTTGTATGGTTGTATGTGTTTTCCTTCCCCCTTGCGATGATCATCCAATCCTTTGGACGTGAGCAGTAGGTGATGAGGTACCCTTGGAGCAGGCGTTGGAGACTAAGGAAGATCCAACACCTAGTACTTAGTGTTTTATTAGCTCCTAGTTTAGATTATCTTATTTTGAAAGACTCTTAGCACTTATTTCTTATGATCTATATTTTGGAAAAAAAAATCTTTAGGACTTTTTTTTAAAGTTTAGATTACCTTATATTTTGGAGAACATTGTGAACTTGTACTTAGGTTCCATTTCGTTTTAATTTTCTCTCTATTTTGGATGACTGTAACTTATACCCATATTGTCATCTACTATCTTAAGTGTTTTCACATATTATAATAGATAAATCCTATTATATTATATGTGTATATGATATTTTGGGATGTCACACTTACTTAATACAAGTATTTTGAAAGGTGTTATAATCCTTTCGCCCTTAGATTTAACAATGTAATGATTGCCTCTTACTGTTGTGAAAACGAAGTTTAGTGAATGTATATATGGTTTATTTCATATAATGTGTGTGAAAATTGTGAATTTTGATTTATATAATTTATGTTAGTTTATACTTGAATTTTTTTTATGTGTGATGACTATTATAATTATATTTATATAAAAGAGAAATGATATTATAGATTTATAAGTACTTTAGCAACCATATAAAAGATTAAAAAAAAAGTAATATTAGAAAAATAACATAAATTATAAAATATGTATCTTAGAATTATCTAGTTTAATATTGTTGAGATTTATTTTTCCAAATTCGTAGTATATCATTTAAATGAAATTATACGAAGGAAAAAAATATGTAATTAAGATTATAATAAAAATTATTTAAAAGAATAGAAATAAACTGTATTAATATTGAATACGTCAAAAATTAAGATAAATAAAATGAAACAAAAGTTAAGAAAATAATGAAAATAAATTTTTAAACTACCTAGTAAATTAGAACTATTTTGATAATTTAGTAATAATTTTATATTTAGTTTTAAACATTGCTGAAATATTGAAATTAGTTTATATTTAAAATTTAAATAAATTTTAGTTCTCAAATTTTAAACATAAATAGGTATATGTTAAATATGTTTTATAATAATATTTAAATTATATGTTAAATATGTTTTATATTAATATTTAAATTGTTTATACTGTTAACACGTTTTTATTTTAATATAAAAAAATTATTTAACATATATAAAAAACTAACATAACTAGTTAAAATGAATATAATTATTTATTTTCTAAATTTAGTATCAAAATGTAACCAAATTTCATAAAAGATGAATTTTAATTTCGTATAGAAAATGAAGTAAAAAATATTTAACCCTTAACTTAACTCAAAAAATTCCAAGCATTTCATATGCGTTGAGTATAATATATATTTTACTGATATTTAATATTATCTTGCGAAGAGTAACTTAAACGTTAAAATCACTACAAGTGTAGCATTGTGGAGTATTAAAGCATTTTATTCGTGGTGCTCGATATATTATATTATATTATATATCCAAATCCCAACCACGCAGGACCCATTGGATAATGAACACAGAAAACGATGAATTTTTGCGTAGAGTCTTGATGAACACGTGAGAAGTATCTTATCCGATTCACTCTTCCTATCGTAGAAAATATCTTGAATAATTACATATAATTTTAATCTTTAAACTTTTAAGTGATGTTACTAATTAAGTTTTCTTTTAATTTAATAATTTTAATAAATAATTCACTTTCATTCATTAGAAATAAATAAATGTAGAATTTTTCTTAAAATTATTTTCACAATTATTTGCAAGTGTGAATAAATAAGGTTTAAATCCTTTAATCGTTCTTATTTTTGGGCACTTTCTCAATTTCATTCTCTTTTATTAAAACTCCCAATTTGGTCCTTAAAAGAGCCAATTTCAACCAAATTGGCCCTTTCCGTTAAAAAAAGATAATGTCGTGAACTTTTGGGCAGCGCAGTGGATGAGGTGTTAATGTATGCACAGGTAGTCTTTGTAGTGATGAAACGTGTCAATGATATGATGAAACGTGGCATTTGACAAAAAAAATCAATTTAAAATAGATTGTTAAATCTGATTAGGGATTTAGGGTTAAATTAAAGTGAATTTGGAATTTAATTTAGAGCGAAATTGTGAGAGGAGAGTGCATCGGAAGGTTGTGCGAAGTTATTAGCAGAGAGGATACAGACTCCATTAGGGCTTTTAAGGTTCGTCATTGGAGTTTGGAAGTCAATCGCGAAGTCAGATAATACATTTGCGTCAAGTGGTTCGAGTTGTTCGAGTGGAACTTGGTGGAAGGTTAGTACGAATTTAATATTGTGATGTTTATCTTGTTATGTGGGGATGCTTTGTACATTGTGGGGTTGGGGTTGTCTGGAGATATGTTGTTTTGATAATGCGTTGTGGTCCCCCATTTCCCCCATAGTTACATTTCTTTTGTTGTGTCATTATCAGTTTTATAAGCGGTGTCTTTTGTCTTTTTAAGCTTATTTGTAGGTGTAGAATATTGTTGTGTGTGATGGGCGATATAGAGGTTGTTATTCACCATGGGAGTAAGTTCGTCAATGAGGGGTGCCTCAAGTATGAAGGAGAAAGTGATACAATGCTTTTTGATCCTGACGTGTGGTCATATTTTGTTGTAGTGAGTGTAGTAAAAAGTTTAGGGTACGATGGTTTTAAGGAATTGTGGTTTTCTGTTGGATGTGGTCCTGTTTTGGATGATAGGCTAGAACCATTTTCTGATGACGTAGGTGCCATGCACATGGTGAATTTAGCTCACTTAAATGGACTAGTTCATTTATATGTTGTGCACAATGTATCTGAAGTTGAAGTGATTCAAATGATTGAATACAACGTTGATAAAGGAGGTGACGAAGTTGCACCTCAGGTTAATGAGTGTGGTGAAGGTGCAAAAGTTGCACCTCAGGTGAACGAGTGTGGTGAGGGTATGGATGATGGTGTGAGACAACAGTTGGATGAGGGGGTGGGTGGTCATGGTCAGAGGGTAGAAGTTGTTGTTGGTGAGGATGACATGACAGAAGTAGTTGAAAATAAGGGTGAGATGATAGAAGCTGAGGTTGAGGGAGGTCATGCAGAAAGGACAAAAGACTTAGAAGTGCAGGTTGAGGAAGGTGATGGTGAGGAAGCAGCTAAAGTGTAGGTTGAGGAAGGTGATGGTAAGGAAGTTGTGGTTGAGGAAGCAGCTGAAGTGCAGGTTGAGGAAGGTGATGGTGAGGAAGCAACTGAAGTGCAGGTTGAGGGTTAGAGGGTAGAGGTAGATGGTGAGTGTGATAGGTTACATGGGGAGACTTACAGAATAGAAGTAGAAGACTTGGAGGATATAGAAGTAGAAGTCCGTGATTGGAGTACATCAGGTGATGGTGATGATGGTGAGATGAATAATGATGATGGACTAGTAGACATAAATGTGCAATGTGATTTACCTGATAATGAGACTGAGATGGAGGTTGAGGTTGAACCTTTTTTACCTGGGTCTGAGTCAGATAGTGAAGAAGATGAGATTGATGATTCAAGTTGGTTTAATGATGAATGCGAATCTGAGGACTTGACTTCTCCTCAAATAAGTGATGAAGAAAGTGGAGATGAAGAGGGGTATGGTCATTTTTCTACCTTTACTATGCCAAAAGAAATGGTTGATTTCAACTGGGAAGTGAGAATGTATTTCGCGGATAAAAATGACATTCTTGATGATATCAAATCTTATGGAGTAGAGAATGGAAAAAATTTAAAAATTGTTAAAAATGATAGAAAAAGAGTAAGGGTTAAATGTTTGGGATCAAAAGAAGAATGTCCGTGGGTGGCATATTTTGGTTTCATGGATGCAGTGAAGTCATGGCAACTAAGGACTATGGTTGACATCCATACATGTAGTAGGGAACACAAGTTGCAGCTATTCAATGCAAAGTGGCTTAGTAGAAAACTGGAAAAAACAATAAGAGAGAATCCTAATGTAAAGGGAGTTAATATTAGAGATAAATTTACTAGGAAATGGAACATAGCAATATCCAAGAATATGGCATACAGGGCCAAAGCCCATGCATAAGATGAAGTGGCAGGGTCCTTCATTAAGCAATATAGTAGAATTTATGATTATGCTCATGAGTTATTAGCAAGAAACCCTGGGTCCACAATCAAGGTCAAAGTTGATCCATATAATGGCAAACCAATCTTCAGGAGGTTTTATGCATGCCTAAAGGCATGTAAAGATAGCTTTGTCTCATGCAGGCCAATCATTGGCCTTGATGGAGCCTTTTTGAAAGGCAGACATCGTGGTGAGCTACTAACTGTTGTGGGTCGAGATGCAAATGACCAAATGTTGCCACTAGCATATGCAATAGTAGAAGTTGAAAACAAGGACACTTGGACATGGTTTCTGGAGCTGTTGATTGAAAACTTAGGTGGTCCAGATGTGTGTTCTTCACTTACAATCATGTCAGATCAACAGAAGGTACCTTCCATTAAAGTTTTTGTCTATTCTATTATATAAATGACTTCATCATCTAACTTTTGTTCACTGATTGACAGGGTCTAAGACAAGCTGTACAAGATGTTGTTCCTGGAGTTGCACAAAGATTTTGTGTAAGGCATTTATATGCCAACTTCAGGAAGAAATTTCCTAGAAAGAATATGAAAAAGCTTATGTGGAGGGCCGCTTTAGCAACTCACCCACAACAATGGGAGAATATCATGAGAAGTATCAAAGAGGTGAATGAAGATGTTTTTCGACACCTCATAGCTCTTCCTCTAAGGTAAATGGTTCCCTTTATTCCAAATTTTTTTACTTGTGTAGTGCATGTACATTATGTAACAGGTTTTTAACTTGTGTAGTGCAATGAACTGAGTAAATAATATGTCATACATGTTTATTGCAGGTTTTGTTCTAGATCAAGGTTCACAAGCACAGCTAAATGTGATACTTTGGTAAATAATATGTCAGAAGCATTCAATGGTGTTCTAGTCAATACAAGGAGAAAACTTATTATTACAATGTTGGAGGAAATCAGACTATACATGATGAAGAGATGGGTGACTAATAGGACAAGGGCAACCTCATTTAAGTCATCAATTTGCCCTAAAATACTGAGTAGACTACAAAAGGAGTCACTACTAACAAAGCATTGGATTCCCAAGTATCCAAGAATTAAGTGTATTTCTTTCCTTATGTGATACAAGCTATTATATAACTAATGTTGCCTTATCTTCACAGCTGGTCTGCACATAGACTGTTTGAAGTCCGACATGTGTCCCAAACTGGGGACAATTTTGTGGTGGATATAGATCAAAATTCATGCTCTTGCTGGAAATGGAGCATCTCAGGAATACCTTGTGTACATGCATTGGCTGCAATGAGGTTACTCAACATAAATGCACAACAATACATACCTGCATGCTTTACAAAGTCAGCCTATGAGGAAATTTATTCCTCTGTTATTTTCCCCATTAATGGAAACAATCTCTGGGAGGTAACCGAATATCCAGATGTCATGCCTCCATCAAAAAGACAGATGTCTGGTCGTCCAAAGAAGAAAAGGAGGTTAGAGCAATGGGAGTTGCAGAAAAGTAGCACCAGAATGTTAAAAGGAGGATTACTCAAGAGATGTGGCGTGTGTAGGGAACCTGGTCACAACAAGAAAAAATGTCCCCAGAGAAACCAAGCACAGCAAGATGGACAACAACCCAGTTCATTGCCTGAGGATCAACCAGATGGAGAACAACCAGTTCAGAGCTGAAGAATATTATATGTTTTAGTTATAGTAACAGACATGTGCTTTAATTATCGGTTTATGTTTCAGTATGTAATAGACTAAAGCATCCTATATAATGGTACTTCTGTGAACAATGGATCAGTACTTTATGGTTTATATTTCAGTATGTAATTGACCAAAGTATCCTATATAATGGTACTTCTTTGAACAATGGATCAATACTTTTTGGTTACAGACATGTGCTTTATTTATCAGTGTTTTAATATACAAATGTTGATTTTGACATTCGCACTTTCTTTATTGGAGTTGAGTTGTTTATTCAGGTCCCAAGAATGGGGAATGAAATTGGTCCTGCCTTCTGTATGTTTATTCAGGTCCAACTGATGGAGCCTTTATTAAAGTCATTGTTTTACAGCTTATACGCACGTGTTATGCTATAAATAGGGAACAATTAAAGTCATGGTTTCAAAATAAATCATGTTATGCTATTCAGGTCCCATTCATGAAACCAAAGAAATTTAACTCATGGTTTCCAAAATATCTTTAACAGACACAACAATTAAACTCATTTCTTCCAAACTATCATTTCATTAAACATAAGATACATCTTCATACCAAACAGATAAATTGCAAACTTATACAAACTGATACAGGGCAAACTTAATACATCTTCATTAAACATATGAAAATTATACAACTAAAACCAAAACACAACTAACTTATCAAGCCCTACCAATCAACATTGCAATGATAACGATGTTCATTACACATACAACACTAACAACCCCAACCAAAATTTTCATCCAACTTTGAACACCCATCACAGCTGTCTGCACAGAAGCTATCTTCTTATCCCTTTCATTTTCAAAACTCTTCACCAACCTCTCATCATTTGCTTCCAACACCTCACAGCTAACACTTTCTTTAATTCCCCAATCAGTGCACCATTTGAAGTAGTTGCATCCACCATTTTCACTTCCAACCTTATACCTAGGGCAACCCCAAAATTTTTTGCCTCGATTCTTAACAGTTTTCGCAGTCCTCAACACAAAGTTTTCTCCACAATGGCATATGATCGAACCATCATTCCTGTTCCAGCCTCCATCTCCACCAGAGCTCACAGAGCGCAAATACTTTCTTCGACACTCATTGCAAGTGGATGAGGAACAAGAATGACCCATGGACATTTTTTCTTCTTCATTTATCGCACTTCCCTCTTTCGAAAATTCACAAGCTTCCCAATCTTCAACAACAACGAACACAAAACAACCCACTCACATTTTTTGCTTCTTCAGCTTTCGCACTTCTCCCTTTCGAAACCCCAGTTCCTCTCAACTTAATGAAAAATCCAATATGAATCCCATATTTAACTTCATTTTAAGCTAAATGATATATTTCAGAAACCAATATTATTTTTTTTGTCAAATTCCACATTTCATCTGATCATTGACACATTTCATCACTACAAAGGCCACCTGTACATACATTAACACCTCATCCACTGTGTTGTCCAAAAAGTTCACGGCATTATCTTTTTTTAACGGAAAGAGTCAATTTGATTGAAATTGACTCTTTTGAAGATCAAATTGGAAGTTTTAATAAAAGGGGATGAAATTAGAAAAATATTTCAAAAATATGGACGATTAAAAGGTTTAAACCAGTAAATAAATACAAGTGAGACATAAAGAATATAAATTTGAATTCTGATGACATTGTTATAAATGAATAATAAATATAAAAATAGATGGAATATTCAACTTGAAAGGTATTAAAAAATTTTAAAACTGTTAAAAAAGTTGTAATTGTTGAATGGCCTTTACTATTATTAATTAGATATATTTTATATACTATTTTCACTAAAATTTATGTATTCTAATTTAAATATGGGAATATTTTTATTAATGAGAAAAATGTTATTAGTTCTTATTCTATAAATTATTTAATTTCTAACATTTAGAAATATGTGAAATTAATCATTTTTATATTTAAAGTTATATTTATTAACAGTTTTTTACTTACAAATTTGAAAAACAAAATTCTAAATTCACATGTTTTCTAAATTTTGAGTATCGAATCATTTTAATTAGGAAGTAAAATTAAATTTTAACAAAAAATATAAAACTACAAATCATTTTAATTCTTTTTATTAATTTAACTATTAAAGTAATGCTTTGATACTATGAAAACTGAAATTACGTGTAAGCATAATATAATTAAGAAATCTTACTTAGTTTTAATATATATATATATATATATATATATATATATATATATATATATATATATATATATATATATATATATATATATATATATATATATATATATATATATATATATACGTCTATTAATTTCAAATCACGGAAACTACAAAATTATTAATGACGCTCATTATTAAAATGTGTTAAAAAGTAAAAAAAAAAAAATAAAAGTCATCATGTTATTATAGTTTTGAAGTTATAAAGAAACCCATTAAAAGAAAAATAAATGAGTAATAGTCTTTGAAATTACAATAGTGCTATCATTTTTTTATACATGCAAAAGCTTTTACTTTTATTTTTCAATGTAAAATTTCAACTTATTTTAAATTTCTAACAATATTAAGTGAGTTTCTTCAATGGTGGAAGACCCCTGAATAAATTTAGGATTATTTTCGGTCTATATTATATTTGTCTGAAATGAAGAAAAATCAGGAAAGTTTGATATAGATGAATCTAATCAAACTTATACAAGAACACAAAAACACTACTTTAAATAAATAAAAAACTTAAAGAAAATATATTTATAGAGATTTTCTTATATTTTTATTGATTATTTTAATTTTTTATGGAATATTGAAATTTCAAAACTGAGATTAAATTTATAAAAAGATCAAATCATTGAATATGTTGGGAAGATGTTGGTTGAATTATCTCTGAATATTCACACTGGTTTTTGTTTTGGGATAATTATATTTCACAACTTTTTTCATAATATTTAAACATTTTGTACGTGTTATAAGGTCATTGGTCTAAAATTATGTTATAATAAATAATAATCATAAATACTGATATAAACTAATCACGTAATAACGTAAATATGTTAAAATATTGTAAAAAATGTTATTAAAATATCTTTATTTTTTCTTTTGTTATGTTATGGCACTCTTTTTCAAATAAGTCTTCACCATGTGATGAATGGCCCTACTGAAGCCATAAACAAAAACTTGTTAGCATTTCATTGGCTTTTCTTTCTTCCTTATCCTCATGACAGCAGTGAATTCAGCTCTATCTTCTTCACTACATTTCATCAACAAAAAATAAAAACACTGTAACTTAGTCTCCTTCATGGACCCCAAAAAAAGAAAGACAAAATGAAAATTTGGATACGGTTCAATCTGGAAATCCTGGACCAAACAAACACGTGGCATGCTACTAGGGTTTTTTCTTCTAAGAAAACATTAAATTATATACATAAAACAAGTTTCCTAGTTTTCTATCATCACTCTTCCCTTGATCGATGAAGTTCCTAATCACATCCTAAAGTTCATTTCATACACATATGTGGTTCAAGTTTCGTAACAAATCATTCATTAATTTATATTGAATGATTATATATATATATATATATATATATATATATATATATATATATATATATATATATATATATATATATATATATATATATATATATATATATATATATATATATATATATATATATATATATATATATATATATATATATATATATATATATATATATATATATAATTTTATAAAATTAGTTTGTAAGATGAAATTTTTCATCATTTATATATTTTAAATTGATTTTGTTTTTAGTTATATGATATTTTTAACAATATAAAAGTAATGTATCATGTAAAGATAAATGAATTACTTACGTAATTAAATTATTACTCCAATATACCAACAGTAATATTATAACATAATATTATGTTATCTAAGAACAACTCTTAGAATATGTAAACTAAATATAAGGAATTCATCTTTGAAATAAATATCAGGAACTAGAAAATTATTTAAATAACGTTAGTCTAGGAAAATCAAAACAAAAAACAAAACAAATGTCACACTCTGGTTTGGTTACTTCGTATAACATTGAAAACTTGCCATCTGCAATGTAACAAATGGTTTAGGAAACTAAAACAATAAATTATAAACGACACTAGGGCTTAGTTTTAAGTTGTTGGCTGTTTTATGTTCATTCATGAGAGTAGTTGTTTTCATGACTCATGATAACCACACCTCAAGTGGATGTTACAATGAAGATGACAAAATTTATATTTGGTATTAAGATGTTTTGGTTGTTGTTGTTCAATTAAAATTCTAGCTTATAAACCTTTAATAACACCTTTTATTCGGTCTATGGAAAGAAATCTCTAATTTAATTAAAAAATGTAAAATCACTTAAGAAACAAAGACAAAAAAAACAGACATGTTGCATCTAGCAATGTATTGGGGACCCCAGCTGAAAATTGCAAAAGTCAAAGACCTAAAGTGTAGTAAGAATATGAGTGGGGGGTGACTTGCAAACAATGGCAAAAGAAAGTGATTCATTAATGAATATATAGTGAGATGTCAATTTAAGTGCTTTCTGTATGTTAATGTAGTAAAGATGGAAGTGGTTGGATATTTGGAGAAAACAACATAAACATCTTACATATTGAGGATGAGATGTGAAGTTTACCTGCAATTAGCCCTTTTCTCTGACTCATTCATTCTCTAAAAACTTTTCATGTTCAAATTAATTAATCAGATTTTCACTCAACTCCTAATTAAGTAGATTACTTTACAATTCATCACCATCTTTCGTATATATTGTATATATGTTATTTAAAAGTTTGTGTAAAAAATTAAAGTGATGACAAATTTTTAATATTTTTAAATTTTTTTCATCAATTATATAGAAATTAATGTAGAAACTACTAATTAATATTAGTTAAAGTCATTTACTTATGTAAGATGATAATCTCCGTTAGTAACTAATACTTTTTAAGTTTTGTTTATGTGTAGTTGATTTAAGGAGAAAATAGCAAAAAAATATGTTTTTGGTTTTGAAGTATTACGTAAAATTGGAAATGGATACAATTGAAACTTTGATTGGTCCTATATTTTTTAAAATATTGGTTTTTATTTTTATTTTTTTAATAATGTTAAAGTTTATTTTACGTGACAAAAGGCATGTTATGTGTTATTTAATAATAAAATTTTTATGTTAGTCTAGTCTATGTTTTTCACGATTAATTAAATAAAATAAAAACTATTACGTCACAATATTTTGTTCTTTCATTCTACCAAACTCAGTTTTGACCTTCACAAGAACATAACATATCCTTCATTCTTCAAACATAATACTCATATTCATACATCTTCTAGTACCAAACTAAGAGAAATGTTCAAAACTATCTTTGTATCCACTAACAAGGACAAACACATAATACTATTACCTCACACTTTATCACCTTTTTTTATTCTCCATTATGAATCTCATAATCTTCTCCACGTTAGTGTTAATGTCTGTAAGCTCACTACAAAAATACTTAAAATTATCGACAGACTTTTAGCAACGGATATATATCTATCGGTAAATATTTATTACGACGGATATATATCTATATTTTTTAAAATATTGGTTTTTATTTTTATTTTTTTAACAATGTTAAAATTTATTTTACGTGACAAAAGGCATGTTATGTGTTATTTAATAATAAAAATTTTATGTTGGTCTAGTATATGTTTCTCACGATTAATTAAATAAAATAAAAACTATTGCGTCACAATATTTTGTTTTTTCATTCTACCAAACTCAGTTTTGACCTTCACAAGAACATAATATATCCTTCATTCTTCAAACACAATACTCATATTCATGCATCTTCTAGTACCAAACTAAGAGAAATGTTCAAAACTATCTTTGTATCCACTAACAAGGACAAACACATAATACTATTATCTCACACTTTATCACTTTTTTTTATTCTCCATTATGAATCTCATAATCTTCTCCACGTTAGTGTTAATGTCTGTAAGCTCACTACAAGAATACTTAAAATTATCGACAGACTTTTAGCGACGGATATATATCTATCGGTAAATATTTATTACGATGGATTTTGAATTCATTTAATCGACATAAAAAATCAGTTGTAATGTGTATGTCATTTTTCATCGATAATGCGTATTTTCCTTATCGACAGAAAAATCTGTCAATAATGGAACAGAAAAATGATCAAAATTTTCTTGCCCATTTTTCACTTACCAATGACATTTTTCGAGAAAAGAATCTGTCGGTAAAGGAAATATGAATTACCGACGGAAAATCCCTTGGTAATAGAACGATAAAATGAACGAGAATTTTTTTGCCCATTTTTCACTTACTAGCAACATTTTTCAACGAAAAAATCTGTCGGTAAGGAAAATACGCATTATCGATGAAAAATCCGTCGGTAAATATCTGTCAGTAAAAAGAGCAAAACTTCTTGTCCATTTTTCCCCTCTATCTGCTAGAGGCATTATTATTTTGCCTTCTCTCTCGCAATGTTCATTTTCATTGCCTTCTCTCTTGCAATATGCCTTCCTTTATGTCTCCATCTCAACTCAAGTCATGATAGCTTTGATGCACCTCCATCTCCGTTCAGCAAAGCCGCCATCTCCATCTCCACTGAGATCATTAAGGTCTTCTATTCCATCTTCTTCTTCTCTACAACCACTATCAGCATCGTTCAATGTCTTTTTTCTTTCCCTTTCACGCTTCAACCATTACCATCGTTGTGCAATGCTACTTTTGTCCTTCCCTTTTCACGCTCCAAGCACTGCCACCACTGGGAAACACCACTTTTGTCCATTGTAACGATTCTGAAAAACTGTTTCAAGATGAAAGAAAGAAGAAGAACGATTGGTGAAAATGATTTTGTCCAGTGTAATGACCAAAGCCAATGTTTTTCATCACTATGAAAATATTCTGGATCAGTAAAGATGAAAGAAAGAAGGAGAGGGAGAGGAAGAACGGGGAAGAAGATGAACTAGATCGGTATGTTTACCGACCGATGTGTTCCTTCGATAATTACCGATGAAATAAAAACTATGTCGATAAATTTTACCGACGAATGTTTGGTCGTCGATAATTCGTCGGTAATTTTAATTTACCGACAAATTTTGCGTATTACCAACAAATTCTGATCGTCGGTAATATCAGTTTTTATTGTAGTCAACCTCACCATTCATAAGCACCAAAACATCAAACCACCAAACAATCTCAATCCTAACAACTTTCGTTGAACAAAAGATACAATAAGTAAGAAACAAAGGAAAACAGAGGAAAACCTCCACTAACCTTCATGTTTCCTCCCTTTCATATAAAAAAACTCACACCCACTACCAATAACCAAACAAGATTCGCAAGGAGAGGTGGAGTGTATGGAATTTGTGTGACGTTGGCAAGCAGAAAGGACCACATCCACCAAGAGAGGAGGAACGTGCGAAGTTTGGATGACATTTGAGGCAACTCTAGCTTTGAACGACATCATCGGAAACTGTTTCAGCCGTCAATGGGGGAGGTGAATCATAGTGGTTGTGACGTGTTTGTCTCCTATATGCGAATGGAAGAAAAAAAAAGAGGGGATGACGAACATTAATGACTTTTTCGATAGTGGTCGACATCCTAGCTAGCCAGAGAACACATGGTCGCCCGAGCTAGGACTGGATTGCTACTTTGGCTTGTTGAAGCAGAGGTTTTGTTGGTTGATGCAAGTGGAGCCGACAAGACCTCTGAGAGGGGCCGATGTCGCCAGAAGTTGTGTTGGCCAAGTTTTTTCCTTAGTAAGTATATCCTCACTTTTTTAGTTCAATCATCAATAAAGGACAGGAAATACTTGTTACCTCTTGGAGTCTTAACTTGAATACGTCCACAAACATCTAAATATACAACTCTTAATTTTTCTATTGTTTTTTGAGGCAAAAAATTGTTGAAGTTGTTTCTAGTTTGTTTGCACTAGTCGCTCTCCTTACAAGTCTTCAAGAATTTCAACATAAGGTAGTCCCTCAACCATGTTACGATGACCTAATTGATACAAATCTATGAAATATAAATGTCCATATCGAAGATGCCACAACTATTCTGTTTGACTTTCTAATGTGGTAAAGAATTGAAGCTTCGAAGCCTTCATGGCAACTCGAAATGTTCTGTTTCGAGACAAATGAGCTTGAATGAGCAACCTTTAAATTTTTTTCAAAAATACTGAGATAATTATCCTCGATTGTAATCACAAAGCCTTTTTGCAATAGTTGGCCTAGGCTTAATAGATTGGTTTTTAACCCTAGTACATGCAACACCTCCTGAATCATGATTTCTTTGCTATCATTATTCTTAGCACCACTCTTCCTATGCCTTCTACTATTATGCTACTATCATCAACAAACCTTATCTTACCATGTGTTGTTTAATTGATTTTGACAAACCATAGTCTTTTCTAACAATCATGTGAGTCGAGTAGTCTGAGTCGAGATACCATGATGTATCATCTGATTAGTTTGTGCTCATTTTGACCATTAACATTATTCCTTCAAAGTTTGATGTGTCATCTTATATCAAATATGCTTGATTTTTTGATTTGTTCTTGTCTCTCTCCTTCCCAACATTCTTATACAAAAATACATAATAGAACCAAAAAAAAATAGTATAAAGAATTAACAATCATAACCAATTATTATATCATAATTTTACCATTTAGTAGTTATATTTGTCAAAAATAATTTCAAAATTAATATTATATTAAGTGAAAAATGCATAAAGAAGACTAGTTTACCATATGTTCAACCCAAGTAAATTAAATTTTTAATAATTTGAATTCAAAATTAACTCATATCAATATTTCAATTTTTTAAAAACTTAATCTAATTCGAATTCATGATGAACTAGATTAATTCACTGATTCAAATCCATTTTCACAGTACTTAACAATTAACAAATTTGACAAATGTTAACTTAGTGTTATCAAGATATACCGTTACGTTATTTTTAATGAAACTTTGATTCAATACGGATAACTTTAAGAAGTATGGAATCGATTAAAGAATACAATAAGTCTATTCTGCCGACAAACCCATGCTAAAATGTCAGAAATGGACACAATGAAGAGCATTATTCATAGTAAAAATTTATGGGTGATGACAAAGTTGTTGATACGATGTGGTTAATTAGTCAAGCTTTCGCTATTAACATGTCTCATGTTTGTTAAAACTACAGACAACTCACTAACATAAATGCATAACTTAAGTCATTTTTCATGCCCAAAACTCCCCAATCAAATAAAGTTTTTGTGATCCTTTATTATGCTTTTCTCATCGACTAGTCATTCTTTTCTTCAGTCAACACTTTCAATAGTGAGATACAAATTCAACATACTTGGACATAGGCTAAGAACAATAACTGCTGGAATTGGATAAACTCAAGAAGCTAGTGCCACAAAAATAAAATAAAAAAATTGTGTTGTGGTGTTTCATTTCATCATAAAAGACTACCAACATGTCTTTGTTTCCCATGTTCTTCGCCACAAATTGGGTTTGTAAACTTAATTATCTCAATAGTTTAATGCTGAACGAAACTTTGATAACTATTAGTTTTTGTTTTTAATCAAATCCCAAGTTTTATTTTTGGTAATTTCATTTTTAATGAATATACTATGTATCACTAAAATAAAATTATAAATATTGATAAAGAATAATATCACAAATATGATCATATCATTAAATATAAACCTTTATATAAAAGACTCACATCATTCCAACCTAAAACTTTAAAAAATAATTATAAATTTTACCTTTATATGTTATTTAACTTTATATTTTTATATAATATAAAATTTAGACTCATTCTTAAATTCACAATAATATAACGTACTGTTAATTTTGACGTTTGAAACTTTGCGTTTTACCCTTAAGAAAATGTTCTAAAAGATTTAAATATATATATATATATATATATATATATATATTTAAATTATTCTTGTTGACTTATTATATATTTTTCCTCTAATGATTTGAGTTTTAAGGTAATTGATTTTTGAAATTTGTAAGTAGTAGTTTTATAGTTTGTGAGGTCAAAAACTAGAAAGAGAAGCGAAGATAAGAGTAGCACGCAAGAGTTTGTTTTCCTATTTGCCTATTAAAATGATGTCCGTTGAAAATGGACTACCAATCAATGTTATATTTGGACGAGAGTTACAGTGAATTGTTATATTAATTTTATTTTAAAAATTAAACTATTATTAAATAAATTTGTTTAAACTAAATTCGAGAATAAGTAATATACAGTAATTCAAAATAATTTAATTAACTCAAATCATAATAGTGTCATTCTCTTAAATTTTTATATAATTTGGTTCATTTCTTTCTAATCACTTTTAGGATTTAATTATAATAAATATTACTTAGCTATTATAATGGTTTAATTAAATTTTAAGTATTTTGTAAATTTAAATATTTCTAATTAAGTTAATATTACAAATTTTCATTTCATTAAATAAATAAAATGTATATTATTCATAACATAACTACTTTTATATTTTCGTCTTGAATTCAAAACCTATAAACTTGCTTATTTTTTCTTTAATATCTTCCAATTAGTCAGTTAACTCTCATTTTTTCGAAAAAGAGTAAATTGATTGATAAATGGATATTTTATGTATCTTAATACTTTATTAATGGTTTTATAACATAAAACTTTTCTTTGTTTTAGAAGTATTCATAATGTAAAATCTCAACAAGTCTAAGAGAAATATGTAAGAAAAACATCTCACCCAATGAGAGAAATTGAATTAAAGTCTTATTACTTAAATAATTCAATAGTGTGAAGAAGTAAAAAAAATTATAATTATAAAAGAAATGAAAAAAGAAAGAAGAAAAAAAATGATGTTGATGTGAGTATGGTTGTGATGATGGGTTGAGTAGTGAGGCCCAACACGTAACAGATATTTTGATTGAAGAAGTTTCAATTGTTTCGGCTTAACGTTACATACAGTGATGATGGGCTGATTCAGACAAAAAAGAAGGTTCCAAGAAAACAAGGTTTTTCAAAAGTGTCAACTTCTACGTCACGTTACTGTTGGACTCTTACTGGGCTCTCCCAATCGAATGGGCCTGTTACTTTCCTCCATATTTAAGTTAAGTTTCATTTCATTGTATGTTACTTTTCGACTCTTCCAAAAAATAAAATGTTATTAAGAAAAGGCTCTTCCTTCTATGTTCATATTGTAAAAATATTTTATTTTAATATTAAATATGCTAAATTAAAATTTATTTCTGTTTTACAATTTTAATATATTATTGTTTTAAATTTTAAAAATAAATAAATATAATTATTTTAATTATTTTTTACATGTTAAATGACGTTTTAAGTTAACATTTGAGTTTGAATATTAAACTGTACAAATAATTGAAATAATTCAAATTTTAGACTAAAACATCTTTTAACACATAAAAAGTTTAACATAATTGTAATTGATTAGAAAAATTATTTCTTTACACTTTTAAAGTTTGAAAATCAGATATCAAAATTTAAAATATAAATTAATTTTAATTTTGAATCAAAATTTAAAAACTAAAAATATATTTAACTATTTATTTCATACCTTCACAAAGTTTTCTTGAAATATTTAACCAAATCAATTTTCACTAAATATGCTATTTTTGAAAAGAAATTGTACTGTATGTTATGTACCAGTCAGTATAGGAGAAATCAGTTATCCTGAATACCGATCGACCCAGAAGTAAGACTTATCCGATTGGTCTGGCGACATGAGTAAGAGCATTAATGGTTAATTAATAGGTTTAATGGGTACATCAAATGCGAATATATGGTATTGATGAATGATTAGCATATTATATTGTCTAAAAATATACTGTATTAATGGATGATTAATAGGTTTGACGATTATGAAACCTATAAATACAAGAATAATGACCAGGTAAAGACACTTTCTGAGTAATCACATAAATCTACTTGTAAAGCACATATATGACTTGAGAGTCAGAGTGTTTTCTGTAAGTCACCTGTTTGAAAAGGTATTGGAAAAAGAAGGAACAATTAGCCTTGGTCCTATTTAACCAGAACAGAAATTAAAAAAAAAATCACATGAATAAAATATAAACATTTATATAACATTATTTCTAATTTAAAGCTTTTAAAAGTAATAGATACTCTTATTCTCCTAACATATACTCACAATATTTTGTTGACATACAATACGTGTTTTCACAATTTTGTTAAAAGATTAAATTTCTGAAAAGTAATGGAAAGTTTTAATAGAAATTTGGTGGTGCGAATGAATATACCATAAGTGTTATCTTTGGAGCAATGGTGATTGTCATTTTGGTTTGGTGGTTGCTTGAAATAGAATTATGGCAATTAAAGGTTTTAGCCTGAATACGGATGAGGTTGGTTGGACTTTAAATTAAGATGTCTCGTGGTATCTATTTCCACCGTACAATAACAATTACGTCAACCACTTAATATCTTTTTTATTTCCCATAATCAAACACCAAAACACACATACCGATAACGAATAAATTAAGTGACTATTTGATAGTGATATTTTAACTAGGAAATAAATTACGTTAAGAACAAAATATTTGTATTCTCTAAATTTAAAGTTTCTAAGAATATTGGTCGTTGATTCTGACCATACACAATTTTTTCTATCGATAATTAAAAAAAACACTTAAAAAGAGAAAACTTGTAGAATATTGAAAAATAAAGTTATGATTAGTTTCTATAACAATAAAAAGAAAAGAGTAAAGAATTCAAATTCCATTTTTATTCGTTGAAGTTGACCTCAATTTTAAAATTCCTAGAACATTGTGTTGCATAAATGTGAAATTATGGAAGTTTTTGCCAAAAAGCATGGTGGAAGGAAGGAAAAGATGGAATATGCATAGGGGACAAGAATTCAATTTTAATGGTGACTTTGTCGATGAGGCTTAATGGTTTCTTGTACTCGCATAATTGATGAAGAAGCCAGAGTGGGATACCTTATAACAATCACACTAATTTAAGTTTTGGTGGAAACATCAAACATGTGTAAGACATTCATTTTTCTAATTTATTTTCTTGAAAAAGGAAAAATTAAGAGAAAGATAATAAATAAGAAAATAAAATAAACAAAAAAAATGTTTCCAAACGAATATAAATAATGACTAAAAGGTGAACTAAATTTCTTTAAATATTTATACAAGTAAAAAAGGAGAAAAATAAAACTACATTTTAAAAGAAATTATATATTATTTGTACTTATTTATATACTATAAATCTTGTTTTATTTTTAGTCAATAAAAAATCTCTAAGAGACTAATGATATATATATATATATATATAACATGAAAATCCTTATGTCAAGACATAAATCTCAATATAAAACTAAACATTATTAATGATGATATGATAAGAAATTAAAGATTATTAATGATGATATAATAACAAATTATACGAATATCTAACCAACAACAAATTTTACTAAAATAAATGTTTAAATGACTTTAAAACCGTTTTACAAAACAAATTTCAAATCTAACTTAATATTATAAAGACTGATTTATAAAATAATATTTATATTTATTTATTTATTATAAACTCATTTTATCCCTCACTTAAAAAAGAAATAAGTGTTGAAAGTTAGTGAACATCAACGTTTAAATGAAAATAATAGTATATAAAAGGGAAAGGTACGTAGTGTGGGAGGTTACATTCTCTTTTACAGGGCATAGGTATAGGTGACTCCCCACCCTACTCAAACAGCGCATGCATGAGGCAAAGTTGGTAAAATATAATAATCTCCAAAACTATTCCATATTTTCTTATTCTTAATCTTCTTTGGTTAAATATTCTTTAACATAAACATGTCCCTATGCTTATAATAACACATGTAAAATATACTGCTTTTACAATAAAACATCATTGTTTATACACTTTTTTTCATCCAAAATAAATTGTAATTTTACATATATGACGCACACCACTCCTATGCTATAATTGTTAGATACAAACAAAGTCTTACATCAGATAAAATAAGAGATGGATATGACTTCATATACATATATCTTTATTGGTAAGAAATTTTTTAAAATAGTACTAAAAATAAATTCGTGAAGACTTGGTCTAAAGTAAAACATATTTTACGAGTGTTTATGTTGAACCTTCTTACGATAATAACCATGAAGTATGAAGAAAAGATACATTCTTTATAATGAAATTAAGACTAAAACCGAATCATGCTATATCTTACACTCCTCTTCTTGTTTAATTGGTTATCAAGTTAAGAAAGTCAATTATCTTTTATTGTTTTTCATATATATTAGATATTTATATACCAAAACTCATCATAGAAAAATACATAATATATCTTAGCATAGATTTCATTTCTAAAAATCATGTACTCCTTATTATACAACAAATAAATATTTTACATCACTTATTCAATTTTTAGTAAGACAACTTTTCCATTTTCCTAGTTCTTTATGTTAAAAAGGAGAATATGGAGCCATCCACCCTTCCACTGTCTTTTATTTTAAAAGATAAAAACGGGTCAATGATTTCTTAAACTTCTTGGATCCGCTCCTGTGATATACATGATTTAAGATTATATAAAGTTGAAAGTGTAAAACTTTTAAGAATTTAATATTTGTTGTGCATGCCATTTATATGGTTATGAGGAAAATCTATAATTTGTGACGGAATGTAATAAAATTCTAATTATATTTGTTAAAACGATCGATAGAGTTATAAATATGAATTAAAAGTTTAATACTAAGTATGAATAAGAAAATTGAATAATATATGTGAAAAAAATTACAAATATTAAATTTTAAGGTTTGTATAGTTTGAAAATAATGTCATGATTTTTTAAATATAGAACTCATAACATATGGTGATGAATCTCTTGAAAAATGAACTTTAGTTCTAATTTAAAAAAAAAAAGTACAAAATAAGAATTAGAAAGAGAAATAATTTGAGTAGGCAGAAGGAAAAGTAGGAAGATTAGAAAAACCGTGACATAGACACGTAGGTAGAAAGTAAGATTGAAAAGTAAAGAAAAGGGCAAAGATTTTAGACAAATTGTTGCAAAAGTTAGAGAGCATAAATAAAAGTTGAGAGAAAAGTGTGTAGAAAAACTGAAAAAGACTATGAATTCTTGCTATCCAATCGCATCAATGGAAAATTTATAATGGTGAAGATTATTTAATAAAAAAATAATAAAGGAAAAGCTAAGTGGCACTATTAAAAGAAGGTGGATATCCGTGATGTGTCCGCTTTATTCACTGTGAAAAGGATTGGTTGTACATGATTCATAAACTAACAATAATTACCAAAATTTCAAAACATTATTAAAATTATGGAAAAATTAAATTCTTAAAGAAATTAAGAAGTTAACATTCTTCAAAGTGAGAATATGTATATCGGTTCAAATAAATTGATTCTTGGTGATTGATTTTGAACTGATTTGTAGCTATTGTGGTTGGTAAAATAGATAGAAACACCTAATGGAATCAATCATGCAAACTGATATACTTTACATAATTATGGTTTTATGTAAACTCGTCGCGTTAGCCAATCATTATTGAACAAAAATAAAAATTCTAAAATCCAGTGAGCTACAAATTTCACTCATTAAATCAACCATAATTTAATAGACGAGCCTACTGAAACAAGATCGTAAAGCCTTGGTTGCTTTGTTAAATGAGTTCGTAGAGCCTTGGTTGTTTGGTGAAAAGAACTATCGGTGGACGAATAATATTTTGAAAAATCTAGAGAGTAGTCAATAGGCGAGGGTTCGGCTCGCCAGGAAAAAGTGTGAGATTTTCGGTCTAGTGAATGGTTGTTGGACATCCAATTCCCTATTGAGCGAAAATATATTTTACAAAATCCAAAGAGCTCTCAAGGAACTAGTCGCAGGGCAACCTAAAGATTCAGTAAGCGAGTGAACCTCCTAGAGGTAGTCGTTGGGCGAGTGAGAGAGGTCATTGGGTGAGCCTTTTTTTTTTTGGGAAACCTCCAATTGGTTTTGTTGGGTAAGCTAGAGAGATCGTTTTACGAGAGAGGGGAATTTTGGGAAGGAAATTGATATTATTTTAAAGAGGGAAAGTGTTATAGGTTGAGTATAGCTTAGGTATTGGCTAAAATCTACTGAGATATTAAATGTTTTTGTATGTGATATGTATAAAGTATTTCCATGGAGAAAGTGCTCTATTGTGTGGCTTAGGATATGTATTGAATAGAGATTTCTTAACAAGATTATCCAAACTTTATTATGATACAATCTTATCCAGGAAAAAGTACGATATTTTTTAAATTTGAATCCTCAAAAGACACAATAAATATAAATCAGAGAAGAATGTGGAATAAGATCGAGATGGGGACACCATAATCCAGTAGATTGATAAGTTAAGTGAAGCTTCGCCACAAAGATGTTAATCTTTGATAAGAATCAGAGTTATAATCCAAGAACCAAGAGAATTCTCAAAGAATGCAAATGGATATAATGACTCAAAAGTGTCTACATATGTATTCGGTGCCCCTATATATAGGTACAAATGTTTAAGGCACCTAAGAAATCTTAAAAGAAAGCCCAAAGACATCAAACCTGAAAAATAACTTGAAAATTAAAAAAAAATGAATTATTTTTAATTAAAAGAAAATTACAAATATTTTTAATTGCCTAAATTGTTGTATAATTATGCTCCAAGTCATGATCTTCATGTCCCTTGAATTTCAATCTTTATTGAGCATCATGAGCCTAGAGGAGATTTTTTCTTTCAACTATTTGTTTCTTGACCTTGTCATAGGTCTTCTGAATTGCAATGACTTTTTCTCAAGTTCTTTTTCTATAAGAACAAGAGATAGTCATCTATCATTCCCTCCTTCTTGAAGTGAATTTTTCCTCAAATTAGTACCTACATCACATGGAGACAAGTCATTAATGTTGAAAGTAAAACTCACCCCAATAATCATTAGGTAGTTCAACTATGTAAGCATTATCATTAATTCTCTTAAGAACTTGAAAAGGTCCATCTCCTCTAAGTAGGAGCTTAGATTTCCTTTTGGAAGGAAACCTCTCCTTCCTAAGGTGTACCAACACCTAACCTTCAGACTCAAACTTCATCTTCTTCTTCCTTTGGTTAGCCTTAGAAGCCAATTTCTCCATCTTTTTTTTCAATTTGTGCCTTCACTTCCTTATGCAAGTTCCTAACATAAGTAGCTTTGGTAAGACCATCTTTGTTAGTCATAAAATCAATATTATGCAAAGGCAACAAATCCAAGGGATCTAGAGGGTCAAAACCATCGACTACCTCAAATGGAGACATATAAGTAATAGAATGAACTACCTTATTATAAGAAAAATCCGCATGAGGTATTCATTCCTCCCAAGTTCTCAAATTTTTATTTACAAAGCATCCGTTTGAGAAAGAGTACGATTTACTACTTCAATTTGTCCATCCGTTTGAGGATGACACGTTGTAAAGAAGAGAAGTTTTGAACCTAACTTACCTTAGAATACCTTCCAAAAATGGCTAACAAAATTTACATCTCTATCTGACACAATGCTCCTTGGAATACCATGTAGTCTCACCACCTCCTTGTAAAATAAATTGGCCACATGGTTGGCGTCATCACTCTTATGGCAAGGAATGAAGTGAACCATCTTTAAGAACCTGTCTACCACAACAAAAACATAATTGTTTCCTCCTTTGGACCGTGGAAGTCCCAAAACAAAATCCATAAAAATATCGGTCCAAGGAGAGTCAAGAATAGGTAATGACATAAATATTCCATGATGCATAGATTTAGATTTAGCACGCTTATAAGCAATGCATCTATTAGAAAAGAAAAACACATCAGGTTTCATGTAAGGCCAAAAGAAATGATCATGTAATTAATCTAATGTCTTTTGAATTCCAAAGTGTTCCATTAACCCCCCTTCACGAGTTTCTTTGACAAATAATTCTCTTATTGACCCTTTAGACACACACAATTTAGTTGCCTTAAAAAGAAAGTCATATTGTCTATAAAATTCATTAAAGGTTCCTTTTTCATAATCTTTATAATTTTTTCCAAAATCATGATCATCATCATAGAATTCCTTAAACATTTCAAAATTGAGCACTTTAGTTTCAACCATTGACAATAAGGCATGTCTCCCAGATAAGGCATCAACTACAACATTTGCCTTGCCATGTTTATGCTTAATAACATAAGGAAATTATTCAATAAACTCTACCCATTTGTCTTATCTCTTATTGAGCTTGCCTTGGCTTTTAATGTATTTAAGGGATTCATGATCACTATAAATTACAAATTCCTTAGGAAGAAAATAATGTTGCCAAGTAGGCTCTCATTAAGGCATGTAGCTTTTTGTCATAAGTGGAATAGTTTCTCACTATCCCTTTCAACATTTCATTAAAATAGGTTATAGGATTCCTTTCTTGCAAGAGAACACCTCCTATGCTAACATTTCAAGCATCACACTCTATCTTAAAATATTTTTCAAATTTTGGTAAAGCAAAGATAGGTGCATGCGTGAGTTTGTGTTTGAGACTATCAAAAGCCTCTTATTGTTCCTTTCCCCACTTAAACTCCACATCTTTCTTAAGAATTTCATTTAATGGGGCTGCTATGGTGCTAAAACCCTTGATAAACCTCCCTTGGAAATTAACCAAGCCATGAAAACTTCTCACCTCACTTACATTCTTAGAAGTGGGTCAATCCCTAATGGCCTTGACTTTTTCTTTATCAACTTGCACTCCTTTAGAGTTAACTACAAAACTTAGGAAAACAACTTCATTTATACAAAAAAAGCATTTTTCCAATGAAACCCACAACACTTACATTATGTTGTCTTTCAACATACTGACTTGGGTTGTCCTTTGAAACTCAAAGCTTCTTCTTCAACACTCTTAATAACACTTTCAATATGCATGATGCACACACCAACAATAGTGGGGAGTTTATATATGAGAAAAACACTTATTATAAACCACCAATGTTACCTAACAATAGTTAATGGCGTGCAATGGTTATGTGAAGGAGTCCAACAAGTCAACATTTTTCAAATTTTCCATAATGTATATTCATGAATCTTTGTCCTCTTCATTCAGAAATCTCTGCCATTCCAGCTCAAATCAAAAGCAACACTGTTCATGGCAAAGAAAAGGTGCATGTGAACTCATCCTTACAGTAAAGAAAGGTTAGTGGAATCGGTTCTTCCTCACTTGGAATCAATTACACAGTTTAACCTAATATGTTCTGAAGTAAATATGGTAATGATGCAGGGTCATTTCGGAATTTCCTCATCAATCCACGCAAATCTAAGCAATTTTGAAGGATTGTAAAACCTCACCAATCCCTTAAGTCCACGCTCTCATTCGCTCTACAATCAGCGGAAATGAACAACTCAAATCCTCACACATCCATCTTCACATATCTACATGAATAACAACGTCCACGAAAACAAACATAGTGTTAGTGGTTGAAATAGTTAAAGTAGGAAGTATATGAAAATAAGTGTTTGAATTTCAATTTAAACTTGCTAAGAAATATGAAATTTGGGTAAATTTTATTTCTTTGAACTTGTTGCATGACTTTTTCATTTTTTTTTTTCATTTTTACTATTTTCGTTTAAGTGCATTGTTCTTGCTCAAGTAAAAACGTGACAAAATAAAGTAAATTTTTCTCAATTAATAAAAAAATAACAAATATTCTTCTTATATACTTTTATTTAAGTTAGACATTTTCACTAAATTTAAATTCTCACTAGGTATATTATCACTACAACTTAAAATCTAATATAAACTTTTTTTAATTAGAGTTAAGTATATTTTTAATTTCTAAACTTTAATGTAAAATTAAAATTCATTCATGTCTGAAATTTTGATACATATTGATCTTTAAACTTTCAAAATGAATTAATATATTCCTTTTTAATCCAATTATATTAATTTTTTTATGTGTCAAACGCATTTCGTGATAGTATTTGGATTGTTTATATCGTTTGGCACGTTTCCACTTCAATGTCTACTAGGAAACAAATTTGATAAGTGAAAAAAGTTTAATGTAGATGGATTAAGAAGACTATATTAATTTATTTTTAAAATTTAAAAATCAAAATATATTAAAGCTTTAGATAAAGACTAATTCCAATTTTGCATCAAAATTAAGAGACTAAAAACATATTTAATTATTATAAATTTAATAGGATGTTACATTTTTTTCATGTCTTTGATAAATAAAATAGAAAAATTTGATTAAATGTTTGGCATTTGATTATAGTTGTTTTTGTATTGGATTGTTGTTTTTTAATAAAAATAGAAGTATTATAAAAAAAAGGTTTTAATAAAATTCATGTGTGCTACTTTTATAGTATTTGTTTAGTTTATTAGAGATTTTAATCGTGGAAGAGGTTAAAGATTCAAAGGATAAATTCAATTTTAAAAATTGAGATTTGGACAAAAGCTATGAATTTTTAAAAATAGGAAGATAAAATGCTTCCATTGAAAGTGAAATAAAAAAAACAGTGATTAAATAAATTAGAAGGACAAAATTTGATTTAATTCAATATTTGAAATAAGAAAATTTAGAGAATACAAAATTTTCAAAGATAAATTATGGTTTCCTAATTCAAAGTTGAGCTGTCAAAACGTAAAGTTGTTGAATTTGATCTATGGAAGTACTCAACCATGGATTGATCATCAGTTTTTCTTTTATTTAAAATTAAATATTTTTTGTGGCATTTCTTTTCAAGCTTTTAATGGCGTTTGTTTCCAAATTGAAACTGTGGGTAAAAATAATATAGAAAGAAAGAGTGTGCGGCTCCTTGTTTTTCCATCAATTGCATTGCATTGAGCCCAACCCCAAAACCACGCGTTTGGAACTTCAACAATAATGGACCACAGAATGAAAATTCAACAACATATAATACCTAATTATCTTTTTTTTATTAATCCTATTTATTTTAACACCAAATAAATCTTTTTTACCATGTTATCAATAGTTTGTATCAATTAACTTCATTTATCGATAATTATTTTCAGTCATTTTCGTATCTACAAATATCAAAATTTGTTTTTTAATCTCTAAATCGAATTAAGATGTAATTTAATTCTTAATAAAGTACCTATCACTCCTCTAAAGAATAATATATACGTACACTTAATTTTCCAATAATTTTATTTTATCTTTTCTTTCGAAACTAAGCATAAAATAGTCTGGTTTTGATTAGTTACAAGATTTAATAAAATTGAAATATTCTCTCTTTTGGAATTTGATGGTTTAGTCATAATTTTGTATTTAAAAAATGTTTTGATTGTTCAAAGGAGGAAATTGTATATAACTCAGTGACTTTTAATCAAACCATGTGAAGTTTTTTAATGTGTTGGATTGGAACATAAATCCCGAGTCAAGCGTTAAGGATAATGAATCTTCACTTTTTAATTTCTTAATAAGCATATTTCCTTTAACCTGCCAAGAGTAGGGTAAAATTGTGACAAAATTATTAAACTCTAAAAAAATAATCACCTTGAGCATAATAATGTTATTTTAATGAACTTGAACTCAAAATATCATTAAATACATAATTATTTTTTAACAAATTTATACCAATTTAGTCATTGAAAATACATTAGTGCTTTTTCATTTTACCAAATTTAACCCTTATTATTTTATTTTTAATTAACTATTTAACCAAATTATTTTTTAATTATTATTAAAATTGTTTAAAATAATTATATCTATAAATATAAATTTGAATAATATTTTATTAATTAATTGATTTTAAAAAATTTTCAAAATCAAGATTCTAAAATATAATTGCTTTTATGTTTAATTTTTAATTTTATTAATAAAATATAGTTTATACATCTATTTATAATTTTATATATATATATATATATATATATATATATATATATATATATATATATATATATATATATATATATATATATATATATATATATATATTGAGGTAAGTATCCATAATCTTCATTTCTTTAAAATGGTAGGTGTTTCTATAGGACTAAAATCATGCATTAAAGAATTCATAAGAAACTCTTTTCTTCATTTTTTAGTCTTTAACTCGATATGTGTTCAGGTTCAGATATTGTCTAAATCCGAGAAGGGTGTGCATACAAAAGATACTTTAACCCTTAAGTTAGAGGTGTGTGACAAATGATAATAGATTATGTAACCATAAACGTAACTTAATTACTTCAAGAACAATGTTATTTATATTAGGTTTTATGGATTTTTACCGTATTGGACTTGAATCAAGTAGATGATTACCTTACTTAATTTTATTAGGATTCCACTAATTTGTTTTGTCTTAACCTCTGATAATTACAATTAATTCTTACAACCTTAATTGAAATGTCCTTACCGACATGATGTAGTGTCTTCTGATATGAGATCTGTAAGACCCAATAAAAGAAATATATATATATATATATATATATATATATATATATATATATATATATATATATATATATATATATATATATATGAATTGGTGTAGTGTTGAAAATTTATAGAAAGGGGTTTGTGGTCATGAGTTCAAGTTTTACCTTAGGTATTTTCCTTAACTCCTTGTTATCATTTTTTTGTTGTGAATGGAAGACATGTAGGACACATGTAATGAATGAAAAATAGAAAGTTTGATGGAATTTGATCATTGAACAAGTAAATGGCATAAGTGGTGGGTATGTTTTAATGTTTTATATTGCATTATTACTTGGTTTCTAGAAAGAAGAAATGATGACTAAATAGATTAGTATTTGTTTTGTTTGTTTCAAATTTATTTTGGTGCACTAGAAGATAGTATTTGGACTCCTTATTAGCTTGTGTTAAATTGATTTTGGCTTGTTGTTAGAGAGAAAAAGTATAAATGATTGGTCTTGATTATGATTGAGTGGAAAAGAAAAGTTGGCCATTGTAGTCAAGTTCCCTAACATTTTCCTAAAAGACAAAATTGGTGCTTGGTAGGAATTATGAAAGTAGATATGAGATTAATTTAAAAGGGATATTCAAATCACCTTAAGTAGAGTAATTACATAAGGTTGAAAGAAAAAAAAAAAGAAGAAGAGAGAGCTTGGTTCTTTCCTAACAACCCAAAAAGAAAAAAAAAATTAGTGTTTGTGAGAGTAGAAGAAGAGTATCCATTCTACTTCCTTAAAGGTGTGTTGAAGAAGAACCAAGAGGTGTGGAGGAATCTTGATATTACAACAAGAGGGGAGGAGTTTTTGTCACCAAGAAATCCTTAAAGATTTTCTAGAAACTAGAGGTAAGGGGAGTTACCTAGAATTGTCATGATTCATTGAGTTTTGTTGAATGATGGGAAGAGATATATGTTTGTAGGGGAAACTAAGCCTTATATAAAATATGATAATTGTATATTTCATGATCATATATCTGAATATGAGTATATTAGAATTTAGTATTGGTAGCTACTTACCTAATTTTGTGGGATTTAGTTTCCATATCCATGATTTCATTGTTTCTATATTTTCGAGTTACCTCAGTAAAATGTTCATATTTCCTTAATTCACCGTTAGATTAAGCTCAAATTTTGATATATGACTTCTAAGATATGTTATTTCGATTTGACCGTTCAGATTTGGGATTCAAATTATGTACCGAGAGCAGTTAATTTCGTAATTGTGAATAGATACATCACCACTTTAATTCTGCTACTAAGTTCCCTTGGTAAAACATAAATTTCTCCCTAGTGAACCGTTAGATTGATCTGCAATTTTGATATATGGACCATAAGAGATATTGAATTCTTTTGACCGTTCAGATTACAATTTGGAGAACTGTAAATAGAGGAATAAATTTCAGATGTTGGATTAATTTACTGATCACCTGATTTTCTGCTACTAAGCCCCCTCGGTAAAACATAAATTATAGTCAAGTTAACCGTTGGATTGATCTAGAATTTTGATATATGGTTTCTAAGGCATATGGTTTGAATTTGACCGTTAGGATTATCAATCTAATGTCCCAAGTAAGAGATAGGGATTTCGTAGTTTGATCTGATGTTCAGCTTAGTTCTACCTCTAAACCATCTAAGGAAAAATTTTACTGCAGTTGGTATAGTTGTCCAAAAATTATGATTCTGGTGCCCCAAGAAAGATTTTTAATTCTAGAATCCAATAAAACAAGAATTAACTAATTCGGAGTTCTGTGGAGAGAGTTATGAATAAAACACTGATCAAAGGTCAAAGCTGAAAATACCAGAACGTGAGTAAATTTACGATTTTTAACAATTTTACTGCAGTTAGTATAGTTATCCAAAAATTATGATTCTAGTGCCCCAAGAAAGATTTTTAATTCTAGAATCCAATAAAACAAAAATTAACTAATTCGGAGTTCTGTGGAGAGAGTTATGAATAATACATTGATCAAAGGTCAAAGCTGAAAATGCCAGAACGTGAGTAAATTTACGAGTTTTAACAATTTTACTGCAGTTAGTATAGTTGTCCAAAAATTATGATTCTAGTGCCCTAAGAAAGATGTTTAAGGCTAGAATCCAATAAAACAAGAATTAACTAATTCGGAGTTCTGTAGAGAGAGTTATGAATAAAACAATAAGCAAAGGTCAAAGCTGAAAATACCAGAAGTAACTAAGAGAGAATTGTTGATTTCTTTTGTTTGGTGTTATGTTAAACAATTATTGAGAATCGTTTTTTTTATATATATTGCTTAATTTGTTATTGGTTGATTTATACATATTATCGAGAATGTGTATGAATTCGTGATTGAGCACGGTTATTTGTTCGTGTCGTGTACGTTAACTATGTTAGTTACTAGTAAGTTCGTCAGACCTGTCCGCATTTAAATGCTATTTTAAAATTTGAGTCTCGCGTGAGACTGAGATTCGAGTGTCACCTCCCTTTGCGCGGGGAGGTGGATGTCTCGCCCAATGACTTCAGCTCGTGTTGAGTATAGTGCACTGTTGCGCGTAGTATCAGTGTTTTTACTCGTTAGTCCTTGAGGAGTCGGGGAGATAGGTCGGAAGTCGCGATGGAAGACGGCTCGAATCGTCTGTTGTTGAGAACAGGTTACGATGACGAAATACAAGGAACCGACATTAGTTTACGAAATGTTTGTCGTCGATGACATGTCTCACATTTGTTACATCATGTATCTCATTTTAGTCGGTGTATAAAGTGTGTATGATGCATTGTTTTTGTGATAATACTGGTTACTCACCCTTGCATGTTGTGGTTGCGGTTTCCACCTACGATGATCATACTTGTACGGGAGTAGATGATATTGCAGATAAAACTGGCATGGAATAGCTCGACGAGAGAGAGATGGGAAATAAAATTTGCTGGGGTTTTTATAATGGATTCGTATTTAAGTATGTTTGATTTGTGTTAATTTGAAGAACATATAAGATTTGGTTTGTTGTAATGTATGAACTTATGATGTGTGTATGGTTTGCTTCTCTATCTTAATGTATAAAAAAAAGTTATTTCATAAAATCGTACCCCAAGATTAAAATTTTTATATATATACAACCCTATTTTATTAGGGGTGTTACAACATGTGACGCCCGGGCACTGACGAGGGCGGGGAGTGAGCGGCTCCTGGCAGACTTCGAGTGGAAGGGGCACATGGATGAATCGAACATACACCGGAATGAGAGGGATCTGGAGACTGTATAGGTATGGGACTATACGGTTGAAGGATAGCTTAAAGGAATTGATTTGGCTACTCATATCACCAAATGCATTTGCTTTTCGGTAGCCTAGCCCATAAGAACTCCATGGTTAAGCGTGCTTAGCCTGGAGAAATTCTGGGATGGGTGACCTTCTGGGAAGTTTTCCCAGAAAGTGTGTGAGTGAGGACAAAGTACACTGGAAAGTCTCGTGAAATAAGTTGATACTAGGCAAACATTCATAAAATTTTAGATGATCTCGAGTATGTAATTCAAGATAATCTTGGATACATAGAGTAGACTATCTCGATATAGAAATAAGTTGATACTAGGCAAACATTCATAAAATTTTAGATGATCTCGAGTATGTAATTCAAGATAATCTTGGATACATAGAGTAGACTATCTCGATATGATTCAAATGAGAGTTTTGTAATGTCCAAATGGTATCAATATGATGCAAAAGAAAAAATTATGTTAATCAACCACTTCGTCTCATAGGTACAGTAAGCAGGAGTTTTTATTGACTTTTTTTTTATCACTTTATATATCTCTTTATATGATTTTGGTATTATAAAGCTTGAATCTCATTTTGGATATTCTCGAATACAATATTTACATTTTGTTCGTGTCAAATACTTATGAGTATGAATATACATTTAATATCTTTTGATTAATGTTTCAAACATATGTATATCAAAACTATTCAAAATTCCAATAAGTTTTTTTTTTTATGAAATATAATGCAAATATATATATATATATATATATATATATATATATATATATATATATATGTGTGTGTGTGTGTAAGGTTGGAGTGAGAGATGAAAGAGAAAAGATTGAGAGGAATGAGAAAGATGAATAAGAATTTAGGATTTCTTGTTTTTAGTTTTGAGAATGAAAATTATTTAAATATCCTTCACTTTAAAATTTAGAATCCATAATATATGAGAGTATTTTTGTCTACTATAATCCGGTACACATTATTAAAATATACCAACTGAAAAACAGTCGTACGCGCGTTAACAAACCCATATATATATATATATATATATATATATATATATATATATATATATATATATATATATATATATATATATATATATATATATATATATATATATATATATATATATATATATATATATATATATATATATATATATATATATATATATATATATATATATATATATATATATATATATATATATATATATATATTCAATTCTCATCTCCTTATCTTCTTTCTTTTCAATCTATTTTCATTTTCCGGTCGACATCCTACCAAACAAATTCTCCATAGTCAAAATTAAACTTTACTTTGAAGTTTTGTCTTTATTGTACCGATCATTTCATATATATTTTCTCTTTATGATGTACAGGGTCTACAATAGATATCATAAACAGTAAAAGAAAAATCTAATAATACCATAAAAGTGTAACACATTTATTAAAATTTTCTCATGTCAATTACTATTTGGGTCGATTTTAATTTTTGTATTAATAAATAATATAATGAGTATGAATTTCATTGAAGGTTATGATGTTGTTTACCCTTGCTCACATGCAGTGTTTCGTCCTCTAACCTAAACTGAGCTAGAAAAAAATCATATGAACCTTCCTGTTTTTCTTTTCCAAACAAACTATTAGCTTTGCCTAAACTGGCATGATGGTCTTATCAACTAAGTTCATATAATACCAAAAAAGAAAATAACGGTATATTTGACAATAATAATAATAATAATAGAAAGACCTTAATATTTAAAATATAGAAAAGAAAAAAAAAGCAAAGGAAACATGTAGACCATATATATTCCTTATGAGGACTATTGCTGTCTCTTCTGGGACCCTCAGAAAAATAAAAATAAAAAAAAGAATAAAAAAGTGAATGAAATTAGCAAAATTAACGGGTACAGATAAGATAATAATCACTTTATTTTTAATTTTCTACTTCATCAACATTTTATCTCCTTGGCTTTAGACACAATAAATGAAGTAATAATAATTTAAGTGTACATTTCTTTTGAAAATTGATTAAGAACAGCATGTGCATGTGTGCCTTCCACTCCGCTTTACTATGATGATAAGCCCTACGTTTGTTGAAGTATAAAATAAATTAAGGATTAAATATGTTTTTAGTCTTTATATTTTGGAACGATTTTGGTTTTAGTCCTTCTTTTAAACTAAGGTACAATTTAGTCCTTCAACTTTAGAAAACTCTCGTTTTAGTCCTTTTTATCAAATTTTTTTAACTTTATTTGTTGTTTCAAGAACGTTTCATTATAGCATTTGGATTGTTTACACTGTTTGACACCTTTTTGCTTCAATGTTAACTGAGAAACGCGTTTGAAACAGCAAATAAAATTAAAAAAATTTGGTAAAAAGGACTAAAACCAGAGTTTTCTAAAGTTGAAGGACTAAATTGTAGCTTAGTTTGAAAGAGGGACTAAAACCAAAATCGCTCCAAAGTATAGGGACTAAAAACATATTTAACCCATAAATTAAAGATGAAAAGCTTTAAATGAAATCAACTTAATTTGGTTTTATTCAAAGATTATATTTAAAATGTTAAATTAGAAGTTCTTTATTGAGTTATTGTAATTCATTATATTCAATATATTTTGCAAACATAAACATTGTATACCATAAACCGTTTTAAAAAAAATTGCTAATATATAATATAAAAAAATAACGGTAAGAATTTAGAAAATGGAGTATTAAAGTCGGTATGTATATTAAAATAATGAGATCGAATATTTTATTATAAAATAATATTATAATATAAATAAAATTTTCTGAATACGTCTTATTACTTCAAGAACACTCTATCTCTCTAAAATCGTTCATCTTCGTTTCCTCTCACTTTTCTTTATAAATTCTCACTCCTTGATCTCTTGTTCGACGATCAGGAGGTACTTAGACGATCACGGCGTCAAGGTCTACTTATCTGTCCGATCAGTTTGTTGATTTAAGTATGTAAGTTTCGTTCCCTTTTTCATAGTATTTTCTCGACTCTTGGTCATGCAAGGAAATTTTGTCTTGCATGTATCAAGTAGTATTCTTCTTCAACTCTTAGCTTAACTTATGTTCTAAGGTTTTTCTCCAATTGTCAATTGGTGATTTATAGGTATTTCTAGAAGTTCCTTGCGATGTAAGCAACGATCAGAGAATTCTACAACTATAGGAGTTTTCTAGAGGTAAGGGAAGCAAGATAATTGTTTTAAATGGAAGTATGTGGTGTGAGTTTGATGATATATGATTATTAAACTGTTTGGATGAATAATGTTGTTTTGGGTTAGAAATAATTGAAGTATTTAAGTGAAATTGATGCGTTGTATGAGGATTGATGTTGTATAACATGTTGAATCTGTTGTATGTATGTTGGTGATGTTGGATTTGATGTTGATGAAGTGAATTGTGATGATTGAATTGTTAGAAGAAAAAGGGTTAGTATTAGTTGTAAGTTAATTGGTCAAAAATGGAGGGTTGAGGTAGTGAAATGGTGAGAAATGGTTGGTGAACTGATTTGATGAAGTTGGGGTTGCTTATGAATTGATCTGGGTCATGTTCAATACTTTAATTGATAGAGATTTGAGTTAGGAGTGAGTAGTGGTGATTGTGTAAAGTTCAACTTGGTTTAGAACTCAACTTGAGGAAGTGAACTAGTGAAAACTTGAGTTTGGGGTTCTGTATGCAAATGGTCAGTTTGAAGAGTTTTCGTAAGTCATTTGGGACTTGTTAGAGTACCTAAGTTGCTTGAAATTGTGCCATAATTTGTAAAATTCAATTTGAGTCTCTAAGTTGAGTTTTTGTGAGTTTTTGGTTGAGATCTTGTAGCCATTTGTTAAAAATGAGTTTGGAAAGGTTTAGACACACTTGGTTGCGTATAATTTAGTGTATAACACAATCTATGTGAGTTAGAAGTTGGGAAAAATATATCAAATTGGTCAAAAGTGAGTTGGAGTGGTAATTCTGCAGTGTGCGATGCTACAGAATTATGTAGACTCGCTGAGCGAGTGGAGTCGCTCAGCGAGAAGCTAAGGGTTTTTATCACTGAGTTTGGTGTTGCACAACAAACTGTGCCGTTGAGTGAGCAGTTGAGGGGTTTGGACCACTGTCTGGGGATTCACCTAGCGAGCTGTGTTGTTGAGCGAGTGTTTGAAGGGTCTGGACCACTGTCTGGAGGATTTGCCTAGCGAGTTGTGTCGCTAAGGGAGAGGTTGGGGTCTGGGATCACTGTGATTTTTATTCATACATCGAGTAGGATCGCTAAGCGAGAGATTGGGGTCTAGGAGTACTGTGAGTTTTATTTGCTCAACGAGCTGGGTCGTTGAGCAAGTGGTTTGGAGTCTGGTGGTACTGCCTGTGGATTCACATAACGACCTAGCTCGTTGTGTGAGAGAACTCTGTGGTCTCTCAGCGAGTGTATGCACTAAGCGACTGGTCCAGGTTTTAGTTTACTCTTTTATCTTTATTTTGATTGGTTTGAGATCTGTATTGATTCAATTGTGGATGATGTCTGATTAGGTATGAGTTTATACGAGTAACAAAGTGAAAGTAAATGGTTTCAAAGTGGTGAAAGTAAGTTCCAAAGGAATCCTTCTGGTGAGGTTCAAGTATGTTTAGAATGATTGCATGAGCTCAGTCTTGGGGGTTATCCTGAAACTCCAATGATCTTTCATTCTCACGTAAAGAGGAGTGCTCCATGTCGTAAGGAGTGGCTGGATGTCTTAGTCTTGGGGGCTTCCAGTATGCTCTAAGGACCGGAACAAACTAACCTTGTGAGTGTGGTAGGGTGAAACCCATTGACAATGGCTTTGCAAAGCAGTAGAAGCCACCACAAATGCATAACCCGTCGTAGTTCGACAATCATTCTAAGTCCGGACGGTCTATTCATTGTGGTGTCATGCATAAAGTGTCTTAAGTTGTTAAATGATTATATGGAATTGTATGTAATGTAGTTAATGAATATAATGATTGTTCTTTTATTTAAACTAGTTTACCTTGTTGTTTGTGCTTGTGTTTTGTATGTTTCGGTGTTCTTTCCTTTGCAATGATTATCTTGTGGGTGTGAGTAGAGGGAGATGAGGTTTCCCTGGAGCAGACATTGGACGGAGGAAATGCTGCCGTATAGAGTAGTTATAGTAGTATTATATATAGTTTTGTATTAGATAGGTTGTATATAAAGTTTAAATTTGTTGGTTATTTTGGATGACTGTAAATTTATACTTTATACTCTAGCGGATAAGTGTTCTATTATATCATATCTGTGATGACTCTTTTATACAGTATTATGCTATATTTTTAAGATGTTACGGTCACAAATACAATTGTTTATGAAAATAAAGTCTATTAACAAGATAAAGGGCTTTTTTTAAATAAGTAATATTTAATTGGCTTAATACCCCTGATGGTCCCTATTTTCGTCAAGTGCGTTTGATTTGGTCCTAGTTTTTTATTTCTATTCAATGTTGTCCTAAAGAATGTAATTTTTTTTCAATTTGGTCCTTTTTGCAAACGGCGTTTAAATCGTTAACGGCAGACAGTCCAGCTGTGTATATCAGTGCTGACCTGCCTTGACTGAAACATGACGCAACCAATGAAAGACTATCACGTGGAAGTCCTTTCCCCACTCAAAAAATTAGGGTTTCTGAATGCAAGGGTGAAGGCTTCCTTACGCCTACGCCGCCGCGAGAGGAAAATTGAATGGGTTTCGAAATGCAGGAGTGTGGCGATGCGAATCTGGTTCATGGTTGCTTGTCTGTGATTTGGTTTCTTTCTACTTGCAGGTTTGAAGAGCAACTTCGCGATGACTGGAGAAGATGAAGATTGATGGAGAGTGGTGCTTTTGCGGCAGCGATTCTGCTTCAATTGGTTTTTTCGTTTTCTGTATTTTCCTTTGCAGGTTGAAGACTTGACGGAGAAGATAAACTCGCACATGGCTCGCTGTCTTGTTGCCGCAGTCATGGTTGTCGCGACAAAATGTTGATGGTGATTCATAATGGAGGAAAGGGAAGATGGTCATGGAGGTGTTTCTAGGTGGTTGCTGGATGGAGAAGATGAACAACGGTGGCGGCGGCGTGACCATCTGGTTAAGGTTTCAAAATGTTTAATGATGGAAGTGCGAAGATGGTGGTTGGCCAAGTGTGGCGGCGGCGGTTAGGGTTAGGGGTTAGGGTTTTTAGAGGTAGGAGATGATGATGACGTGTCAAAGGTCACGTGTCACTTATTGCATGGACTGTCTGCCGTTAATGATTTAAACGCCGTTTACAAAAAGGACCAAATTGAACAAAAATTATATTCTTTAAGACAACATTAAAGAGAAAAAGAAAAACTGAGACCAAATTGAATGCATTTGACGAAAATAGGGACCATAGGAAATATTAAGCCTATTTAATTACCCTTGAAAAGCCAATGTCATTTATCAAATAATTTACGTTACTTTTTAAAAACATATTATTATTATTATTATTTAAGACATTTAATAATGTGAATTTTTTTAATTTGTATACATTTTTTAATTTTTCTATACTATCATACAAAAAGATTCTCAGATATTTTTTTCAAATTTATTCTTTTGAATTACTATTTATCAATTTTAATTTTTAAATATTTTTTTTAATTTAACCGTTTTTTAAAATTCAATTCATTTTGAATTAACTTAGTATTAATAAATAAAATATTTTAAGAAAACCTAAAGCGCGTTTCTTATAGTTCGTACCAAAGCGTTACCTCAAACAAGACAAATAATAATAATGCTAACAGTTGTTCAAACATTATAATTTTTTGAGACAAACCAACAAAACCATAAACGGCACCCTGTAGCAAACTTACTTTCCACATGCGTAACTAAATTTACATATGTTTTTATAATTACTAACAAATTAGTAAAACAGTCAGACATTCAATTAAACCAGTTAAACAAAAATACACGAATAAACAAAATTATATATTTTCTCTTAAACAACTAAAAATCAATTTAAAATATTAGTTTTTTTTTCTAATTTTACATATACATTTGTTACTATTAATAAATATTATCGTATATTTGTGGTATTTAAGTTTAAGTACGATTCACAAATTTGATTAAAAATATTAAATGTATTTTAAAGGTTAAAAACTTATAAATTTTTATTTTATTTTAGGTTTTAGTGTTAAAATTATAATATTACATACTTTTAATGATAATTTTATATGTTTTTAATTATTAAAAATAATTTATCAGTATTCAATTAAATCATTAAACTATTTTGACTAGAAAAAAAAATTATGATTAATTCCAAGAGTTATCTACAGTGCACATGCACTTCCTCCTCCTCCATCATTAGTTCTATTTTTTTTTTGTCAAATCCTTATCAAATATGTTTGGGTTAAATATGTTTTTAGTCCCTATATTTTGGGACGATTTTTGTTTTAGTCCCTCTTTTAAATTAAGGTATAATTTAATCCTTCAACTTTAGAAAACTCTGGTTTTAGTCCTTTTTATCAAATTCTTTTAACTTTATTTGTTGTTTCAAACACGTTTCATTATAGCATTTGGGTTGTTTACACTGTTTGACACATTTTTGCTTCAATGTTAACTGAGAAACGCGTTTGAAACAACAAATAAAGTTAAAAGTTGTACAAATAATAATTTATTATTACTTAATATTATAGAAAATTATATACTAGCCATAGATAAGATTTGAAACATGTTAGATATATTATCTTTATTTTATATTCATTTTTTATCTTTAGTTTGTTTGTTATTATTTCTTATTTGTATTTTGGGCTTAGCCCAAATTTCTTCTATTATAAATAGAGGACCCTATGTGTATATTCAACACAAGGGAGATTAATCTCATACATAATTTTCACTATATTCAACATGGTATCAGAGCCTCAGGTTTTTTTTTAGGAAATTTTTTTGTTGCCTTTGCCATTACACCCGCTGATGTCGGCGGCGGCGCCATCTATTGCTGCCACCGGCACCGTCGTCTACCACTGTCAATATTGGAGTTATAGTTTCGACCGATGATCACATGGTTTTGATCGTCTCGGTCAGGTGACCACCATGCCAATGACGACGCCTTCATTGGAGCTCCTACGCGCTCTCAGCGCCTTTTGAAGTTATGGATTTGCTTCATTTTCCGTCGTGCATGGTGGCATGTGTAGTAGCAATTCAGAGTGTCGAGGTCACTCGTTTTCCTCTTTCAGGTTCATCGTGCCTTATCGCATGTCCCGGCTCCTCTCAAGCAGCTATTTAGAGCATCAAAGTTGCTCTTTTTCCTTTTTCAAGTGTCTTGATTGGTGAATCTTTAATTTTTATGGTTTCTCCCTCTTGTTCATCAACGACTTCTTCCGCTGGTATCTCTTCTGACCTCCTTTTTTTTGTCACCATTGCATTTGACTCGTCCATATATGTTTTTTCTCTCATGGAAAAGATGACTTTTTGTAAGTTTATTTATAGTTGTGGTGGCTCTTCAATAATGACCTCTTTATATCCTTTGGATGTCAACAATGCATTCTTCAAGGGCGATTTACAAGAAGAGATTTACATGGAGCAACTACCCAAGTTTCTTGCTCAGGGGGAGTCTTCTGGATTGGTATCATTTTGGTGTCACTCGAGTGCAGAAGCAGATATTTTCACAAAGACTTGATGAATTATATTAGTAATAAGCTTGATACATATGTATGTACTAGCTTGAGGAGGAGTGTTAGATATATTATCTTTTCTAAAAAAACCCTCCCTAATTATTTGGAAAAAAAAAAACAGGAAAATCATGTATGGGATTAATCTCCCTTGTGTTGAATATACGAGTCCTCTATTTATAATAGAAAAAATATAAGTTAAGCCCAAAATACAAATAAAAAATAATAGCAAACTAACTAAAGATAAAAGATAATATAAAATAATAATAATGTATTTAACAAAACCCACTGAAAAAATCATATTGTATTGAGTAGAGTTTATACAATTTTTTTTTTATGTTGAACCACCAATCTATTATTGAACTAACTAGATTAGGTTCACACTATTAAGTTAAAATTTTGAAAATCTTCTATTTTTTCTCTGTTTAATTGTTTTAAGTATCTAACCTAGTTAGAAATTGACTCTATTAAGAGCTTTGAGTAAGTCAATAATACAAATCATAACAATTGTTTTCAAACTTAATTTTTGAAAAAAAACATAACACAATTTGTTTACAACACAAATATAAATTTTGAATTAGATTTAAAGTCATCCATATTAATCATGTCACTCAAGAGTTAGTTTAAATTTATTAGGATTTGAATAATCATAAAGGAATTAAATTCAATTTAATTGGATTAAATTAAATCAAGTTGAATGATTGACTTTGATAATATCTTTAACTATCACTATACATGTAACATCCCAAAATTTATATGATAATATAAATTTGAATGATTAAACATTATAATATGATAGAGCAGTTTAAGGGGAAAGATAAAGTTATAAGTTTACAGTCATCCAAAATTGACCATAAATTTAAACTTTACTTACGAAAGAGTATCTCAAAATAGAGAAGACGGTTAAAAGGATCCTAAGAACTAGATAGTTGCATCGTCTCCTTCCAAAGCTTGCTCCTGAATCACCTTCTCTACCTTTGCTCACATCCAAGTGGATGATCATCGCAAAAGAAAGACATACACGCACAACCCAAACAAGCAAGGGTAAGCTAGGAATAAAAAAATTACAAGTCAATTAAAACTAACTAAAGTAAAAGAAACATACAAACAATACAATCATAGAAGAACAATTTTACTAAGTTATAAGTTATAGATTTTATTAAGTGGTGTTAGACTTAGACTCGTCCGGACCCAGAATGAATATCGAGCTATGGCGGGTTATGCACTTGTGGTGGCCTCTACTGCTTTGCAAAGCCAATTGCTATGGGTTCCACCCTACCACCACAAGGTTAGTCCGTTATCACTCACCTTGGCCCATATAAAATGGAGACAACCAAGACTAGGACCCCCTACTACTCTCACCACATGCACTAATCTTCTCTAAGTGAGATTGAATAGTCATTAGAGCATTAAGGGCAACCCCCAAGATTGGGCTACCACTATTCATTCTAGTACTTAACATGATATTACTCATATCTTGGCCCATATAAAATGGAGACACCCAAGACTGAGCTTTCTATATTTATTCTCAACATTAACAATGATTTCACCTAGAGATCTTGATTTGATTCTCAAAGCCCATGATTCATACCACCAATCTTGTTTCACTTCTCCAACCTCATCCAATTAATCATACAATCTCATTCAGAAGCAAAATAAACATATATAACTCATACATTACATATCTTCGCAGAAACATCATTTATTAATACAAATATCTTTATAATCTTAAATTACCACTACTTAGGTAATTCAAATAGCTTTGAAACCTTCACCAATGGCTCCGGAAGGGTCAAAAACCCCCAGAACGACCTAAAGAACGTCCAAAACGGACATCCGGAACCCCCCAAACTATAAAAGAACAAAAACAACAGCATGCTGATACGCTCAGGAGCGCTCGAGCTTCAACCCGGGGGCGCTCGGGCGCTACACCAGTTGACAGCAACCATAAAAATTGGCTTTTGATGCACTTGGAACCTATTCTAATGACTAAAGAGGTTCTTACACACTTGTATTGATAGGAAAACACGTTTATTAGTTAAAACAAACATCTATTTGATCACTAGATCCAAGAATAGGTGTATCAAACACCTTTTGACACTTTAAAAATTCAATTTCGCTTCTACAAGTTGCCCAATTTCATTTCTATCCTTTAAAACTCTCAAACTAGTTTGCAACGTGCATCAACAAGTCCAATTGCACTTGCTAGGACTCTCCAAAATCACAGAATACTTCCAGTAGTCCTACTTCTCATTTTCACCCTTTAAAACCCCTAAAATGGGCTAAAAAGTCAACCTATGAAGCCCTTTTCCATTTTAGAACAGATTTTTCTGGTTTAGTCATCTAGACAAGTGTTAATAGTCCTTATAAAGATCTCCTAACTTCTCAAACAAGTCCCCACTGCCTACAACCAATTCTCACTACTCAACCTCTTTTTTTTTTTCACTACAATACTTCAAAACTTCAATAATGAACCTTCTTCTCTAACCCATATCATATTTCCCTCAAATTAACACTTCTAATAAGTCCCAAATAATCCCATAACAGTAGTAAATCAGTTCCTTCGTCATTTCAACATCCACCTCAAAAATTCACCCATCAAACCTCTATTTTTGACCTTAAACCCTAAGCAATTAATTCATCTTTACTCCAACCACTGCACATTCAGTTTTACACACCAAATAACTTCATCATACATAGTCAAGATAGTTATTAAGCATTGTAAATACACCATTCCAAACATACCAACATCATACTTATCCAAAATCATCAATTTCATAACTATCATACATTCAAACATAAGAATGTTCTCAAAATTCATTTATTACTCATATAGATACCAATTCTATAACACAAACACAATCTAAAACAAGGCTCTAGCTTCCCTTACCCTTGGATGAAGAACTCCAACTCACAGGAACTCTAATTGCTCACTTGCACCTCAAGAAAAATTGAATTCACCTATAATCATAATTTAGGAACAAGGACTAGATTTTAGAACCTAAATAAAGTTAGAATTTGGAGAGGAACACAATGAACTACATGCAACCAAATTTCTATTGCATGCTTGCAGTTCTAAAAGGAATGAAAGAACAAGAAGCTCACTTACCGCTCAGACGGACGAAATTGGGCGGTTAAAATGGGAACCCGTTGTGCCGTGATCGCCAGAACACTGCCTATGAACAATTTTATTGGATCAGTGATGGGAATTGGAGGAGAGAAAGTTGAGGAGGAAGAAAGGGTTTGAGAGAGAGTTGGGTTGGAAGAAAAACCACAGGTTACGTTTCTGAAAATGTTTGCCGGGAGCTCTAGAAAAGTTTTAACTTTTCTAAAACTTATGTCTATCTTTTTAAATAAAAGGAATAAAATAAACAAAAAAAATTAGTTTTAATTTAGAGGTTATTATATTCTCCCCAACACCAAAAATTTTCGACCCTGAAAATTAAAGACTTACCGGTGAACAGAACAACCTACTATGATCACATCCTCTAGTACAATCACTTATTTGGACAAAGATACTACTCCCCAACGACCTTACTAACATGAAAGCCATGCCTTTGTGTTAAAATGTTCTAGTGTTAAGTAGTGTAGATTGGTTTAGCCATATCTATCAAGACAAATCTAAACTCCTAAATTTCAGCTATTGAGAATCTTCCTTTCACACAACCAACCCTATGGTGTCTGCCAGGCTGCCCATCCTCACCTGTCCTCTACAACTTCTCGTAATTCTCTTCTAAAACTTATTGTAATTCATCTAGCCCCTTCTAAGAACCACCATACCTCTTACTTGATTACTACCACGTCTGATTTAACTACCAATTGTTACACTCTTGATCACCTACCACTACACTCATTCTGAGGACTTAACATTGCCTTACTGATCTCCACTCTTGAATAGCATAGTTTCCAACTATACTACCCCATTACCAAAGTAAAACTCTTCTCCTTAGCAACGTCAAGACCAATTTGAGCAATCTATCTTCACTTTATTATCTCACTGACAAAAACCACATACAATTCTTGATCCACTAGCCTGCAATCATACTTAGATCCGTAACTTCTTCGACTTGAGATCACTAGCTTGATCAGTATCAAGCCAACTTTTGATACTTCTCAAACTAGGATTGTCCAAATGGCGCTTTCTCAACCATTTTGAGAAACCTCCTAGTTATAACTTTCAATTATACTAATGAAATTCCTTTACAGCTTCCCTAGAGACCCCAATCTTCATATTCTTCAACCACCTCTTATTCAATCCTTATCAAACCAAGAACTTGAATCTTCTCTTTAGTTCAAACCATCTGTTAACATTTCCTTACCTCTAGATTTCCACTATAACTCAAAACCATAACTAAATTATTCTCCTTCGTTTACTGACTCACTCTTCTTGCTCCAAATCCATTAATACTTCCTCACTTTAAATTTGACCCTTTAGCTTGAAACCGTAGGCTCACTTATCTTCTCTGCCTGATACTTGTTTCTTTCATGCCTAAATTCACTTCTGACCTTTGAAGATTGCCAAACACTCCTAACTCATTCCTCACAAACCACCAATCCACAGTTACGAAAGCTCTTCATGCATACCTATTACTGACAACAACACACTCAGCATCACCTGCTGCGCTACTCTGATCCTCAAACTCCTTTGTTCACTAGTTGACTCCAAGAATACTTCCTCGTGGCAATCGCAACCCGAAAATGATCGCCCTTGAAAAACTTTCTTCAAAATTTCCATGACCTAGCAGAAACCCTGAACAACTCTTCTTTTACTTGATATTCTTGTTATTCCATTTCCCTCAATACTATTTTCTACTCAACGAAACGAACATGCCAAAAAATCACTATTGATTGCTAAGACTCATACTAGGCTGTCCCAACCTATCCTTCATTTCTCTTCTGATATTCTTCAACCTTATAGTTCTCCTTACCATTACACTGAGTCCAAGCACTACCACTCTAGCCAATCCACCGCTTCTCCAAATTATAAAATCCCATACTTGTTGTAGAACACCAATCCAAAATTGTTACACCATAAAGATCTGTATTATCTTCTCCACGTATTCTTGCTAACATATTTTGACTCCTACGACCATTCGTCTTCTCCTTTATAACTTGACCCACTTATAATGCATAACCAGGCTTTCTCTTCTCAAAACACAACACTTCTTTTGAAGGCCATAACCACTCGAAACAATTTTGAAGACAAACAAACCTCTCTTGTAATCACACCTCAGATTTAGGAAAGACGACATCACATCTTCTTCATCGGCATTTAACAAATATTTGTAGTTCCCATAACACTTGCCACCATCTTTTGCTAAACAATACCTGATGCATCATCCTTCATCTTCTTTCCCTACCAAGAAATCAATTCAACAACTTACGTTATAAACACCCCATTTTTATCTTTTTTGAGACCTTTCCTCCCATTTCATCAATCATCACACTCTTAATTCCCTAACCTTACCTTGTCTCTCCAAACTAGCATTCTGATATACTTCTTCGTTAACACTTGAAACCTTTCGTCTCGGCCCACGGTCAAACCTTTCTTCTATGCGAACTATCAATCTTGAAACATCGTTCTAAACTTGACTTTGAATCATCCGCTTGTTGAGAAAACCTGGCTATCTCCATTAATAGGACTGACAACATTAACTCAATGCCACATGTCAGCTTGCGGTGTTTTTAATTTTTTGAATTATCTTTTTATTTTTTTAACTTTTTTTTAAAGAAAAAAAAACTTTCCACATGTCAAATAAGGATTTTGCCACGTGGCATAGATTGTATGACGTGGTAGCCCTTTTATTTATGTGTCATTATTGAAAAAATAAATATCATGTCAAAAATCTTAATTTAGTCCTTTTATTTGTATTTAGTCTCACTTTAGTCCTAATTTTTTTAAAAAAATTAGAGCAATTTCATTTTTCTCCAAATTTAAATCAAATTTAACTTTTATATAGATGTATAATAATGATACTTTCATTAAAATTGATATTTTTATTAAAAATTTATAAAAATATTTTAAAATTTTGTAAAATTTTAGTAAAAGTATCATTATACTATTTATTTTAAATTGTTATAAAACTATTTTAAAATTATATATTTGAATTTATAATATTGTTATTTTTAAATATAATGCAATTTAAAATATAAATTTTATATTAAGCCTTATTTAAAAATACAAATTTTAAAATATTTTCATAATAATTTAAAATAAATATATTTAATTTTTTTAAAAAAATAGAATTTAATTTAAAATATTAATTTAAATAAAATTAATCCTATTAAAAATGTTAATATAAATATAAATTTTAATAAAAATATCATTATAATAATTATGATAATTATAACATTGATTAATTATAAAAATATCATTTAATAAAATATTATGATAATATTTATTTTAAATTGTTATAAAACAATTTAAAAAAATTATATTTGAATTTTTAATATTTTTATTTTTAAACCAAATCTAATATTTGTATAGAAATTATTAATATATGAATATTTGAAACGAAATTTAAATAAAGTTCAATATAAAATATAAATTTAATATTGTCAAAAATATTTAATAAAAATATAAATTTTAACAAAAGTATGATTATATATAAATATAGAAGTTAAATTTCGTCTTAATTTGGAAATGAATGAAATTGCTCCAAATAAAATGATTAAATTAAGTATTTTCACACGGTATTTTTTTAAGAGTGATATGTGTCATTGTCACTATCACATCACATTATCTTTGTCACATGACATATCTTCATTTGACACGTGACAACTTTTAATAAAATTTTAAAAATATAAAAAAATTAAAAAAAAAAACAAAAAATATCACACGTAATATTGAGTTAAGATCGTCTATTTTGTATTAACAAAAAAAAGTATCACATTTCAAAATTAAGAATGCAATTTAAAAAACTTAACACACGAAAAGACCGAACTGATATTGTTGTTCAAACATAATGACCATTTCAACCTTTATTAAAATACTCATATTTCTTATAAGATAAATATCAGTTGTAGTTGTATATATGCATGCTATGACATTTTCTAAGGTATTCACATCTATGACTTAGTTATTATTTTTATTTATTGTTTACATTGATCATTTATGATTTAAAAGTCGTTGTCAGGTTTATAAATATGATATTTAATAAAATTTTATTAAAACAAAAAGAATTAACTGACATCAAGTATTAAATTTTAATATTTATTTTTTAATAACGTTTATTATAGAATTAATTAGTTTAACAGTTAAATTATTTCACATAATTAAACATATGTTTTATTAGCATCTAATAATAAAAGTAAAAGATTATGTTAAGTAAAATTTATAAATAAAAAAATTAATTATTCAAATTTTATTTTAAAAAGATTATTATTTTTCTAAAATTAATTTATTTTCTTTCTTCTTCTTTTTTACTTTTTTTTAAGATTTTGATGAATCTATTTAATTTTTTTAAGGTCATCATCGAGATCCTGACATAGTACAATAATCTTGTTTGATCATAATTTTCATGGAAGTAAGTTCACTTTCACTATTTTTTTAATCAATTTTGAAAGGTTAGGCATACATGTGTAAAGTTGTCTACATATGATTTAATAGGACTCAATATAATTATATTTTTATCTAATATTTTTTATCATGTCAAAGATTATTTATCTAAGTTTTTTGGTTATTGCATCATCTGTGAGTGGAAGCTCTTTGAGCTCTAATATAGTAAAAAAACTTATTCCATATAAGGAAAACTAATAATTTTCTTATAAACATTTTAAGTTACATGACTTTTTTTGTAAGGATGGCGTGGTCAGCATATTTGATTTGAGAAATTGGTCATTATTGACGAGTTTTGGTTGTTAGTTTATAAGTATAGAATAATAATTTGATGTATGTTATGTTTTCATAATTTTTGTATGAATTTCGATAAAATAGAATATGTCATATTTGTCAAACTGGTTCAATTTACAATTATTTTGGACTAAACATATCATTTTTGCATAATAATGGAGTAAAATTGCATAAATAAAACTAACTGATTGATATGACATATTTATTAAGATTTCTGAATTATGTAGACTGTTAAAAATCTAAACAGCTCAAAAAGTATTCATTACTCTAAAATTTGCTTTTTATAACAATTTATTATGACGATTATAATTCATTTGAATAAGTGATTGTAAGTAATATTTAATATAATTTAAAAATAAATAGTTAAAATAAAATTATAGTGTTACTAATGTTTTTATGCAATATAAATTTTAAAGGAAAAGATTATAGATAAACACTTTTTACATTTTTTTTATTGATTACAAATTATTTTATCTTAAAATTAGATTGATTATTATTGACTCGTAAGACTCTTTCTTCTACCTATAAATACCATGTATTTACATGCAAAAACGACAGAACAAACACATCAACTCATAAAAGTATTTTCAGTCTTATGCTCTATATTGTCTTCTAAAGCATTGGTGTTCTTAAAGTTTCGATATCTTTCCCTATTTGATCGATTTAAATGGTTTTTTTATCTTGGGAGAGAAACAAATATAGTTTTGTTTTGCCTTATGTAGTGGGAATCGGGGTGTTTTCTCTCTATGAACAACACTTTCCGTGACTCAACCCAAGCTATTCCTGTTACTTTCTTCAATATCATATTTTTTTATTATTTATTTAAATTGATAAATATTCTATTATGTCTTATTGTTATAAAATTATCACAATTTATTTTTATCATTTTCCTAACATTCTTAGAGAAAAAAGTAATTTTATTTTACCTTATTCATCATTATTTCTTTTATTGCAAAAGTTAGAAATAATGTTATATAATATGTTTGTCATGGATATAATTAAGTGATTTAAGTCATTCTCAAATGTACCGACAAATTATTTTGGCACATTGAAATATAGTTATACTCTTTTTTTTTTATCTAGAGCTACTAATTAATCTGATATCATGTTTCTCATAAAGATAATTTAGATCATGAGCATATTTTAAGTGTTTTGTATGATAACATTCATAAAATAATTTGTCATACTAAAATTTCTATCGAGTTAGGAAAACACTTGGACTAAACCATGCATTTTGCGAAAAAAAAAAAAGGATTTATCTAAACTATGCATATCAAAAAAACATTATCTTGATATTTCTTATTAAAAATATTTGAATTTGAAGTGTTAGTAATAACTTTTTTTTATCAAATTCATGAATTTTAAATTTTTATTTATAACATGAAATTAAAAAGGATTTCTTTTACTTGACACCACTTTTATAAGTTTTATGATTTAAAATTGTCTCCTTCATGGTTTGATTATGCTCAAAGTTTAACACATAAGTCTAAAAAATTACTTTTTGATGTTTTAATTATGTATCTTTCTATTAAGGAAAAACATTATTTTTATTTTTAAAGCTTGTTCATAATTTTTAGTCTAATTACAAACCTGAAGTTAATATTATTACTATAGGGGATATGATTTTTGTAAGATCATAGAAACTTAAAATTTAACAAGTTGTAACAAAAGTTCAAATTATAATGTAAAATACAAAATGCTGTCAACTTTGACATAATTTACTATTTTACTTATACCTTTTTTAACAATTTAGCTTTTGAGTTGATTCTTTCTACATTGGAAAGTCGACTCAAAGAGTTTTGATTTAAACACTCATATGCATATTTTCAACTTCGGGAAGGGGTTCAACCGAATTGTCGAAGTTGTGAAAGTTACTTCCACTCGCTTGAGGACTAGCTTGGGCGAGCTGCTGACGTGAAAAGCCAAGATTCTCTTTAAAAAGTGCCGAATATGCGGAAAAAGTTGTTTGTAACTTTTTCTTTCGCTTGAGCGAGCTTGGAGATTCGCTTGAGCGAGCTTGAAAAGTCAAGATTCCTTCTGAAAAGGTGTCGAAAGTAGAAAAACTTGTTGGAGATTATTTTATTCGCTAGAGACTTGCTCGAGGATGCTAATGGATTCGCTTGAGCGAGTGGAATTCGCTCGAGTGAATTGACTTTGAATCTAGAATGTTTTTTAGCTACTTAAAAAGCTGTTTTGAGGATGGGAAAGTATCTAAAGCGGAACTTGAGACCAGAGTGCGAAGACCTTGGGGTAGGGAAGTTTTGGAGCTTCGTTGAATCATAGAGGAAGGATTCTAAGGCGGGGGAATGTCTGCGAAGCGTTTTCGAAGAGCAAGCTAAGGAGAAAATCGTAAGGGGAGCTAACTCTGAGTTTTTCTTTTTCCGTGTGTTCTTAAGTCTTAAACATGTGTATGAATCTGAATCTGTGTTGGTTTTAGAACGGAGAAATGCTTCTGTTTTTTAAAATCTGAATCTGTTTATGGTCTTAGAATGAGATTATGCTTCTGTTATATGTTTTGAATCGGAGAATGGTTTTGGAACAAGATTATGCTTATGTTTTTGGTTGGATTCGTGTTAATGATGGTGATTATGGATTTGAAATTGTGATTCCATGATTTTGAATGAGAAAATTGAATGTATGAGTTGAAATTGTAGAAAATTGAATCTATTTTGGGCGTTTTGTGACTCAGATGGATTATGGGTAGTTTGTATGCACAGGTAGGATTTGTACTTGAGTTTGGACCATACATTTGTTGAGTCTTTGATTTATGTGATTATTTTTGGTATCTGTGATGATTAAGGATGAATTTTGAATGTTTGGGAAGTCTGGATTGTGAAGGGAATTGTTAGGATATACTAGAGAATGAAATTTTCGTGGCTCTAGAATAGTTAATTCGCTTGAGCGAATGAACCCACTTGCTTGAGAGAGTGAAGCACTCGCTTGAGTGAGTGACACAGGGCAGAACGTGTGTTGTTGGTATTCTTGAGTTGTTTATGATCTGGTATAGTAATGATCATGTATGTTTGTTTAAGTATGTTGAACCATGCCAAACAGATGGCTTGTGAATATGCGATGATGATATGATATGTGTGTTATGGCATGGTTGGAATGGTGTTAGTGAGGATTATGTGATGTGTGTATTTTTGGCCGGAATGGTCTAGTTATATGAGTGATGGATAATAAGCGTTGTAGTTGTTGGCCCAGGGATGTTTTGGGAGAGTGATGGGAAGCAACCCTACACATTGGTGAGATCTGTAACTGCCAAGGGAATATCTTGCATTTATGTAAGAGTGATAGGGTGATGTGGGGTACTAGTCCGGTGAAGCTCATTACAATTGAGGTAGCGTTGTGTGTGCTGGCTCGGGAAAGCTCTCTAGATGAGTGATGGGCGATACCATGATAAGCTCTCTAGATGAGTGATGGGAAGCAACACTACACATTAAGGTAATGTGTAACTGTTCGGGGAAGCTCTGAAAAGAGTGATGTGAGTGACGCTGAGCATTGACATTAAGTCTGATTTGGTTTGTGATGCATGTTGGTGTATGCATTATGATTTGGTTTGTGATGCATATTAGTGTATGCAGTCTTATTTGGTACGTGATGCATATTGGTGTATGCATTTTGATTTGGTTTGTGATGCATATTGGTGTATGCAGTCTGATGTGGTATGTGATGCATATTGGTGTATGCAGTCTGATATGATTTGTGATGCATATTGGTGTATGCAATTTGATTTGGTTTGTGATGCATATTGGTGTATGTAGTTTGGTTTTTTTGTGATGCATATTGGTGTATGCAGTATGGTTTGGTATGTGATGCATATTGGTGTATGCAGTATGGTTCGGTATGTGATGCATAGTGGTGTATGTATTATAATTTGGCATGTGATGCATATTGGTGTATGTAGTATAATTTGGTATGTGATGATCTTGGTGTATGTAGTATGGTTTGGTATGTGATTCATATTAGTGTATGTAGTATGGTTTGGTATGTGATGCATAATTGTGTATGTAGTATGGTTGGTAACACTAGTGCAAAAACGCTGATTAACGTCGGTTATTTTAGGCTTTTAACGTCTGGAAACCAACCAACGTCATTTCCGGTGACGTCAACGGGACGTCAGAGATAAGTATAACTGATGTCTATCGTGACGTCAGTCACTGCCATGTGCGACGTCACTAAATGTCGGAACTGGATGTCTAAAGACATTATATAGACGTCGGTCTGGCCAATAACCGACGTCTACGAGGCACTAAAGACTTTGAAAATCACACAGACTGACGTCTAAAAGGTACTATAGACGTCGATGTATACATTAACCGACGTCTAATCCAATGGTTGTGTTTTAGTGCCGTTTTGTTCCCATCTTTGGATAGCCTAGTAGCACAATCTCCTTTTGCTAGTTTCCCCATAAAAAATGCTTGCATTTTTTGAATTTCTTATGAGTCCTTTCAACCCAAAACCGAACCTGGGTTGTTGCTTAGTTCCATTTTCATCCGCAAGAGGGAAAAATCAGGGTGAAACGATAGCTAGGCAACGACCCATGGTCGTTTTTGGGTTGAAACGACCAAAAGAAATTCACAAGACGCCGCTTTTTTTGTGAGGTAGCTAGCAAATGGAGAATGTGTTACTACGTTACCCCAAGAAAGGAACAAAACTGCATTAAAACACAACACAAAGAAAGCAAATTTTAATCAGTTGAACCAGAAGATAATCGATGAAAGACTAAACAAAGTTTAAACGGTAAGCATAAAAAAAACCATGCACCTGGGATGCCGCAAGAGAGAAAAAGGAGAGGAGGAAGACGATAAAGATATCAGAAACAACAATAGAATGTCGCAAGAGAAAAAAAGAAGAGGTGCCGCAAGCGAGAAAAACAAGAGGTGCCAGAAGAGAAAAAGCAGAAGAGGAAGATGATATCAGAAACTGAATGTCGCGAAGAGTTTACGGTTTATTTAAAATGAAATTGGGCGTCGGTTGCTTCAAAAGCCGACGTCTATAGTCACATAGACGTCGGTGATCTCACTAATATGACGTCTAAATTAACATTTAAAGTGACTTTTTGAATACCCATTAGACGTCGGTTTCGAGGAGATCCGACATCTAGGAAGCTGAACTGATTGACGTTTGATTTCCTGCCAGGGATGTTCACGACAATTGTGATGGGACGCCGACGTCTATAATAAAGTAGACGTCGGTGCCCCTCTAGCCGTCGTCTAAGTCCCTCGAGTTTGGTGAACATAATTAATTACAGGCCCATAGACATCGCTTCCCTTCAACACCGACGTCTAAATTGAAGAACTTTTTGTCTTCCCGCCTTCCAGACAGGCCTTAGACGTCGCCTTTTGACTAGGTGACATCTAAGCGCTTGGGAATTAGGTGAAGAACATTAATTTCAGCCCCATAGACATCGGCCCCCGTTAACGCCGGCGTCAATGGACTGTCTTATCACCTACCTCAGGCCATTAGACGTTGGTTTGCGGTAGTGTGGACGTCTACAATGTCATAGACGTCGCCTTAACTGAAAACTGACGTCTAGTTTACCAAGCTATTTACGATAATGCCATCGTCCACTCATATACGTCGGGTTATCAGATAACCGACGTCTACTGGGTGACGTTAAACAGTGTTTTTGCACTAGTATAAGCAATGTAGGTTAGGTGTGCAATATAATTATGATATGTGTAGTATATTTGTGATGTATGTTCATCGTGTTTTCGTTAGCTCACCCTTGCTTGTTTGTGTATGTGAATGCGATGATCGTATAATGTGTGATGTTATACAAGAGCATATGTTATTACAGATGAGTTGGCTGATGCTTCTGAACATGCATAAAGAAGAAAGAGACATGGGATAGAGGACTTGGGAATGTATTTTAATATTTTTATGTTTGATCTTGACTGTGTAGAGATTTATTTTTGGAATAATAAATTTGTAATAAATAATGAGCTATTTTCCATTCAGGTTGAAGTTTAAATTTCAAATTTTCTACGCACATGTTTTACGGAAATTAATCAGTGTAGCACCGATTTCGGGGTGTTACAATTTGCTATCTGAAAAACTTGAGTTAAATTATGTTTTTAACTCAAATTATTGGTTTATAGACTATGAGGCTAATGTTCATGTGTATACTAATAAAAAATTATTTTATTTATACAAGATATAAGTGAAAAAATATTGTATTTTTTACTAAGTGATTTTTTAGTACAATAGGATTATTATTTCTAGACATGGTATTTTTGTTGTTAAAGGATATATTTGTGATGATTTTGTTTAAGTTAAGGCTTATGCCTTTATCTTAAAATAAAATGTCGAGTAGTTCTTCTTTGATTATTATAGATGTTGAAACTTGTGATATGTGGCATGTTAAACTGGATCACATAAATTTAAATTCTATCAGAAGAATGAGATTTCTTATTTTTTGTTGTTAAATCTTCCACTGGTGTAAGGCAAATTTGTGAAAATAAAGGATCCAAAATGCATTATATAAATATATTTTTGAGAAATTGGCATGCAAGTGTGTTGTATTAGATGATGCGAATGTTGCTTTAATATTTTGGTTCAGCTGATTTATATTTTGTCTTGACAGTAATGGACAATTTTTTAGATTTGGTGATTTAATTAATGTGTATTGACGAATATGAGTGTGGTTTACAATGTTTTCGCATAGAAAGAAATTTTGTAGCAAAGGTTGAGAATGACATAACTTAGAATGGGTTAGCATTTGAGTTGTGTTTTTTTTATATATATGATAATATATATATATATATATATATATATATATATATATATATATATATATATATATATATATATATATATATATATATATGTGTGTGTGTGTGTGTGTGGGGAAGCTGTATATTCTCCTTGTCATATTCTCAAATAAAGTTCCTCATAAAGATTGTGCTAAAATTCTGAGTTATGGAAAAAAGAAAAACCACATTTAAAATATTTCAAAACGTGGAGTGTCTTGCAAAGGTTAATATACCTTTTAACTAGAAAAGAAAAGTCGATTGGTTTATTCTAAATTGAATGAAATTTCCTACAATACAATTATGGAATCTAGGAATGTTTTCTTTAAAAGATAAATTGACTAAAATTGTTTGTGATACCTATAGTATTGGTTTGCCTTTTAATGAAAATATTATTTATGATTCTTTTAGTTATGACATTCATGTGAAATTTGTTGAGATTATATAAGGATATATTATACAAATTCAATTTTTTTTTATACACAAAAATCAACTATGGATTGTGTTTTAACTTTTGGTGAAGGTGCAATATCACGAAAATTTGCTAAACAAAATGTTGTTTCATGATATGTCATGGAAGCAAAGATTCTTATTAATACTATTGTTGTTGAGACAATGTTTTTATTATCTATATGATTTATCATTATTATATAAACCTATACCTCCTAAATGCATTATGGGAGTCAAGTTTCTATATATAATGTGTCTAGAAAAATTTTAATAAAAAAGGTATATATGAGTTAGCATAAATTTATTTAGAAACTTATAATTATTGATGGTATTAATTTTTTTAATTTTGTTAGATTAGAAAAAAAAATATTGTAGATTCGCATACAAAAAAATATTGTGGATTCGCATACCAAAGTTTGATGATGAATAAGTATTTGAGTAATCAAGGAGAATTAGATTAAATCCCATAAATTAGTTACAATAATAGACACTCATCTCCACATGAACAACGATCTCATGGGAGAGAATTCAATGGGTAACAATGAAGTTCTTCTTGAGTGAAGTACACCAATTAATTTGACTAAATTTTACATCTCATTCCTGTGACGAGGTGTATTGTAAATTGTGATAATAATAAGCTTGAGGTTTATTTTTTTAAAATATCTATTAATAACCCAATGACAATTATTGTAGTAATGTGAGTCCAAACCACCCTTTGAGAGTATCCCTAATGAGTGTGTTGGTGGGTCCCTATTGTGAGACATGGACAAGTCTCTAAGTGACACTTATGAAACCAAATACACACAAGGTTGTAGCATGCACCCACTAATTAGATCTAAAATAAACACCGAAATTATATGTATTATTTACTAAAACTCGATTATAGATAATGTAGCTTAAGATAATTAAATCTCTGCATTTTCTCGAGTGAAAGTTTATAAGAACTAGGTGTAAGGCTCAGACCTAGAAGGTTCCTTACGTTAAAATACAATATTTTGTTTAAAAGACGATATATTTTGGTTTATTTTAATTTTAAATTATGTGAGAGATTGTTAGAAATATATAATATAATCTAAAAATAAATAATTAAAATAAAATCTTATTAATGTTTTTATACACTATTGATTTTAGACATACAATTTATGGATAATGGTTTTTACATTTATTTTATTGATTACAAATTATTTTATTTTAAAATCATATTTATTACAATTGATTCCTAAATCTTTTTCTTCTACCTATAGATACCATGTATTTATAGAGGAAAAGTCACAACAAACACACCAACTCATAAAAAGTGTTTTCAGTCTTATGTTCTATATTGTCTTTTAAGACATTGGTATTAATAAGATTCAAAGATCTTTTGTTACTATCTGCATGCCTCAATCCAGACTATTTCTATTAATTTCTTCAATTATATTGTATCATATTTTTTTATTATTTATTTGAATTGATGAATATTTTATTCTCTATATCTATGTCTTATTCTTATATAATTATTATTATTTGTTTTGATAATTTTCCTAACAGTGATGTAATGGTAGAATTGTAAATATGATGAGACTTTCTATATTGGTTAGACCTAGAACAAATATAGAAAGTGGCGTGGTGAAAATTTAATAATAAATTACAAAGACTTTTTATACTGATTTGACCTATAACATGTATATAAAGTGACACAATGATAATTTTGTAATAAATTTCAAGGGTTTTCTATATTTGTTGGACCTGGAACCAACATAGAAAGTGAGGTTCAACACCTTCTCCTTGCTTATCACCAAAACATTACTAGGAATGATTTGGCCTCATTGTGCTTCTATGAGTTTCAATTTTCGATCCCTTTTTATCCCTTTCACCTTGTGGAATTTTGGTTTTCTCTATACCATATAGGTGTTGAAAATTGTTATTATGGATATTGACAAAGGTACAAAATCGTATAAGTACTAAAGTAAATAAGTCCATATATCGTTTTTCTAAGAGACTACGTTGTTTAAAATAATGAAAAGTATTAATTGTTATGACAAGATTCTAAATGTATAGAAAGCAATTAAATTTTACAAAAATAACTATTTGGTAAAAACTTCATTGACGTTAGATTTTATATATCAAATCAATATGAAAAAATTAAAAAACATATCTCTAATTTTTACTCTAGCTTTTACATCACAAGTTTCAAATCCTTAAAGTCTAACACCTCATAAATGACATTGGGCAGATCACCTAAAACACGGTCTCATCCTCATCGTTCCAACTCTTGTCTGAAAGGGTCATATTCACTATGATATAGCCTCATGTTCCTATCAACAATGATCCCTCGATGCATTATTTTGTCAAACCGATGAACAACAACTTTAGAAGAGAATTTGTCTTGATTGTATGTCACAAAAATATTTGACTCCATGTAATCTTAAGGTACTTTGGAGGATGAACCTTGAATTGTTCTAATCATGTTCTCAAATTATATAAATTGAATGCTTAGATGGTCATTAGTGTCAAAATACTCTTGATCATGAATTTCTTGTCTCATTATTATGCATATAATTGGGATAACTTGTGGCATACATTGATTGTGGGATAGTTTGGTGTGATTGTATTGAGTTAGTCTTTGTTTAGTTTGAGAGTATAACTAGATTGTTGGGTATTTGAGTGTTGTGAGTTTGAGTGTAGAGAGTTATGAAGAATGCAATTATTGCTATGAGAATTGATTTTTGTTTAATTCTTGTTAATATTGTTACATAAATGGTTAGATAGGATAAAGACAATTTTAAGCTATTTGGCCAAAGAGTCAACCTTAATATGTGTTATCTATTTGTAAACCTTTTTTAGCTTAAATGTTTCATTCTACTACCCTTAATCTTTTAAGGACATATATCTTGTCTTGTACCTTAGCCAAGGAAAACAGGTAAATGTTAATTAAAGGTATGGGCTTACATAAGTTTGGAGTAGGGTATAAAAACCTTACCCAGGTATGAGATTGAATAACTTTGAGGTAAATACCCTACCTAAAGGGTTTAAAATATGATTTTTGGATAGTTCTCAAAGCTAACTATTCATCATAAAGAAAAAAAAAAGAGAAAAGCCAAAAAATCAATGTGATGAAAAGGGGTTCTGTTATAAGAAGTTTATGGAAATTTTTGGAAGAATTGTTGTGATATATTGATAGAGAATACCAAGATACCTTAGAATTATTTATATTGAGTTGTTCTCTTTGACTTAATGGTGTTTTTGAATTCTTGAAAAACCATATTTATTCTAGCGAAGCATGATTACAACCTATGAAAGACCTTTTGATCTAACTAGTGTGTGAATTGTGTAAATTAGATTATGAAAAAATTTGATGAAGTGGTTTTATAACATGCTGATTATGAGTGATCGTTTCTACACACTAGTGTGTATAGTGAAACATTGATTCTTTGTGAGTTATTTTTGATCCAATAGTTTGGTTATCATCTCTTATATTGCTTTGAGGATTAAAGTGATATAAAGAATCATGTCATTTTATCTTAAATTTTTGGAGCTATATGTGAAACTCTTTTCTATTGCATGATTAAGATTGAGATGTGATTTGCTTTTGAATTTTTCTGACAAGGTGACCTGAGTTTTGTTGACTTAGTAGTTTTAACTTTCATGAGGACATGAAAAAGTTTAAAGTTTAGAGTATTTTGATTATTGGCATTATCATGTTTTTATTATGTTTATTTTTATCTTTTATTGATGTTTTATTTAATAATTTTAGAAATAGAAGTATTTGGTTTTATTTGTAAAATATTTCGTAGAAAAATGGATATCTCAAAGGATTTAAAAAGATTATCAACAAAATTGGATAATTCAATGATCAACAAAACTAATTAACTAGAGTTGATTACTTTAGCTACAAATTCAAGCATAAATTCCAAACCCAATCCAGTTTGGTCTATTTCCTTTCATCCAGCGAACTAATTTGCCCAATGATGAGAGGTTTGGTTACCAAGTGAACTCTAAGTTTTGAAAATCTTTAAATAGAAGGATTTACATAATGTTAAATCAATTTTTTGGGGATATAGAACTAACCCTAAGCGAAAAACAATAAAGAAGCATTTTGTAGGTTGGAGTCACCCATCATCATCATCATTATTCTTCATATTTCTAGTGCTAAGAATGTATAAGAGTAACTAACTTCCTAATTCATTGGGGTTGGACATAATGTATCTTCAATCTTTATGATTTCTGCTATTTAATATACTTCTTTTCCATTACTCTTGTGTTTTATTCTTGGTCATATTGAATATTTGAACTTAATACTAACTTTTGATAAATTATCTAACATATTAAGGATTTTACTATTAAGGTTTAGACTTGCCTCTAAGAAACTGAGACTTGGTATAACTTGTGATTTAAATGCTATAGTAAAAATTAGAGAAATATTGTTTAGTGATTTTTGATATTGATTTGATACATGAAATTTAACTTCGATGAAGTTTCTACCATATAGTTATTTTTGTAAATTTAATTGCTTTCTATACTTTTTTGTCATAAGAATCAATACTTTTCATTATTTTAAAGTTTTAAATCTAAATTAGTAAATATGTATAGTTTTTGTAAACAATGAGACATAGTTTAACAAAACGACATAATTTTTCTAAATAATGCAAGTCTCTTGAAAAAACGATCTGGATTTATTTATTTTATTACTTGTACGATCTACAATGATTTGTTGCTGTGATATTTATGTAATATAAACATAGTTTTTTCTTATAAGAAAATACTATATTGAAAGGTTGTAGATTGTGCATTAAATGTTTGAAAAAAAAATTATCTTAACTTTACTCATTAAATTCTCATAAAAGATCTTAAGCTATGAAAAACCTAGAATGTGATGTAAAAAAGAAATTTAATAGACTCTAAGAAATTTTTTTTTGACATGTAATTCCATAGAAGTGAATGTAGTATAATTGGTGTCAAACCTAGAAAACCTACTTAATATATATATATATATATATATATATATATATATATATATATATATATATATATATATATATATATATATATATATATATATATATGGGGTTTGTTAACACGCGTACGCCTGTTTTTCAGTTGGTACGTTTTAACAATGTGTACCGGATTATAGTAGACAAAAATATCCTCATTTATATGGATTCTAAGTTTTAAGGTCAAGGATATTTAAATAATTTCATTCTCAAAACTAAAAAAAAAAAAAACCCAAACCCTTATTCACCTCCCTCATTGCTCTCAACCCTTTCTCTCTCATCTCTCTCACTCTAACATTTTCTCTGTCATCCCTACCGTTGCCCCAATTGAAAAAAATCAGAAACATTGTTTTGAGAATGAAAATTAAAGAAATAGGAATAGAAGAGCTCCCTAGGAGTATAATTCTTTCAATTCTAGGTTGTAATCTTACATAATGTATACCATACCATAAGAGAAAGGAAAAAGAAACACTTTGTGTAAAGGGAAAAGGACAATAGAGGAAAATATCTTGTTCTTTAAAAATATAATGAAATGTAGTGTAGATGTGTAAATGATGTATGAAAATTTAATTGATTTATGAAGGTTTTATTTACATGATTTAATTTAAAAATGAAATTTAATAATAATAAGAAGGGAAAATATATAACACATCCTCCAAATGAACGAACAGAGCAAGAACAACAAATTACGATGCCGCAGGTTGTTGTGTGGCTGAGGGAGAGTATGGAGACGAGAGAGAAACAAATTGGATAAGTGAGGAAGGTGGATTAGGGTTAGGCAAAGTTTTTTTTTTTTTTTCAATTGGGGCAACAGTAGGAATGAGAGAGAAAATATTGGAGTGAGAGAGGTGAGTAAGGGTTTGGGGTTTCTCTTTTTTTCTTTAGTTTTGAGAAATTTAAATATCTTTGACCTTAAAACTTAGAATCCATGATAAATGAAGGTATTTTTGTCCTACTATAATCCGTACAGATTGTTAAAACGTACCAACTGAAAAAGCCTACGCGTGTTAACAAACTCATATATATATATATATATATATATATATATATATATATATATATATATATATATATATATATATATATATATATATATATATATATATATATAATATCTATGCTGAAATAATTAGTACTAAATGAAAAGTTTGAAAAAATCATTTACTTTTTATTTTAAATGCAGTAATTGCATAAATTTTGTTTTAATTGCATTTATTCCATTTAACCAATGAACTATCAAACTAAAGTCACGTGATAAAATATCAGTAAATTTTTATTTAATAAAAAAATGTACATTTAATATTTTTTTTCATGAAATCAGATAATTAAAGGGCTGGATAGATGTACATTTTTACTTTCAAACATATAACAAAGAAAGTGGTAATATAAGTCTTTATTGAAACAAGGTTGTCCAATCAACCATTTTCTTTTACACAATGAAGTTGTTTTGTAACTGATATGATGATGGTATATGTTAAACAAAAAAAAAAATGTTAAAATATGTGAAAAAGTTTTGAAAAAATTTTCATAAAATCATAATAGTTTAATGATAAAATCTATAATCTTTAACTATATAATTATAAGGATGATACACAGATTTTTTTTCTGATTTTATTCTCTTAATTACTGTTTTTAAAATTTAAATAATCATTTATAATAAAAAATTATTTCTCACATATATTATTTTAGATAATTACTCATTATAAAAAAATCTTAATTTTTTTATCATTATAATTACTTTTTCAAATTTAAATAATTATTTATAATTACAAAATTATTTACATAAAATTATTTATAATACTTCTTTTATCTATAACTATATTACATCCCTTTGATATCTTCTTTTATTTTTAATTTTACTCTTTTTACTATTTTTAAATTTAAATAATTATTCGTATAACAGTCCAAAATGTCTAAAATATAGTATTAAACTATATAATAGTCATCACAAATTTAATAAAATAGAACAATCCACAAGACAATAAATATAAAGTTAATTACACTTATCTAACATAACTATAATAACAACTTTATATACAAAACCACTAATCAAAACAATATACATCTATAAAGTCTAAAAAGACTGCATATTTGTTGATCCTCCCTCTAGAGTTTGCTCCACTGTCACATCATCACCTTATACTCATATCCACCGAATGATCATAGTCAAGATTTAAGCACAAACATATACAAACAAAAAGATAAACTTGATACAAAACAAGTTATATAACAATTAGAACATAGAGTACATGAATCATATAGAACATACATCAACCGAAACATCTTAACATGCATGGATCTAGACTGACTATCCAGATTTAGTGTGAATATCGAGCTATGGCAGGTCGTACACTTGTGGTGGCCTTTATTGCTTTGCAAAATCATTGCCAACGGGTTTCACCCTACCACACTCATAAGGTTAGTCTTTAACGCATCTTAGGCCATACTGGAAGCACTTAAGACTATGACCTCCCACTACTCTCACTACATGTGTCAAACCTCTCTACTTGAAAAGGACTGGCAATTAGAATGTCAAGATAACCACCAAGACTGAGTTCCCTACATTCTTACTAATGATACTTGAAACCAATACTAAGAAGACCCACCTTAGAACTCACTTTCACAACTTTGAAAGCATTGATATCACTTCACATTCACATAGTATATCAATACATTAAACACCTCATCATACATTAAAGAACCAGAAACAACCCTACAAGATATCACAAATCACATAAAACACATATATAGAAGCACACAAGGTAGCGCTCAGGCGCCCCAAAGCTGGCGCTCAATGCCTAAAACCAGAAAGATAGCACCCAAGCGCCCAAGAAGTGGTGCTTAGAGCCCAAAAACATAGACTTAGCTCCCAGGCGTCATGAGAATGACAGTCAGCGCCATGACAAATACTAAAACACTTCTAGAATGGATTTGGGCACTCTCCCCACATCTTCAACTTATTCCTAGGACCTTCTAGACACTAAGAAACCTCTGAAAACATACCTCTAACTTAAAATGACTATTTAAAACAAAATCAACAACTCTAACCCCTCCAAACTTAATTTTATACCTTTCATAACAAATTTATACAACTTGGCAACTTGAACAAGTCATAAATGACTTTATGACAGACCCCAAACCGTCCTACATACCTCAAACCTACTAATTTGAAAACTCACTAGTCAAAACCCCTAAACCTAGTTCTAAACCAAGCTAAACTCCACATATCAACCATTAAACACTCTTACATCATATTTCCCTCATTTCAACATCAAAACCAACTCTAAATGACCAAATAACTAGCCCTCAAACTTTAGATTTTCCTTCTTAACCCTTATATTAAGATTCACATGTCAAAACCCCTCTATTTGAAGTTAAAACCATCACATTGACGCATACCAATTTCCTTATCAGATTCTTACGAACTCAAGGTGCTAACAAGTCTCAAATAACATATAACCAGACTTGCAATACCAGATTTCTCCATCCAAACACTATCTCACCAAATTGCATATCAAAGCTCCGTTTAAACTACCAAAACTCCTAGATTTTCAACTCCTTACTCCATATACTTTACAAAACATTATAAATATCAATCCAAGTCTATAACATAAAATTCATGACAACAATAGCATCAAGATTTGCATTATATTAGAAATTTATCGTCTAATTGTCAAATACACCCAATCAAATAAACTAACACTAACATAATCATAAAAATCATAATCAACTCTAATTAACCTACATACAACAACTAAACTCACACCACTAAATAGAATTAAAGTTAGACCAGTAGCATCCCTTGCCTTACACCGAAGCAACGAAGCTCTATAAACATCTAACCCTTGCTTAGAGATCAAGAAACCTTAGAAACACCTACAAAATACTGAAAAGAGATCAGAGAGAGTCTTTAGGATCTTTGATCAATAAGAAACTAAGAAAAAACATTACAACTCACATGCGACAAGAGATCATTACGCCTGATCTCAAATAAGAACGAAAAGGAAAAAAGGAGTCAAAATTTACTTAATTTATTGTAGAAACTGATCATTAGATATTGACAATAACTCTGTTGTATTTTTTAAGAACTTTTTGATCATCAAATAGATGATCGAGGAATGAGAAAACTTAAAAAATAGGAAAAGAGGATTGAGAGGAAGAATTTTAAAGAAATAATGTGTCTTAAGTAATGAGATGAAATTAAAATTTTTTATTTATATTATTAGATTATTTTAAAATAAAATAATTAGTCTCATTGTTATAAAACTACCAATTCATAATATTCTATTTGTTAGGTTGTTACATTTCATAATAAAAAAACATTTTTCATATTTTTATCATTTTAATAACTACTTTTTCAAATTTAAATAATTACTCATAATATTATTTATAATATTTTTACATAATATTATTTATATTATTTTTATTTTAATAATTAAAATGTATTTTATCGGTATAACTATAATATTATACACATTTTTTATTTTTCCAATTTTTAATTACTATTTTAAAATTTAAATAATTTATAAATATTTAAAAAACATGTACATAGATACTATCACGTATGTATTTACACTAGTTTTAAAAATTAAAATTTATTTATATTTATATTTATAATTATATACACTTTGTTTTTATAGTTTTACATATTTAATTACTACTTTTTAAAATTTAAGTAATTTATATATTTAAAAAATTTATGCCATAATAAAAGGCAATGATGTATTGTGTCCAAAAGTTATCTTTACTTTTGAAATGATTGTTAAACAATTAAATATCGGGCTTTCTTTTTAATCGACAACTTGTCAATACAAAATATTATTTATTATTATACAAATTTCAAGATAACATTATTTTTTCTTCTAGTTATGGCTTTACTTTAATAAATATAGAAAAAGACAATTAAACAATAAAAAAGAAAATATAACAACATATAAGTATACATTAAAACAAAAAAAGTTAAAAGAAATGTAATAAATAAGTCCCTTAAAATGAAATTGAAAAATAAAACTTAAATGTTTTCGTGAATTGTGGTAAAAACTAGTAAATGCAACAAGAAAAGTAACAACTATAAAAATATGAAAGTAAAATTATCAATATATATAGTTATTATCTAAACTATTAATTCTATGAATATTTTTAAAAGAAATTTTTTTATGTTTGATGTTTAAAAAAATAAGAAGTGCACTATATTTTTTAAAATTGAATAAATTTATTTACATGATTTTCTACTTTCACATCATAGTAAATATATTTACATATAAATGAATTAAAATTAAATAAATAATACAAATACAAACAACACAAGAAGAAGATTGAATGTTATTCTTTGAAATAATAATAAAATGAAACAATGTTTTTGAAGAAGTTAAGCTTTGAAAATAGCCTAGATTGTTAAATATTATAAATATTAATTTTTGTATTCAAATCCATTTATATTACTACTTGTAAACAAGTTTTCTTTGTCTTGTTCCTCAACTCAACCCTGCTTTTACTACCCTCTTTCTCTTTCTTTGTGCCCTTCTGTCTCTTCTGCTTTTGCAATGAATGCAGCAGCTACACACTCATCGTCCACATTACCTTTCCTTATTAATACTCAAACGCTCTTCTTTTTTTCTCTCCCTTTCTCTTTTCCCTCTCACTCCAGCTTTCCTCTTCCTCTTTTCTCATCCACAATCTAAACTTTCTCCCTGCAGTCTCAGTAAGGTGATGAATTTTGAACTTCTACCATTTCCCCACATTTTAGCTCTCAAAATCACCACTTTTCTTCATTGCTTGTTAAGTTGAACTTGTTCAGCTACTGGGTACGACTTTGTTTTCTTGCTTGCTCAGTTCATACAGCACTGGAGGATCTGCATCTCTGCATGCTTAGTTTTCTGTTTTTTTTAATGTTTTTACTTTTTGGTTGTAGGTTCTGTCTTCTGGTAGAGTTTTTAACAACACGGATGGTTAAAGTGTTTTTTTTTTTCTCTCCTTTTGGTCATGTGGTTTTCAGTTTTCTTACTCACTCACTTTTTTTATGAATATTACTACTACCTGTATAACGTGGTTCAGTTTCTCGGAGTTTCTCAAAATTCAAGAGAATTTCATTCTTTTTCATCCTGAATACTTTCGGTTGCGTCATGTCAGATGGGAGTTTTTTTATTTTTACTCATTTATTTTTTCCATGACATATCCATCTCTTTCCTACTCGTATTTGGGTTGTTCTACCCACATTTCTCTGATTTCCTCTGGAACGTTGTTTTATTTGTATTTTTGGTTGGTTTGACCCTTGTTTTTTCATGGGGACAATTAGTCATTTATTATTTACTATTGTTTTTTTATCGGGAGTATACATGAATATAATAACGTAATGTTTACTTGATTTCCTATGCTCGTTTTTTGATTCTTTGTTGACAAGATCGTAGTCTCTTTCGTCTTTTTCTGCTTTTGGGTTTTCACTTTATCTCTTCTCGTATTTCTGTGTAGTGGGAAACCAGACTTTTTTGTTTAGTTGTATTGTACTAATTTTCTTGCTTTATACTCACCTTTTTTCGCTCACTCTCTCTCTGAACTGTCCACTGCCTCATTTACCAAGTTTTTCTTTGTTGTTGCATAGCCAAACGAGGAAAAGGACATGTAAATGCCTTTGTTCCTGTTTATGCATTCCCTTTCAGATTTGTGAGTTGAAATACATTAACCGAGTTTCTCTACTTCTCAGATGTTCTTGTTTTTCTTATGCTTTTGGTGGTTTTATCAGGAAGCTTTTTTCTATTTAGATAATGTTCACTTCTTTCTTTTTGTTACTTTCTCATTCTGGGGAATTTTTTAGTTTGAAAAAGTGAAGGCTAGAGAGAAGCTTTTCAGATGCTGCTGCAAGAGACTTAATTCCGCATATATGTTTCGGCGTTTAATTGAACCTCGATATCATTTGATCTAGCAATGATGTATGTTTCACGAGAAGACAACTACAGAAATTTTTGGTTTTTAACTGTTTGAAACAAGAAAAATACAAATGGTTTATTGTGCTCTGCTTTCGTGTTCTTCTTTAGGTTCAGTTTTAAATGCGAAGTTTCTGGATGAAATTATTTTAAAATCTTCATTTAACAGTGCTGGGACAGGTTTTTTAGTATATTCTATTCCTTCTTCACATGTTGTGATGTTTTTATATTGGTGTTGTAACTTGTTTTGCTGGGTTATCTTTCTTCTTTTCTTTTTAGATTGTTGCAATGTCTAGATTTTAAGAAACCCTTTATTAATTATTATACCCACCTATTTTCTTGTGTTTCAGCTGGTTTCATTATCCATTCAAACAGCTTCCAGCATGTTTTGGCTTTGATTGTTAAGGAAAGACCCGATTTTTCTGAGTTGTAAAGTGGTTTATATTTTGAGCTGAGAGAATATTGGGAATCAGGATTGTGTGCTTGGTTGACCAGACTTGCTATCCCAGCAATTTGATGTGAGATCTAGAGTGAAAATAGGGACAACTTGACCTTATATTCATCAGATGTCAGCATTCTGGAGTTGAGCAAATGGGTTGTTGTGTCTCGACAAGCAGTAGAAGTACTTGTAGCAGCAAGAGCAATGGAGACACGGTCTCTCCATCTTGTTTAGAAATTGGATTCTGTGGGCAGAAGAGAACAAGACGAACATTCTCTGATCATGTTATTTCTCTTCACCATTTACCATCCTTACCTAGCAGAATTTTCTCTAATGGAAAGAGCCGGGGTTCGTGCATCTTTACGCAGCAGGGCCGCAAGGGTATTAATCAGGATGCCATGATTGTGTGGGAAGTAAGTATGTTCATACTGTTTCATGTTGAGCTGAGATTAATTTTAGAGAAAGGGTTATTTTTTGTTTCAAAATGTCAAAAGAAGCAATTATTTCTTGAAAAAAAGGGATTAAGCTAAGCATGCATTTATTGAGGATAATGCATGAGTTATTGCTTAAAGAGAGACTGTTAATTTTAGACACTGAATCCTATTTTGGATCTGTATCTGTGCAGGATTTCATGTCTGAAGATATGATCTTTTGTGGTGTTTTTGATGGGCATGGTCCGCACGGTCATCTTGTTGCACGCAAAGTTAGGGATGCTCTACCTCTTAAACTGCTATCATTTTTGCATTCTTCTGAATCAAAGCGAAATGGGTCTGGTAAAACTTGCTTCAAAGGGAATGTAAAATCTGATAGTGTAGAATTTGAGAAGGATTGCTCCACAGAGGATAAAATGAACTCTATGTGGAGAGAAGCTTTCATGAAGGCATACAAGGCTATGGATAAGGAGCTCAGGTCCCATCCGAATTTGGATTGCTTCTGCAGTGGGAGCACTGCTGTGACTATAGTGAAGCAGGTAGTAGAAGAGCACCATTTTACTGTTATGATTGTTTCCAATTCTTTTTCAGTTTTCTTGATTTCTTATCTTACCAGGGTTCCAATCTGTTCATGGGCTATATTGGGGATTCTCGGGCAATCATGGGATCAAAGGATAGCAATGATTCATTGGTGGCTATTCAGTTGACTGTGGATTTGAAGCCTGATTTGCCAAGTGTGTCATATACCATCACCATTTATCCTCCTCTCTGCTGAATATATGCTTTTGTCTAGATTTAACTTGATTCAAAATTGGTTGGAAATTCTTATAGGGGAAGCAGAAAGAATTAAGCGCTGCAAAGGTAGGGTATTTGCTTTGCAAGATGAGCCTGAAGTGCCTAGGGTGTGGTTGCCCTTTGATGATGCACCAGGATTAGCAATGGCCAGAGCCTTTGGAGATTTCTGCTTGAAGGAGTATGGTGTGATTTCTATCCCCGAGTTTTCCCATCGGCAGCTTACTGACAGAGATCAATTCATTGTTCTTGCATCAGACGGGGTAATAGTTTTCAGTCTCACTTCCATTTCTCTATTTTCCCCTTAAGTTTTACTTTCCTATAATTGTTTTATCATCACTTCTCCCTATTTCACAAGCAAATTTCTACAAATATATTTGCCATTTTGAAGTTAGTTTCTGTTGGTTAGTGGGGCATTGTGATTGCCATGAAGAAATTATCTTGTCTTTGATAGTGAAATAAAGAGTGGTCGGTGTAAGAAAACGTTCAAACTAGTAATTAGTAGTACTTTATGGCATTGCTTTGGCGTTATGGTGATAGGAAGGAAACTGTGATGTGACTTTTAGAAACCAGCCATTGAACAGAATAGACTTTTTAACAATCTTGACAGATCTAATAACTTGTTTGGCCAGTTATCAATTAGCAGTATAACAGTTGGATTACTTGGCCTCTTTGCCACTCAAGATGTAAAATTTACAAACATCTTATGTACGAAGTGATAAGCTTTCTTCAACATGAATGAAACAACTAGCCAAAATATCTGTTCGGAGTTCCCTTCATTTTCACTTTAGCATTCTTGATCCTCTTTGGACTGGAAAATTGAGCATCTCCAATAGAGTTCTTAAGAAGGGTTTTGAATTTGAGACTCAAATCTTACAAAAAACTTCCATTGGAGTAATTAAACTTCATCATTACAGCAAAACTTAAAAAATAGTGAATTGCTTAAAGTGATGATGCATAGTAGTTGTCTATATAAAGTGGAATCAGACCCTTTACATGTTTGCTAGTTTTTTACAAGGAAGTATTCTTGTATTGGTTTCATTTGTGAGATAAATATTTTCTTAGCATTGAATTAGTACATTACTGGTTTTTTTTTCCAGCTCTTTCACATTTCATAAATCGATCTTGTATAGATCTGTGTGAAAGGCATTAGGATTGCTAACTAGATTTCAGTCAAATACAATCAACAGATGTTTTTTTTCTACAGAAAATAATGCTATTTGGAAACGCCAATACACTATAAATATCTATACATTCAGTTAATCACACCAACCATAGCATGATACTCCTTCCAATTGATTACTGAATAAAGCTACCTATATTACATTACTGGGTAATATTCTTAGAGCAAATTACTATTAGTTGTGAAGCTTCCATCTTCTCCAGATGGCTAACTGATTTTCTTTGAATGTTGTGCAGGTGTGGGATGTTTTAAGCAATGAGGAGGTGGTTGAAATAGTATCTTCAGCACCAACAAGATCATCAGCAGCAAGGATTCTGGTAGATTCTGCTGCAAGGGAGTGGAAACTGAAATACCCTACTTCAAAGATGGATGACTGTGCTGTAGTATGCTTATTTTTGGATGGGAAAATGGACTCAGAATCTGATTATGATGAACAAGGCTTTTCGTCTGCAACCATACAGAGCAACCATTCAGGTAACCCCATTGAGTCAGATGATGGACAAAAGTCTGAGCCATCATTGCAGAGGAACTTCACTGTGAGATCCTCAGAAGAAAATGAGACTAATGGAGCACTAACTGTTGATGTCGAAGATGGAACATCATCAGCTGATGATCAAAACTGGTCAGGTTTGGAAGGGGTCACTCGTGTAAACTCACTTGTCCAACTTCCTAGATTTTCTGAGGAAAGGCCAAACTCTTGAATTTTTTTGTTGATTTCATGGGGACTGTTATTGTAATACTTGGCACAACACTGAATTCAAGAAAGAAAATTTTTCTGCAGGGGTATCATTTTGATGCTCTTTTGTGGGCTAATCACTCTAGTGAAAACTAAAATATCCAATCCTACTACCAGTGTGTACAATTCTTACAATGCGAAATGGAGTTTAAGAACATCAATGGTACAATTCTTAAGCTTCAGAGCTGCTAATAGTGTTGTTCATACAACTCATTACCATAATTGTTCTGCCACTGAAAATTTTAATCTTGTTCTTAGATTAAGAACTTGATAAACATATCTTTTATTAAGGTCTCAAAAAATACTTTATTTCAGCATGATGCAAGGCGTTAATAACGTCGGACTTTCGTGGAGATATATATTCTTGCTCAAGTGTAAGATATTCCAGCAAATCTTGGTTGAAAAAGGTGTCATACATTTGTAGATTCAAACTGTGATATACGTGTTGCCAGCTAATGATAACTGGGGCAAGCTTTGAGCGTTATGATTGTCAACTAATTGATGAGGCAACACTTGAGAGTTATGATTGAAAGGCTCATACACTGAACCATGACCAATGATGAAAAAAGCTACCCTATGGTCATGATTTGTATCAGTAAGAGTAAATGGGAAGAGATTAACGTAAAAGTAACGTTTCCAATAAGATTGATTTCATTGTTTTTTCTTGTAAGTTTGAGTATTCCTAAGGTCAAGATCACTGTAATGGTTCCATAAATTTGAAAATTATAATAAATTGTGCATGCTTATAATACAAGCATTTGTAATGACATGGATTCCGACAAGTGAGGAGGACCTGTCCTGTTGAATTTGAACTCAGTTTATTGAGATCCTGCCTGCCATTGTTTGTGATGTGGTCTAAGCAACTCCAATGATGAAAGTTATACTTTTCACTGTACACAAAAGTTGTTCCACTTCATGCTTTTTGCTTCCAATCATGTTCTTCAAATTATATTCCTCACCAATATGCTTCAGGATTCAAGACTTCCTAATAATAGGGCAATAGTAAAAAATGACATTAAGTAATTTGTTTAGTATAATAGATATTGATATATTTAATTTTTAAGTATACTAAAATAGTTGTAGTATATTTTACGTTTATGGACATTAAAAACTAGCTGTAGTATAAAAAAATTATTTTTGGTAATTTGGTTCTCAGATAATAATTTTTTTTTTTTGGTAATCTAGTTTTGTCAGATAAATATATCTGTATTTTTTATTTTTAGTTAGTTTGTTATTATTCTTTATTTATATTTTGAGTTGAGATCATATTTATTTTATTATAAATAGAGTACCCTATGTGTATATCTATATCATGTTCTTTCGAAAAATGTTCGTAGTCCTTACTCATCGTTGTCCCTGTCCTCCTCGCTGTCATCGACGTTGTTGTTGTCACCATCGCCAAAAGCATTAGTTTCAACCGACAACCACAGTTTTCTCGTCTCTGTCAAGTGACTACAACGTCGTTGAGATTGCTACCATTAGAGTCCAAACACGCTCTCACAATTACAGTTCGCTTCCGCCATACTTTTTAGTCGCTCGTGGCTGAACGTATGCTGTTGTCTCCGATGCCGACCACCTTCGTTGGACTCGTCACAACCTCCTCTCTCTGGATTTGACCTGGTTGTGTTGATTGGGCCTTTTCGGGTTTTAGGTTTTTACTCTCTCTTTCTTGTTCATGGCTTCTGACCTCTCTTTTATCACTAGTACGTCTGGTATGTCTGATCCGTCCATATATACTAACTATGTTAATGTGCATTTATTTATTGATAAGTTAGATGACATTAATTATGTGATTTAGGCACCAAACATTAAACTTTTGCTTAAGAGTTAAGGGTATGTTGATCATTTTACTCAGAACGTGAAAACTATTGATTCCGTTGTCGTTATCTGTTGGTTGAAAATTGATGTTCAGTTATGCATTGTTCTCAAGGGTACCCTCCACTCTTCTTTAAAACAAATTTTTCGTTCCTACGAAACATGTTTTGAAATCTGGAAACACGCCAAAATATTATACAACAATGATACTCCACGTCTTTATGGTGTTTTTCATGATCTTTACAATGTTATTGTTCTTCGGCATCAAGACTATATGGCTGATTATATGGGTAAGCATGTTCTTTTTCATGAATTTAATGAATTATTGTCTCCTACCTCTACTCATGCCCAAGAAATAGAGCAACGGTCAAAGTTCCTCATGTTATTGGCGTTGCATGGCCTTGTTGATGAATATTCTCATATCCGTGATCATATTTTGGGTTCACCTATATTGTTCCCACTTTGACTTTTAATTGTTCAACTCTTTTGTGTGTACCTAGCAAACCCATTTATGATACACCTGTTTACGTTGACATCTCAATGTAATGATCGCAATCACTCTCGCAAGTCGGGAAAAGGATGTCTCAAGTGTGACCATTGTGATAGCTAGGTTACAAGATTCACAAGTGTTATGCATTACATGGTCACTTTCCTATATCTACTACTATTGTTTAAACTGCTCCTCCTTCACAATCACCTACTGGGGACCCTCCTTCATTCAATATTACTGACAAATATATTATTTTAAGTAAATTTCTCAAATGGTATAAGGACAAACAACCTTCTAGTTCCACTGCATCTATAACACACATGAGCACATCTTTTGTTGGTCCGACTCCATCTTCTTCTCTTGGCTTTTGGGTTCTTCACTCAGGTGCCATAGATCACATTACTGGTAACAAATCTTTGTTTTCCTTTTTGTTATCTTTGAATCCTTTACTTCATATTATAATGACCGATGGATTTAGACTTTTAGCTCAAGGTGTTGGGACTGTTAACATTTTTCCTTTTTTAACCATTGATAATGTTGTTATGACCCTGGATCTCCTTTTAACTTATTATCCTTTAGTCGTCTAACTCGTTTTCTTGATTGTGATATTTCTTTTAACAAAGATTTTGTTTGTTTATAGGACCGAAGTTCGAGACAGGTGATTGGCACCGGATGTGAGTCTCATGGTCTTTATCATTTTTGCCTGTCTACACATATTGGCGCAATTATGAAGTCTCCATCTCTTCTTCATGCTTAGTTAGGTCATCCTAGTCTTGCCAAATTGCAACAACTTGTTCCTAGCTTGTCCAAGTTGTCCAATTTGGTTTATGAGTTGTGTCAATTAGGAAAACATATTCGTAGTTCTTTTCCTTGTAGTGTCTCACAATGTGCTTCATATTCTTTTGCTTTAGTTCATTCTAACATTTCGCCTTTAGATTTCAATATTTTGTTACTTTTATTGATGATTATTCCAAATGTACTTGAATATTTTCAATGAAATATCGTTCTGATTTATTGTATTATTTTTAAACCTTTTATAATGAAATTAAAACTCAGTTTTGTGTTTTTATTCAAACTTTATGCAGTGATAATGGTCGTGAATATCTTTCTCATCCTTATACATAATTCGACGCAAATTTGCGAAATGAATTTTGAAAACACTATTCACCCCCTTTAGTGTTCTCCTTGCAACTTCAGGAAAGTCATTAATTGTCCACGTAGGGCTACTCACATTCTAAAAGTTTCATTAAATGAAAAATCAAAGGTCTTCGCACCATCACTCCATTGCTCACGTAATTCATCCACATACACATTAATATTATTTTCGGGCATCTACTTGCCTGAAGTGATCATGGATATGATCAATGAAGTGTGCTTCATACATATCCAAGGTGGAAGATTGTATGGCATTAAAAACACCAGCCGAATGCTATAAGTAGAACTCATAGTGCCAAAATGATTAAAACCATTAATAGTAAGGCCTAAGCGAACATTTCGAGGATAAGAAGTAAATTCAGGATTAAACTAAATGCCCTCTATGTCTCACCATCCTTTGGATTCCTTATAAACCCATCGTTGTTCTCTAAAAAATTACATCGCATATGCTCTACAGTCTTACAACACATGAACAATCTTTGCAATCTTGGTTTCAATGGAAAGTTACGCAAAATGTTTGCATGTTTGCAAATATTTTTCATCATATCTTAAATATAACATATAATCATTCAGGCATGTATATATTTTGGTCTAGTTAAGACCAAGTTTGTTGATGATTTTCTTAGCCTCATAAAAATAAAGAGGCAATTTTGCTTCAGTAAATGCATCTCTCATCAACTCTAGGATCATAGTCATTTCCTTGTCACTTAATCCACACAAATCTTGATATGATATAATTTGATTACAAACTCTAATTTTATGTACTTGCTCCCATCACACAATATTTGATTTCCATCCTTAAGAAACTCATTAAATTCATTATGTTTCTCTGTTAGCCTTTCATTTAGAACATTATCTGCACCCAATGTTTATGATCTGCCTATATTAGTATCTTCTTGCCTATAATGCCCAAATGCTTCATTTATCATTGTTTTCATTGAATTTTCAAAATGAAATGTCTCTTGTATATCATCTTTTTTTCTAGAAATATCTTCTGTTTGTATGTCACCGTGAAGATTCCATGACATGATTCTAGGGAAATTGTTTTAAAATCAAATGTTCCTCATTTATGCCTCTAGTTTACCATTTCATAAGCCCACATTTGGGACATGGGCATTGAATTCTATCTTTAGCAGCCTCATTCTCCAAAGAAAAATCTAAGAATTTTTCTACATCAATTATTTCAAGGCTTAGCAATCCAAAATTTATCAATTAGAAAATATTCCTAAACAAAATAGCAATATAATATTTCATAAAATACATTGAAAAAGAAAATGATATTCATGGAACATACAAACAAATATTGAATTAAAAAATAAAATACTTGTTTCCCAATGAATTTAAAACAACTCACCTTGAAAACTTCTATTTCACATAGATTTATTGCTGTTGAAGCGAAACTTTGTCTTTTAATGACACACATTATACATTAGTTTGAGCAAGGGTCCTCCCACGTTTAAGCGAGAATTAGTTTCAAAAGTAAGTTCAGCAAAGGCCATTGAATGGTGCAATTGGGTTAAGAGCTAATGCATGATCAACAAACAACTTAGTTGGCATTGAAACAACTTTAATTGCATTGACGCAAGGTACTACTGAACCATTTGAAGGAATGAAGGTGACATTTAAGGTATCAGAGGTAACATTGATGGCATACTCAGCGAAAATAGAGGTAAGGGATAATACATACCCTTTGTATGATGCTACCCCTTGGTGATTCGTCGAATACGCATGAGCAGTACACTCATAGATAGAGAAAATCTTCAAGGAATGCTAAAAATATAGAAAATTTTGCAGGGAATACTCAAAATAAAAAAATACCTTGAAGGCCTTGAAGATTGGTGGGACAAGAGACGAGGCAATGCAATGATGAGCAATGACGGTAACCGAAAATGAGGACTCAACGACGACTGTAATTGAGGATGCAATGACTATTACAACAAAGAACTCAATGACCACCGCAATGGTGATGCACTTGAGCCCTAGTTGACGACAGAGACCACAAGCGATTATAATTTAAGGACGATGATGACTTGAGAAAGATTCTGACTTAGGGACGAACGAGAATGAGTTACGGTACAAGGAAAAATGAAGTGGTTGCATGAAAATTTTAAGGAAAAACGAGGACGAACTGCATTTGTTGCAGAAAGAAATCAAATGGTTGAGTGAAAATTTTTAGGAAAAACAAGAATGAGTTGCCCTGTGGGTTACTATTTGTGTAACGAGTTTGGAGAAATATTAACATACGAAGAAATTATAGGTTTCAGAAAATTTCACTATAAGAAAAAAGTTAGAATTATGAAAATTGTATTTTAACAAGAAAAGTAACAAGTGAATGTACTTATACTTTTATTCACAAGTTAGATAAGAAATAAATGAGATAAAAATGTATATGAAATGAATAATATATACTTTATAATATACTATTTTAAGGTCTATTAATCTCGAAAGTGAATCCATATTCTCTTTTAAACCTTTTATTATTAATGACCTAAGTATATTCATCAAAATGTAATTTTTGTTCGAACTTTGAAAAGATATTTTCGAGATTTACTAGGTAGTTCAAGATGTTCTCAACATATACAGCGGCACAATACTATTCAATGCATATATCACTTTCTTTTTATCTTATCTTTTCTCTTATATCTCACCTCCATTCCAAAATGAGATGGATTTTAAAAAAAAGCGTCCCGATATTTTGACACCATCAATTTGACACTACTTTGACACTGTCACGTGTCGGCGTGTCATTGGTTGAGAATTAAATAATTTTTTTTTTTAAAAAAATTGACGTCACAAGCCAGGGTGAGGTTTGAAAATGTGATTTCCTTTTCTGCCCTTCAGCAGTTTGAGACCCCAATACGCTTTCTTCCTTCTCATTTCTCGTAACCTCCCTTTGCTCATCTCATTTTCGCATTCCTCCGACGAGTGTGTGGTGTTCGTTTTGGTCGTCGTGTGTTTGCCAACGTTGCCGTGCTCGCGATTGTTGTTCGTCGGTGTTGTTGGTGTCTCATTTCTTCCATCTTGGTGGGTTGTTCGATCTCTTGGTTCAGAAATGGCGAGTTCTTCAACGAAGGTAAGCGTCATCATGCTTGGGCTATTTTTCATTTGTCCCATTTTTGTGAAGTTTGCAGTAGTATTTTTTTAGGGTTTTGAACACTTGTTGTTGATGCAGTTGACGGTTAGGCACTCATTTTCCACCAAGTACATATCAACTTTGACCAAGGAATTGACAGAGGAGCAACGCTCATTGATTTGTGGGACTCCTTTTGGTTGGTTCCTAGAGGTGAGTCCTAAAGTTAGGATGGCTAGGAATATATTGAGTGAATTAGTTGTGAAGTGGGTTGACTGTAATGGTTGTTTTGTAATTGGAGATAAACAAATCCCTATGACTGAGAATGACTTTTGTTTAGGCTTGGGTTTGAGTACAAATGGTAAGGTCTTGAACTTAAAAGAAAATTATGAAACAAGTTCTTGTGTTATGTTGGGAAAGACACCAAAAGTTTGGATTTGGTTTATAAATGTCTGATGAGGAAACGTAAGAAGAAGATTCCTTCTTCTGATTTTTGTAGTCTGTATATTTTAGTGGGGATATGTGAGTTATTATTTCCTAATCGCACTGGAAAAGTGTTTCAAGTATTGTATGAAATTGTTGATAATTTAAGTGGGTTGGGTAATTATTGTTGGGGTCGTATAGTGTACCGTTACTTGGTACGTAGTTTGGCCAAGGCTTCAGATGGATTGACTAAAGGAAAAGGCACAAGCAATGTTTACATTGGTGGATGCACTTACATGTTGCAGGTAATATGAGTAAATTAATTTATAATTGTGTTGTGAAACGTGGATTGAATTTTCTTTTTCAGTAGTGATTGTTATTATCAAATTTTTGTAGGTATGGTTTTGTGAGAAATTCTTACCACCGAAAGGTGAAATACATAAATGTCCTAGAATTTTGCATTGGATGAATGTAAATTTGGGAGACAACCTTGTCAAACAAGGTTTGGAGAGTGGTGAGGTATGATATTTACTGTATGATTGTTTTATGTTATCATTTAGGTGTTGGTGGTATGACTGTTGAATTTCAGGTTGATCATAGCTTTGATGTGGGTCCAATGAATGATGAGATGACGGAGGAAGCAATGCTCAAAACCAAAGTTGACAAACCATCGTCAGGAAAACAAGAATTGAAACGAAAGCTGAAAAAAAGTGTTATGCATACGATGGAACATCAGAAAAATCTAGTGGCAGAGCTTAGAACGGAGGTTCTTAAGTTGGAGCAGGAGGTTGCTTACGAGAAAGCTAGACGAACAAGACCACAGGAAGGTGGGCACAGTGTGCCCCGTGAAGATTGTTCGTTCTCCCCGGGAGGCATGTCCAGTGGTCCAAGTCCAATGAAGAGTGATCCAAGTCCAACAAAGAGTGCTCCAAGTCCAATGAAGACTGCTACAGGTCGATTCAAGACATTTGTAAGGAAGGGGTCGCGAAAGCGGATCAAGAGCAAGGCTCTTAAAACCCCTTTTACTGGAACTTTAACCATAAAACCCGAGTGACAGTGTAATCATTGTTTACACATTTTGTCTTTTGCTTAGTGGTTGTAATTTATTTTGAGTACTGGTTTATTGTGGACAGATATGTTATGTAATTTGAATGGTAATGTTATTGGTGGGAGATGTTTCATTGCACTACGATTGTTTGACATTGTATTACAGTTATATAAATGGGTCACATTATTGAAATTTGGAAATAAAGTTCCTTTATAAGTATTTTACTTGAAAGAATTACTTTAGTCAAACGTGTAATGTGGATCATTCCCGTCATCCCTAAACATTAACTTTTAAGTGTAAAGTGACCTTACCAACCAAAACCATTAACATGCAGTGGAACTCATGCGAAATAATCAAACATAATATAAGTGGTCCTCTGTGTTGTGAAACATGGTCCCCTGTGTTGGACTTTCTGTACAGTTTTCAGATTTCTCTCGCATAAACGTTTACAATGGGCTGTAAACGTTTACGAAGCTCTGTTTTCAAGCTTTAGTGAATTGTACCCCTATGGTGAGCTGAAGTGGTACACATGGAAGTATTCCTAGATGGAAGGGTGGCCTATTTTGACGTGAAACACTGGTAACTCAGTCTACCATATGTTCCCAACAAGATCCATTACAAGAAAAACGCATATTGTCAAACAGGTCTGAGTGGTCCTCTGTGTTGTGAAACATGGTCCCTTGTGTTGGACTTTCTGTACATTTTTCAGATTTCTCTCGCGTAAACGTTTACAATGGGCTGTAAACGTTTACGAAGCCCTGTTTTCAAGCTTTAGTGAATTGTACCCCTATGGTGAGCTGAAGTGGTTCACATGGAAGTATTCCTAGATGGTAGGGTGGCCTATTTTGACGTGAAACACTGGTAACTCAGTCTACCATATGTTCCCAACAAGATCCATTACAAGAAAAACGCATATTGTCAAACAGGTCTGAGTGGTCCTCTGTGTTGTGAAACATGGTCCCCTGTGTTGGACTTTCTGTACATTTTTCAGATTTCTCTCGCGTAAACGTTTACAATGGGCTGTAAACGTTTACGAAGCCCTGTTTTCAAGCTTTAGTGAATTGTATCCAGTTTGGTTGTCGACGACGACTGTTTGTAAGTTGGAAATGTTTGCAACCAAGTTAATTGAAGGTAATGTAACCAATTGTTAATTACTTTTGTGAAACAAACAGTATTGTTCATTATTATTTAAAAAGGGAAAGTACAACCGCTGAAGCTAAAATAGAATTGTCTTTTGTCCTTGAAACCGAGATTTGGTTGTTGACAATACAACTACATCCATTAATGTGTACTTGAACTGTAATATCATGGCAATGGTGATCAACCTCAAAGACAAGAACATCTCCTTCCTTCAAGTCGTATGCAGTGCAAAATTCTTTCCAACCTTGTCCAAACTTTGTTGAATTCCTAGTATGTGAAACCAAAACCTTGCACAAAATTGCATGATTATGACCAAGAAGCTCAACCTCTTTGAAGCCTTTATTCCTAATTTCGGTCGCAAAAGTAGTTCGCAAGTCCTGCAGAATGATGACAATGTTGTCAGTGAGAAGTACTAAATATAATCATCGATGTTCTGAAAATAAAAGTAAGTGATACGTACCAAGTGACTTCCTTGACACTGTGATTTTGTTAATTTCACAGCGAACAATGACGATAGAGGATCATATGTGCACAGATCAATGAAATATTGTCTATTCTTCTGGGTGCAGGGACCGAAATATAATATAATTTTGAAATTATTGTTACCCATATACTGGAAGGTGATGTGGGCATCATTAACCCTTTCATGATAAACGTTTTTAAGTGAATTCCATCTGGTAGTAATTCTAGGATGCAAGACGTTCATGTTATACGTTACCATGTGTGTGTGACCGTGATTGTCAACCAAGGACCACGTATTTCCCAATTCTTTTTCGAATGCTGTTGCAAAATGCCTATCAACAAAACCAAAATCCTGCATTCGTTGGTTGAAAATAAGAACAATATATGGTTGATTAAGAAAAAATGTACAACGAAATAGAACATATTTACCACATCTGTGAGGTGGATGCTAAAGAACTCCCATAAGACAGTTTGTGTTGCAGTGCTTGATGATCCAGCCATGTTTTTGACAACAAGAAAGTGAAAGTGTGGTTTTTTACGTTTGAGTCCATTAGAAAGAAACTTTGAACAGGAATTTATAGGTGCTTGACGTGTTTTGAAAAGTGTACCAAGTTTGGTGGTCAAAGCATATCATTCAATATTTCAAGAATACAAATGTTGACTTGTATTGGAAAGGGTTTGAATGGTTAAATGCGTTCAAATGTGCCATAATGGTGGCTTTGAATGTGACATTAATTCAGTCAAACGTTTTCACCTAATAAAGGGTCAGTGTTTAATGATTCCTTGAAAACGTTACAATATTATATTAAAATTTTATGGAAATCATCCACAATTAATTAAAAAACATTTAGCATTCCACTTTTCGAAGCTTCCATGAGTCAGAAGTCCCATGTAATCGTTTACCAACTTCGTGTAAACGATTACGCGTATGAAAAATTGGTTTTGTACACTTTCTACGTCTGCAGGGACCACATTTCACAACATAGGGGACCATATGTACATAGTATGCAGAATTTGGGAAGAACAAAAGTTGGTATTGTACCACATCATTTCGAAAAGGAACATTACAAAAATAAAAACATAACCTACTGATAACAAGTCAATAAAAGTAACAACAAAAGGTAAAAAACTAATAACAAGTCATAGTAATAACTAAGAAGTAGGATTCTTGTCAAGGTGGCTGCGGAAATGCTGAATTTGTTCATCTATGTGTTCCACTCGCGAATCCAAAGACTGAAATCTAGTCCCCATGCTCACCTCCATATTTGAGAATTGTGTTTGGAAGGCATCAAATTTGGTTTCAACGGTCATGTGCAAGTTCTCAAAACGGGTATCAAAGGAGTCTAATCTTGCCCCCACAAAAGTTTGCATTTCTTGGATTTGATTGACCACATCGTTTAGTGTTGTGCATGAAGTACCTTCATCATGGTGTTGTGCTGATGTTCCTTCAGGCTCTGCATTTTTGGTCTTCTTTGTTGCAACCCACTCGCCTTCTTCATCTTGGACATAGCCAAATGACGCTATTACTTGACTTCCTATACTTAGTCTGGACTTCACTGTCGTACATGGATCATTTTCTGTCGGCACATCAAACAACTCCAAGAACATGGTTATTAGATGAGGATATGGCAATTTAGCATTGTCCTTTAATGCCTTTTTCATCTTACTCCTGATAAGATGTCCCCAGTTAATTTGTATGTTATTCCAAAGGGCCCAGAGGATGACAATGTCTTTTTCTGTTGCTTGACCATTGTTCGTAAATCGAGGAAGTAAGATTCTTGTAAGAATGTAATGCATAATTCTAGGTTGTACCTTCATATTACCTGCCGTGATTCTTCCATGTATGTAACGATCATTTGTGCATACTAGTTGGCGAGCAGTTAAAGAATTGTAATGGTCTTTCCACTCATCAACAACTGTACCTTCGTAACGAACATCGCCGGAAGGAAGTGAAGTCACCTCATTAAAAACTTTACTGCTTATTTTCAGATCAATCCCTTTGACTTGGGTTCGAATCACCCCGTTTGGCGAAATGGTCATGTTGTTGTAGAAGACCCTTACTAGTTCGGGTGGTAATCTCTTCTTAAGGAAACAAATTCAAGAAGGCCAGCCTCCGCCAGGATGTCGTGAAATTGGAAATTGCGTCCTTCGAACCATCCATCTTCTAGATGTTTGCTCTCCAATATTTCCCTATTGAAGAAATGGCTTACGAACTTCTGATATTGTTCATCCGTTGTGAAAAGCCCATTGTTTGGTGGAGGTGGTGATGATGGTGGGGAAGGAGATGACGGTGGCGGTGAAGGTGGTGATGGTGGTGGTGATGGGGTTGGGGTACGGCAACGACGCACACCCCGAGATGAAGAGGGTTTTTGTTTCTTCTTAGCCCGATCAGCCATTCCAAGAATATTACGGATTCCAGATGAAGATGAAGGTGTATGTAATAAGGTTAGATGAAGGGACTAAGTAGTTGAAGAAGGTGTAGTGAAGAGTTCGTTGAATGGGGGACGTGGGTAGACAGTGGAGTTTAGTGGTTAATTAAATTCTCATACCATGAAATGAAAGTTGGGGAACATGGGGTCCAGGACGTTCATAATGGGGAATTTTAAAAAATTGATGCAGTTAATGTAATCGTTTACTGAACTATGGTAAACGTTTACAACAAAACAAATTGCCCAATTAATAATATTATACAATCACTACTGCATCCAACAAGTAACGTAAATGACAATATGGAAACAAATATATATATATATATATATATATATATATATATATATATATATATATATATATATGTTTATGTTGACGTCAACAATGATAATCATCATACATTACCATCGTCGTAGTTGTTATGTACAGCATTTAACAAAGACATAAATCCAGAAGAGTTAATTTGTGATTCTTGTGTAACTTGATAAGATTGGAAAGATAAAGATCCTATTGGAGGTACCTGAGAAGGTTGTGTGTCTGGTACAAAAGTTCTGTCCTGAATAAACAAAAAAGTTTAATTTATAAAAGATGTACCAACATAAAAGGCAAACATAAACAAAGAGTAGAAGTTAACAGTTCTAACCGAATCTTGAACATATGGTGATGTACTGTTCTTCTTCGAAGTTCGTTTTTTTTACTTGTTATTTTCTCCAATCTGGACTTCAATCTATTGGTTCGAGGTCGTCCTTTTCGCTTCACTTGTACAGGACTACGCACCAGAACATCATCACAGCCACCAACAGTGTGGGGTATTCTATCGGACTCCAGATTGTGGTACCTGACTTCGCCACCATCGGTAATCATGTTATTTCTTATGCTTGAACTGCATCCAAACTTTTCCCCAAGAATATGAAGTTCTTTGTCCAGGTCTTTAGAAGAACCTTCCGACTCACAAGCTACCTCAGCAATCTCATAGAATTTTTTGCACAACATTTGGTATCTTTCCATGGCCGGATCTTGATTGGAATTACTGTACGAGGCTCTAATGAGAGTGTGCCTTCTACGAATGTTTTTACTCCACCGCCTTATAACGAATTTCAATGGCACAACACACACATCTTCCTGTCCAAAAACCAAAAGTGAATGTCTACAAACAATGCCTCTGAACTCAAATAAAAGGCACGAACAGGTTGCATTTTTGGTTACTGGATCGACTTGCACTTTATAAAATTTATTAACACATTTTCCATCCCACATTCGCTCCTCTTTGATAGTGTACATGTTCATGAAGTCGTCTGTTACGGTTTCCTTGATGAAACAATTCATCCTTGAGCGAAATTCTTTTTGAAACTCCTCAAATTTTGCATGTGTGTACTCAAGCTGAAATTGTCTCTCAATTGGTGACTGCGATCCACATCCTATTGTGGTATTCAAAGACGAAAAATCAGCTTGTATTTCTTTTTGGGCCTTGACTCTAAGTGCATTGTCATATTGGACAACAAATTGATGTAGTGTCGTAGTTGAAGTTATAAATCCGTCGAAGAAAGCGTTCATTCCCTCGCTTCTTTGTGTGGTTGACATGCCGGCCCAGAAATCATTCTTCAGGAAACAAGGAACCCATTTATGTCTTTCTTCATACAAATTAAGTAACCAATCATTACACTCCAATCCATATTTACTTAATAATTCAGCCCACCCATTCTCAAAGTCATTATGGCTTTCACAATCATAGACAAGCTTATTCAGATGATTTTTTATGCCGACATATTCTTTACAGGCGCTAAATTTTTCAGGCACTTTTTTCATGATATGCCATAAACACCACCTATGTCTCGTATTTGGAAATACTTCTTTGATGGCATTTGCCATTGCTCGACATTGATCAGTGATAATCCCATCTGGGGCCTTATTACCCATGCATCTCATCCAACACTCGAACAACCAAACAAAAGACGAAGTCTCTTCGCACGACAACAATCCACATCCTAGTAAAATGGAGTGTCCATGATGATTTACTCCAACAAACGGAGCAAAAGGCATGTCATACTTATTTGTTAAATATGTGGTATCAAAAGACACAATGTCCCCAAATTCTGATGCCGCAGCTCTACTTCTTGCATCTGCCCAAAAAACACTACATCGCTCATTATTGAGATCATTATTGAAAAAGTGTTTCAATAGTGCTTGTCCATCTCCGTCTTTGCATAATGATCTTCTTTGTTGCCCAATGTAGTTCCTAGCATCTCTCTCCATGAATTCCATGTTCTCGAATCCCCCTACATCGCTCACAATACTGAGGAAACTCTTATTTATCCAGACTCCAGCATCATCATTAACCTGTAAAGTTCGCTTTGCTTGCATGGTAAGTTTCCTATTGGCAGCAAAAAGCTTAGAATTGTTTGGGCTTAGCTCATGATTGTGCTCTAAGTTAACTGTCCTTATTAACCACCTGTCATCCTTCTTTGAAATGGTGATGCCAGCAGGACATTGGTTAGTTTGGGTAGGAAGGGTTTTCAACTCTGGGTTTATGGATGAGACGTATTTCCCTTCCCTAGAGCAAACTAATCTCAAATAATTCACATTGTTGTTGCTATCCTTTCTAGAATTTCTAGTCCTTACAGAGAAACCACATGTAATGGCATACTCTTTATAAAACTTCTTTGCTTCGTCCATGGAATGAAAACACATATGTAGTGATGGTTCAACCTCGACATTACTTTCGTTGGGGTCATCACAGTTAATATTACATTCGTTCAGTGGTCCACTATTGCTTCTAATGCTTCTACTGTTATCCATAAATGAAAACTATTTCCGCCCTGTTTAATGTGGTCACAATAATTTCGAATCATAAATATTAGTGCAGTGTTTCATTCAAACATTTTATAGATACATTTCTGGACAACAGAGTAACTTTAAAGAGCAAGAACAAATTTTAGCTGAAGAACATGAAAACACTTCACTTTGAAATTGAATGGTTAAATATTCTTACCAACTTACGTCGTATTTATGGCTGGCTTTAATGAAGGATACACTTTCCTCACCAAACTCCAGTACGTTTTTAAGTGCAGTCTTCGTAAATGTTGTATTGAACAACCTCGAAACAGCGCTTCTAAGGTAAGTGTTTAATGTGGAAGGTGGAAGGTGGAAGGAAGAAGAAGTCAAGGTGACCAAGGTTAGGCCCCAACGATAAAAAAGGAAGTGTTACGGATGGAACAAGTTACCCATGTTTACAAGCAATATTCAATGGGTTATGTCTGTCACACCTCACATTAATTGCAAAATTCACTTTTTAAAACCCCACATTAAATGCATGTTAAATCAACCACCTAAAAGTTAAGCAGAAAAATTTTCTCTTTCAACAAATATGCAAAAAGGCAACAGGCTCTTCTCTCAATAAAGGTGATGTCATTAAATGGTGCACACATAAAGGTTAATTTTCTTTATTTTTATATAATGATATCACTAATGAATAATAAAAAACTTTAAAAATAAAAATTAACAAAACTATCATAAGACTTCTATATATACTTCCGTCATGGCCATTAACAATCAAACGAAATCAACATATTTGTAAGCACATTCACTTGTACAGATTATTGATATTTTCTCCTTTGGTGTTTCCTAACACTTGTGTTGCTTTCAGTTACCTTGCAGATTAAGGAACAATTCAAATGGATGCATGGGAAGACCTTGTGTATGATGATGATGTTCTTGAATCATTTTTGAAAAAATGTGATTCATCAGCCGAAATCATACCTGGACCAGCGGGTAATGTCCAAGCAGCTATGTTGAATAGAAGAAATGCTGAACAACCTAAATCAACACAAGAATTTGCTAATGTTGTTGCTGAGGCAACCTTTGAACGCGATTTCAATTCAAATGCTTGGAAATGGGCTGAAATGTTTATTCAACACCATGGTAGAACTTAACTTTATAACTTGTTTGTCGACAATTGTCTTTTGAAATGAGAAGTTCATATATGTTCTTCACATGACATGAACAAATGCAGAACTAGTTACTGATGGAAAAATGGAGAACTTGAACTCCCTAACAGAGGCAAAATCAGTGTGGGTACTTCCATTCGTTGCTTGCCTATTGAAACAATGCAAACCTAATGGTTTGGGAGACATGCAATTGACAATGAAGGTGTTTTTTGTTTTGAAGTTCAATAATTGTTGCCTATGTCAACTACTCATTCATTATATGTGATCAGGATCCTTCAGGGACAATGGAGTCTTCCTTGCATAAGAAGGTTCTTCAAGATCCTGAATATGGAAATCGTATTGGTGTTGGCTCCGTCATGATACTCAACCTTGTAAGACATCATTCTAAAAAGAGCTTGAACTCAATTTTAAGGTACCATGGATGTTTGTTATATTCAATTTTTTTGTCCACTTAGGTACCATCATTCAATGTGTTCCGAAGATGCTGCTACCTGAATATAGTGCATCACAACGTAGTGAAGGTGTTTCCTGTTGACATTGGTCCACCTACCATTGAACTTGTCAAACAAACACAAAAACCTATTATTCAACTACCTATGTGGGCACAAAAGAACTAGCATGTTATTGATATCATGAAGAAATTCATTCCACCATCATCTGAGCAAGCATCATCCTCCAAAGAACCCATCATGTCATCATCTGACCAAGCATCATCCTCTAATGAACCTATCATGTTATTAGACTAATTATGTTAAATTATGTTAACTATTTTGTTATGCAGATGACATTTTACTTTCTATGGGCAACTTTTATTTTATATGGATTACTGTAACATGGTATACTGACCACCTGAACAATTTATTGACTATGTGTCAATTGCCTTCTTCATAACATTAAGATCTTATTTCGTAATATTAATAATTAAAGTTAACTAAATAAGAAGTTGTTGATTGCTTTCTGCCGCACCTGATGCTTAAAAATCACACAAATGGGACCTGGTCCTCTGTGTTATGAAAAGTGGTCCCTTGCATTGGACTTTCTGTACAAATTGACAAATTCTCTCGCGTAAACGTTTACAAGGTCTTGTAAACGTTTACAGAGGCCCTTTTGCACTTATGTTGGTGAAATTGCTAAGATGGACCAATTCCAACTACCTTGAGCCAAGAGCATGACATCCATCACTCCATGCACGGTTCACCAACAGCATGGATACAAAACGTATGAAAAAATCACACATATGGGACCTGGTCCTCTGTATTATGAAAAGTGGTCCCTTGGGTTGGACTTTCTGTACAAATTGGCAAATTCTCTCGCGTAAACGTTTACAAGGTTTACAGAGGCCCTTTTGCACTTATGTTTGTGAAATTGCTAAGATAGACCAATTCCAACTACCTTGAGCCAAGAGCATGACATCCATCACTCCATGCACGGTTCACCAACAACATGGACACAATACGTTTGAAAAAATCACACATATGGGACCTGGTCCTCTGTGTTATGAAAAGTGGTCCCTTGCGTTGGACTTTCTGTACATATTGGCAAATTCTCTCGCATAAACGTTTACAAGGTCTTGTAAACGTTTACAGAGGCCCTTTTGCACTTATGTTGGTGATATTGGTAAGATGGACCAATTCCAACTACCTTCAGCCAAGACCATGACATCCATCACTCCATGCACGGTTCAACAACAGCATAGACACAAAACGTATGAAAAAATCACACATATGGGACCTGGTCCTCTGTGTTATGAAAAGTGGTCCCTTGCGTTGGACTTTCTGTACAAATTGGCAAATTCTCTCGCGTAAACGTTTACAAGGTCTTGTAAACGTTTACAGAGGCCCTTTTGCACTTATGTTGGTGAAATTGCTAAGATGGACCAATTCCAACTACCTTGAGCCAAGAGCATGACATCCATCACTCCATGCACGGTTCACCAACAGCATGGACACAAAACGTATGAAAAAATCACACATATGGGACCTGGTCCTCTGTGTTACGAAAAGTGGTCCCTTGCGTTGGACTTTCTGTACAAATTGGCAAATTCTCTCGCGTAAACGTTTACAAGGTCTTGTAAACGTTTACAGAGGCCCTTTTGCACTTATGTTGGTGATATTGGTAAGATGGACCAATTCCAACTACCTTCAGCCAAGACCATGACATCCATCACTCCATGCACGGTTCACGAACAACATGGACACAAAACGTATGAAAAAATCACACATATGGGACCTGGTCCTCTGTGTTATGAAAAGTGGTCCCTTGCGTTGGACTTTCTGTACAAATTGGCAAATTTTCTCGCGTAAACGTTTACAAGGTCTTGTAAACGTTTACAGAGGTCCTTTTGCACTTATGTTGGTGAAATTGCTAAGATAGACCAATTCCAACTACCTTGAGCCAAGAGCATGATATCCATCACTCCATGCACGGTTCACCAACAGCATGGACACAAAACGTATGAAAAAATCACACATATGGGACCTGGTCCTCTGTGTTATGAAAAGTGGTCCCTTGCGTTGCACTTTCTGTACAAATTGGCAAATTCTCTCGCATAAACGTGTACAAGGTCTTGTAAACGTTTACAGAGGCCCTTTTGCACTTATGTTGGTGATATTGGTAAGATGGACCAATTCCAACTACCTTCAGCCAAGACCATGACATCCATCACTCCATGCACGCGGTTCACGAACAACATGGACACAAAACGTATGAAAAAATCACACATATGGGACCTGGTCCTCTGTGTTATGAAAAGTTGTCCCTTGCGTTGGACTTTCTGTACAAATTGGCAAATTCTCTCGCGTAAACGTTTACAAGGTCTTGTAAACGTTTACAGAGGCCCTTTTGTACTTATGTTGGTGAAATTGCTAAGATGGACCAATTCCAACTTACTTGAGCCAAGAGCATGACATCCATCACTCCATGCACGGTTCACCAACAGCATGGACACAAAACGTATGAAAAAATCACACATATGGGACCTGGTCCTCTGTGTTATGAAAAGTGGTCCCTTGCGTTGGACTTTCTGTACAAATTGGCAAATTCTCTCGCGTAAACGTTTACAAGGTCTTGTAAACGTTTACAGAGGCCCTTTTGTACTTATGTTGGTGAAATTGCTAAGATGGACCAATTCCAACTACCTTGAGCCAAGAGCATGACATCCATCACTCCATGCACGGTTCACCAACAACATGGACACAAAACGTTTGAAAAAATCACACATATGGGACCTGGTCCTCTGTGTTATGAAAAGTGGTCCCTTGCGTTGGACTTTCTGTACATATTGGCAAATTCTCTCGCGTAAACGTTTACAAGGTCTTGTAAACGTTTACAGAGGCCCTTTTGCACTTATGTTGGTGATATTGGTAAATGGACCAATTCCAACTACCTTTAGCCAAGACCATGACATTCATCACTCCATGCACGGTTCACGAACAACATGGACACAAAACGTATGAAAAAATCACACAAATAGGACATGGTCCTCTGTGTTATGAAAAGTGGTCCCTTGCATTGGACTTTCTGTACAAATTGGCAAATTCTCTCGCGTAAACGTTTACAAGACCTTGTAAACGTTTACAAAGGCCCTGTTTCCTCCAAGGAACCAAAACTGGATCATTTCGTTGCACATGGACCCCAAAATATTACATGTCCAACACTCCCAACACAATACATACCAACCACAACCACCAACATTCATTGCACAAGTGAACAACTATTGCGTTCGTTAAAATGACTTATTAATATAGACATATAAACTATCATCAATTGACACACAAAATATCTGTGACATACACATTTGAAATGAAAATAATTCCATATATAAATCGTATGACATTCATATAACAATTCGTATACATGTAACATCATTGTGTGTAACAGTCATAACTTATTACAATGTGGGTCTAAGTACATTATACCATTGTCATCCAATCCTACAACAACCCGTACTCATCTAGCGCATCAAATATTCTAGTGTTTTCAGCGTCTAGGATCCAGTACTTCACGTAATTCTTTCTAATTTGAGTCAACTCCTCCTGAAACCATAAAAGGTATATAAGTTTAGATATAATTAACAAAATCATGAAATAGTGTTAACAATGAAATTGATACATACATTCGTGTATGCCGGCATGCTCATCCCGTTGTATCTATCCTCTCCATCCCAAATTTCCATCGCCTTTAACATGATAACTCCACAATCATGTCTTAATTAAAACAACCCAAACATTCATCAGTAACTAAAACAGACAATAATATAACTTCAAAATATTTGAATACATCTAACTTAAACAACTTACAAGTTCGGTTGGGAAGGGATTTTGGCTTGTTGGACGGACAAAGGACCAATATCGGTTCTATTGTACAGCATGCAAAAGAATTTCGTCATATTTTCACCCTACCAATGAAGTTCATCAACCACATCAAAAAACGTCATTCTTATCAAATCAACAAAATTAATATAAAACATGTAACCACCTCTCATACCACGAATTTGTCAATCTTTTTCCTATTTCTAATACCCTTGCCCAATGAGTCAATCACATATATTTCCAATGTTTGGATTTTAACGGCATAGCACCACCAGTGATCATGATGGATAAAGGGCATAAACAACTACATACAAAGGAGAACACATTGTCAATACTTCAAGAATTAACATTTCCAAAACATTATAATTACATTATACACTAACTTACAAAGTCGGCAGTGGGAATGTCTGGAAGACCAAACATATCAGACCTCATGCAGGCAGTGTAACTAGCAAGGTCGTACACTTGTTGATTTTTACTCTGTCTCAAATAATCACCGATTACACGGCCCTACGAACAATTTTGAATAAATCAATGCAGTGCACATATTTTGTACCTCCAAATGGATTATGAAATGAATTAAATACAAATGTACCGCGTATATGCCATTGAAATGCAACCTCTTCACAACACCAATCAACTTTCTTTGGTAGTGCATAAACATCGTAGACGCAAATAACACCACCTAAACAATACAACACCGATGAACCTTTAATAAACACTAAATAACATATAAAATTAAAAACAAATGACACATAATACTTACCAAGTTATCCACATATGTACGTGGTGATAAAGTCTGCATAGAACGTGTGTCCAAGAACGCCCCCATTATTTCACATACAACTCTGAACAAATATTAAAACATCATTATTTTGCAGAATATCCTATATCACAATACACATAACAATTTCAACCCTACGTACCTATTTCGTTTCTTGTGGTCCCAATTCCTTACTGCGTTGTACAACTGGTCGACGTTCACATTGGCGGTAGAAAAATCCCCAACAATGCGCAGAGGAGGAACCGCTAAAGGAACAACGTCTTTGTCATCATCAACTTCGATATAATCAGGACGATGCTCAGATGTTGCCCCATTTAAATCCGGACGTGCTGGTTCTTCATCCCCTACAGCCTGCTTATCATCTCCATTGTCATTGTCATACTCTTCAGCACCTGCTTCAACTCCTTCTTCATGAACTCCTTCTTCATCAACACCAAATGCATCTTGTTCATTATAAATTGGTATTTCACGAAGCTCAATTAACTCCTTCGTTAGTCTTGCAATTTGGACATGCAGTGACTCTATCTCACAATTCGTATTCCTCAAAATGGCATCAGCACCTTCTAGCCACGTTGCAGTGTCGGTGCTATCCTCATCTGATCCCTCACTCCTCAATGGTTCAGGCCTTGATTGTTCACCGTTATCGATCCCAATGTCATCTATTCCCAATGCAATACGAACTTCAGATCTATTACGATCCACCTTACTTACGTACCAATCAAGATTTAACTAGAAAAAAGGCATACAAGCATACAACAACATTAGTGAAATATATACACGAATATAATTTGTACAATATTTTCATACACTTACCTCTCCGGTCATGAATACATTTGTAATTACTTCTTCGTCTGCAGTGTAAGGGTGTCACATCCATATGCGGGGGAACCTTCTGTGAGTAGTGTGACGGTGCAAAGACAGTCTCTCCACCGCCCAAGCCTTCAATTGTCAAAAGCAAAAGTTAGCCATATTCTAAAGTGTTTTCAGAATAAAAATGGGACTTGGTCATCTTACCTGCAACACAGCAACGTTCCCACTAAGACTGAGGGACTTCTTGAATCGCCCGGACATTATTTTGTTCTTTGAATTGTTTAAACTTTGTACAACGTGTTTATGGACACATGAAGCCCAATCGTACAAACATAAACTATCTAAGTCGTCTAACACCGCACAAGGGATGTTTGCGACATTTTCAGATTTCCTTGGCAAAAAAAAAGTTACTAAACAAAGTAAAATGTACAACCTACACACTACATCAACATGTACCTCATCATCTTTCACAATCAAATTAAACATGTCAATCAAGTCCTTCTTTGTGGTGGTTTTCGAATTTAATATCTGTGCAACCGAACCAACCAAACACTCATCAAATGGAACATCTAAACCACCCATACCTAAACCGGTTGCCATGAATACATCAACAACATTTAAAGGAACAAGTTGTTGACTAACCCTAAAACAAACATCATTCCCAGACCATCGTTTCAACATTTCTTTTATCAATTTCAAATTCACCTCAATAGGGTTTAATATTTGTACACACCAATTAAATGGGGTCATTCTAATACGCTCTATGTGAGCGTCTCGCAGTAAACTATTCATTTGAAGAAGGGTTTGCGATTCCATCGACACACGAAGCCGTTTCTACAAAATAATAACATCAATATAATAAATACAATAATTAAATACATCATTCATACCAAATGTCCATAAAACATTGCATTAACCCTTACATTTTCTTTTCGAGATGCCATTGGACCTGCACTCATAAGGGCAAATGAGTACAAAATCGTTACTTTCGCCAAACAACAATACAACATACGTAATGGATGCCATGGTTACTATTTTAACACTTACACTTAACAAAATAACAAAAACAAACACACAATCACAACGGCAGAGATGACCTAAGACCAATGTTTTCACCAAAACCACACAAAGAGAGATAGCGCTCCCTTTACCACTTCCACAAACAAATACCAATGACTCACAACACAAAAATGACCAAAAAGAAAGAGACCAAGGGAGTGGGTTTACCGGAATGGGTTCGTAAAACAAAACCCCAAATAATGAAAGAGATACGCCAATCACTGCCTTCACCGGAGAATCCAACCACGAAACGAAACAACCACTGCTCGTCGAAGAGAAGGAAAGACCCAATCGGTGGTTCAACGGAGATTGGAAAATGACAAAATCGTCAACTGAGATGGAGAAAAAGGTGCGTTCAAAGTACAAAACTCAACGAACCTTAAGGTCTTTAATGGGAGAGACACCACGGTGGTCGACAAAAAACCATTGGAGACAAGCGAGAGAAGTTCTTCAATGTAAGCATAAAAACCGCCAAACTGAAATTTTTGGATTTTTTCTTTCCAACTCTGCCCTTGGGTCTTTTGAATATAGGTTTTTTTTTTAATTTCAAACTGCACCAACCACAATTTGACACGTGGATAGTGTTAAATTAGTGTCAAATTGTGGTGTTGGAATATCATTTCGCTAAAAAAAATTCCCTTTCACACTTTGTTTAGTTTACGAAGAGATGCCAACAAGAAAGTATCAAAATTAGAAAACGATTAATGTAAATATATTAAAAATAGTGATCAACACTTGATATATTCATAAAATAAAAGTGATAAATCTATATGATATACGATGTAATAAGAAAACATACGAAAAAAAAACAAAAAGTAAGATTTTAATAGGTGTATACAAAACAGAGGTCTATGTTTATTATTGTTCATCTGAATTTGATGAAGAATTAATCACACTTGTACTCACTATTGATGAAGAATCTACTGAAGAGCAAAATAGAGAAGACAAGCAATTTGCATCCATATTAAAAATTGTATTAAATACTCATATCGATATTATTATATTCTTTTAGAATTGTGAAAAATTCACTAGTGTATAAAGAACACACAGGGAAAATTAATTCCAACTTTTCTACATATTACGGTGCATAAATCAGCCTCATGAAGGCTCTCTTTAGTAGCCGCTCTCACATTGGTAACCTTCTTCCAGAAATAGAAAGTAATAAAGCCAAACCAAAAGAAATGTTCAGCTACCAAGTGACCCCATCTCCATGCATGCATCAGAATCACATTAATCCTTCTTCATACACTGCACTTAACTCGCCGTCAAAGTTCACTCCACACTGTACAACACAGAATCTTATAAATAATACATATCACTCAACTCTTCAACACAACTGATAAACAAACCATTAGACATATCCTCCTTGCTTCAACACTTTCCTTATCTCTCAAAATGGCTTCCAAAGCTTCCTCATTCCTTTCCCTTGTGCTCATTTCTAATATCCTCATTGCCATAGCAGTTGCTGGATGCAGCATTTCCAACAACATCAACACACAAGACAAGAAAGAGCCTCAGTTCTTGTTCAAGTCTCATGATAGGGTTTATATTCCAGGCCTTGGACCTGTAGGATTTCCACCCAAATTTCACGTTACACCTCACAATCCATTTTCTCATGGCAATGGAGGACTAGGAGCAGGAACAGGAGCAGGAACAGGAACTGGAGGAACTGGTTCAGGAACAGGAACTGGTTCAGGAACAGGAACTGGATCAGGATCAACTGGTCGAAGTTATGTTCCAGGTGGTGATGACACTTTTGTCCCAAACCCTGGTTATGAGGTTCCCATTCCTGGAAGTGGTGGCAATGTTCCAGCTCCATTTCATCCATGAGTTATCTCGTGCATGTATGTTATGCATGCATGCATGTTAGAAGTAGTTCGCAATGTTTAAGATTGTCTTTTTTCTTTTTCTATTTTCTAGTCATAGCAATCGATAAATAAGTGTGTCCATATGCACATTAGTGTTTGTTTGTGTGTATGGTCATCAGCGTGGACTGCCAAGTCTTTCTGTTTTGTCGTTAATTGTATGGTCTTAAGCTGAATTAAGTGTGACGTAAGTTTTGTTCTTCAGTTCAAAGTAATGTTGCTGATCAATGAGTTCAAAAAAGTATAATTTTGCCTTTACGCTTCCAAATTTTTACACCCTCTTCATGTTCATACCCTACAATTTTATATCCGTCTCCATTTATGTCTCTTACCTTCTGATATTCTCTTTTCATGCACAGTTTTTCTGTTGACTTACAGATACACTTTATCAGTACCTATAATTTCCCATTATATCACCTTTTATGTTTGCAGTGCCCACCAATCTTTTTCCTTTTTCATTACTTAACCAGTGGAGATGTATTACAGCAAGGGTGTCAAATAATTATCACTGAAAAAAGCACCAACATAGGGTTTAAAATCTATGTTTGTATACTTTAAAGATTAATGGGGGGCCCATCAGCACATGGTAAATCAATGTAGACTTTATATCTAAGCAACAAATCACACTGAACAAATGTTGACATGGACAATACCACAAACTGATATAAATTAAATAAGGACAAGATATTCCAAATCACGCTTCAAACCAACCAGTTGGTCTTGATTCACAGATGTACGGAGAACAAATTATTGAAACCTTTGCTGTGGCAGCAAATTCATTTATTTTCCTCAACATCTTACATCATAGGAAAGACAGAATTTCGGTACATAAATACGTAGTAGGTGTGCTATCGGCTAGCGAATAAACCCAACTACCACAATTCTATCACATGCAAAAATAGCTATGCTTCTCTCATGCCAACAAGAAAAAAGTAGAAGCAGGAAACACACAATTACACCTATTACTCTGCATTCTGAAATCTGCTTTTTTTTTTCGGGGAAAGATAACCATCTTTTATTTCTGAAAAGATTTTGATTCTGATCTATTTACTATGTAAAATGTGCTAAACTAAACTCCCTACACATTTATTCTACGATCCTATATATCTGAGAAATTATCACATGACTCTGAATCCACTCATAGTCAATCTCTATATAACAAATAATTGAGTTGTGTTACTTTTTATCGACTAAGTTTCTCATAGATATTATCAACACTATGTAATAATTTCTCTTTTTCGTACTATGAAATAGGTTGCACCATAGAGTAGTTGTCCTTTAAACCAGAGACAAAAAATATCAGCATTTCAAAAGGATCCCTCATTCCAATGTGTACCCGCTAAAAAATCATACTATGAGGTCACCATCAGTTTACATCTCTGCAAGAAACCCTACACAATTTTGCTATGAATTTTAGCTGTCATTTTTCTTTATCACAGAAAAGGTAAGAGATCATACTGGTGTATCAGATGTAAGAACGGATCAGATGGAACGTTAAATAAATACTGAGTTATGCAGACATTGGAATTTCAGAACAGAAATTCCAGCTCATAAAGGATGATATATTCAAAAGGGCACCACAAAAGTGACCTTAATAAGTACTGCATGGGATTTGGATTCTCATCAAAAGAAAATTTTCAACTACAAAAAGTCTGCACTCTTCTGTTTTCTTTTACAATTCAAATTTAATGAACTTATCTAACTCTGGCAAATCATGGTCCCAACTGCATCCAATTTCAGATGTGAAATTCAATCATCTAGGATTTTGGATTCTATAATCTGTTTATTTTTCATCTCACTTATACATATCATTATCTTTTATTTTCTCTCTGTTCTTTTCTTTCCTCCATTCATACATGGTACACCCTAAAAACTGTACATTTTCCATTTTCTATTGTTATGACAGTGTTACGAGAGATAAACATAAAGTAAATGTAAGACTATTAAAAAAAAGTGGTCCTACCATATTTTATATATTTCTCACTGGTAATTTGACAATTCATGTTAATAAATAACATGAAAGATTCAACATCAACTTAGGTAATTATTACAAGAGCTGCAACTGTGTAACTAATTTGATCATATTTTATGCCAATCACCTGAAAATATGAGTATACTAATAAGGTATTAAGGGTGTTGTAGAATTTCCTTATCCAAGTATGACATGCTAGCATCAGATCAGAACTGCACATGCCTCAACCCTCCAGGTTTGGAATTAGACCTGCCACACCACATGTCCTTGTAAATGTCAGAATAAAAGGAAACGAAGTAGATGAAAATCAAAAGAACCATACTTAGGAAAGTAAAGAATTAATAGTATAGCAACATACAAAGTCCAGGAATGTAACTGTAGTAAGCAATTTCAGAATCTAGAAAAATTCAGAAGCCTACAAAATAATGAATTTTGATGATTGTTCCTTAAATATGATCACTAAGATTACCAAAATAGCATTCATTGATCCCCAATGAAGAAAAATTTCCACTTCTTTAATGAATACCAGCAAAGTTGCATTATAACTGTTCAAAATCTTCATTCCATCATGCTCTATTTATGTTGCAAGTAATATCAGAAAAGAAAAAGAAATGAAAAAAGATAACATATCCCTCTAACGTAACATGGAAAATAAACAATACAACAAGAAGCAAGGTGTGTATAGATTATTATTATTGAAGGATGAAGAAAATCTGATAAAGGGATTAACATCGTAGCATCTATAATGCAATTTTTACCTGGTTCATTTGAAATAAAATATAAAAAAAAAATGCTGGTTTTGTGTGGTTTTGAAGGAATCAAATGTTCATAATTTTGAAGATGATGAAGGATAGGAAACCCAGGAAAATGAGGAGGAAAATGTAATCTACAAAGACGAAGAATCTGGTGGACCCATGATTCCTATTGTTCTTGATTTTGGCCAAGGAATTGTCCATTTCTTCCAGCTTCGCCATTGATTCGAATTGCAGCTTTGTGTCCGAAGAGAACTATTTATTGAATCTCATGAAACGAAGAATCACAATGGAAATGAAAGACCATATATTCTACTTGCTTATCTCACCTTCAATCTTGGTGTGCACGTATTAAGTTTTTTTGGCATTTTGCTCCCGTGTTTATTATTTCCTATGTTCATTAAATTGGTTAACTATGGTAATAAGTAGCATCATTAATGTTAATTGGCTTATTCAAAATTATTCACATTATTTTAATTACTATAATTAATCTTGATAGCAGTGGTAATTGTCATCATTAAATTATGTATGATAAGGCCATGACAGTTTTTATTTTCTATTTATGATGATCCTACACAGACCAAAAGGCATAATTGAAATTGCGGTACAATAAAGTCTTTTATCATGTCGCATTCCAAACTTATTTCTATTGATTATTATCACACATTATTATTAAATCTTAGTAGTTGGATATATTAATTATTATTTTCTCCTCTCTTATTATTCTTTTAATATTATTTTAATAGAGATATAGATTCACAATTTATGTTAATCTTATAAATATAACAATAATTTTGAAGAATTATTCACTTCACACTTAATACTTCTATCATTATATAATAGATCTTAACTTTCTTATTAATTCAGTATCGAAAAATTTTTACAATTGAATTTTTCTCTCTCATCCTCTTCGAATATAAAAAAAAAAAAACATCAAAACACTCTTAGAATTTTGTCACCTCTCTACAAAATCCATATTTATACCACTTTTTTTCCTATTTGTACACGTCTTTGCATTGTGCATGAATGCACAAGGAAGCCTGGGTTCCGGAAAATATTGCAATTATAAAGTTAATGAAAATTAGTTTTGGTTACTTTTAGATAAAATGACAATTTACACCATACAATGAAAACTAGCCATTGCAATTGAATTTTGTAAAAATTACATTTCAATTATAATTTGTAGATGTGTATATTGACGTGTAAAGTGTCATGACAATAATAAAATTTTATATGAAAATACAACGTAATTAAATTACTATAATAATATCACAAATTCATATTTTGTAATTACAAATAAATATGTGAAATGAGTTTTAGTAAGGATCACAAAATGGATTGGGTTTCCATGTTAGTTCCCCAGCTTGCCGGTATTTCTGTTAAAAGGATGGATTAGGAGTTTTAACTTCTTTTTTATTTTTTATGATAGATTAGTCTATTCTATTCCTTTTTTGTGAACCCACTGAAATGAGCCAAAATAGAATGGAATGGTTCATTTTGAGACTCCTTATGTTTTTGGAAAACCCAACAATTTCTTTAAGAAATACCTTTATAAAAGAAAATATAAAAAATAAATGTAAGTAGAAAACTCATATAATTGCTAAAGAAAATAATTTAAAATATTAGCTTTTGAAATGATAATTCACTTTTTATAACGTACATTTTAATTTATTAACACATAAAGCTTTTCTTAATTAATTCACTTGTTATGTAATTGGTTATCAAATCAACACAAATTTGAACCTAAGATTCATCGTTGTAATAAACTAATGTTGCAATGACATTTTAACAATAAAATTAGGCTAGTTTGACATCAACAATATGATATCATTGTTTTTATCAATGTTTCAATTATCTTTGTGCTCAAAATATATAAATAAAATTTAAAAATTTAGGTTAAATATGTTTTTAGTTTTTGAAATTTGGTGTGAAATTGGAATTCATTCACGTTTAAAATTTTGATACATTAGTCTCCAAACTTTAAAAATGAATGAATACAGTACAATCTTTTTAATTTAAATTATGTCAAATATTTTTAACGCATCGAATACGTTTCATACTAGTATTTGAGTTGTTAATACTATTTAATATGTTTTCGCTTCAATGTTAGTTCGAAAACACGTTTGACACGTAAAATAAATTAACATAATTGAATTAAAAAGACTATATCCAATAATTTTTTATTTTTAAAGTAACTATCAACACTTTAGACATAAACAAATTTTTTGTGGAAATGAGAATTTGAAGATAGAAAGATAGCTTGGGTTAGGTTGAAAAACATATGTAAATCTAAGAAAGAAGGGGGATTAGGCATAAGAGTTTTTAAAAATTTAATTTGCCATTATTAGCTAAATGGAAGTGGATACTAGGTATAAAGTACGTTGTATGTGGAAAGAGTTACCCGATTAAAAGTATGGATCATGGAGGAACTTGTATGTAAATAACATATCTAGGAACGACTCATGATGATGGAAGGATCTCTGTAAGGGTGTGGGAGTTTAGAGCAAGGAACTTAGATATACAATTCCATTGAGTGGAAAATAGGAGAAGGAAATAAAGTCAAGTTTGGGGAAGATATTTAGGTAGGGGTTGGACCACTATGTCATAGCTTCCTTAGGTTGTATATGATCTCTAATTGTAAAGATAGAATCATATATATGGGAGGTAAGGAGCTGAGTAGATAACTCTTGGGTGTGAAATCTAACATGGAGAAGAAACATATTTGAATGGAAAACAACTCAGAAGGTACAACTACTTCAACTTTTAAATGGCAATAGGCTTAGAAAATAATGCTTAGATAAATGGATTTAGAAGGACGGAAATGATAGTGTATTATTGGTTAAGTATGCTTATAATATATTGTAAGGAAACATAGAAGAGGAAGAGAGCAACATATTTAAAATGTTATGGATGTTAGCATTTGTTTTAATTATAGAATAAATATTATAGCATTTTAAGTTTCTATTTTTAAGGAATATAAAGTGGTCCATTAAGCCAATTATATTTATTTTAACTGCATAGAGGTTATGGAGCAGTTATTATATTGTTTAAAGGTAAAGCCCAGCCCATTATTTTTAAACTTGTGATGGCCAAACTTTATATAAAAGGAATGGGTTACTCTCAGCTTTGATCACTAAGCCTACTCCTCTTTCAGAAAACACACCATCGAGTTTGAGTGAGTTAAGGTTTAGAAAACAAAGATGTCTCTGTGTTGGGATTACAAAATTGCAATGGCAAGAGGTATGCACATTGTTCTTTCATCTTTGCTTCCGCTGTTCTTGATCTGAATGTGTTACTATGATGTTTATATAACATATTTAGATCAATTTTACTCTGCTATATTTTTATCATTTGGTATGAGAGCCTATTCATTGCTCTGTCTTTCATGTTTTCGTTGATTTAGATTTTTTGATTTATGGACTTTATTATTTTGATACTTTTAATCCAAACAAAATTACCAAATTAACATTAAACCTGATTATAATTTTTTTTTGAAATCCTAAATTGAACTTTTCTATTTAAAGGTAAAGGCAAAAATAAAATTGAAACTGGATCAAGAGGATCCCCTAAAGCCGATGAAAAGTTTCTCTCTGTTCATTTTTTTCTCTCTCACGTTTCAGGATTTTGAAAAATTCTTTTGCTTTTCTTCATCTCTTTAATATAAAGAGGGAACCCTGTTTCTGCGTTTCAGTTTTTGGGTCAATTCATGACCTGTTACAATATTGTTATTTTTAAGCCCTGCGTGTTTCCCATTCCCCTCTAGGAAATTTGCAGGATTGGTAAAAGACAATTAATCTCTGAACGTGATATATATATATATATATATATATATATATATATATATATATATATATATATATATATATATATATATATATGTTTAAATGTTTTGGATTAATAATTATGTATATTTTTATGGATATTATTTGTATGTATATATATTTGTTGTTATATGTGCAAATAAAATATGCATTATTATTAATATACTTGCATATTAAGAATTTTATGTAAATATTTATATATTATCAATGTTTTAGTAGTAATATAGTTTTAATAGATTAAAGAGTAGCCACAACATCTTTAATCAATTAAAATTGTATATAAAGTTTTGCTACATGAGAAACATTAGTTGTAAATAATTATATTTAATATGATAAAATCTACCCACAGGAATTTTTCATATTTATATGATTAATTAGGATAAAATATTAAATTATATTTCTTAATTTACCCACAGGAATTAAAAAAAAGGAACATAATTTGATAGTTTTATCATTAAGAGAATGAGTCTAATTGAGTAAGACTTTAGCCCACAGACAAGTTTTATGTTAATAGACTCGTTGGTAAAGACATGTTTTGCATTGGTGAAACATGACACATAATTTGAAAGTTTTATCATTAAGAGAATGAGTCTAATTGAGTAAGACTTTAGCCCACAGGCAAGCTTTATGTTAATAGACTCATTGGTTAAGACATGTTTTGCATTGGTGAAACATGACATATAATTTGATAATTTTATCATTAAGATAATGAGTTTAATTGAGTAAGACTTTAGCTCACAGACAAGTTTTATGTTAATAGACTCATTGGTAAAGACATGTTTTGCATTGGTGAAACATGACATATAATTTGATAATTTTATCATTAAGATAATGAGTTTAATTGAGTAAGACTTTAGCCCACAAACAAGTTTTATGTTAATAAACTCATTGGTAAAGACATGTTTTGCATTAGTAAAACATGGCATTTATTTTAGTCTCAAATTATACATTAAGCATGTAATTTTGAATTTGCAGTTTCTCAATATCTGAATTTTTCTGATATCAAGTGTGGTATTCCCGAGTTGAAAGGAGATAATTATAAGGTTTGGAAGGAAAGAGTTCTTCTTCATTTAGGCTGGGTGGACATTGACTATGCTATTAGAAAACCAGAACCACCGGGTATTAATGAGACCAGCACTCAAGATGACATTGATCTTTATGAAAAATGGGAGAGGTCAAATCGTCTCTCCGTTACGTTCATAAAAAAAAACATTTCCACTGAGATCTGGGGTTCAGTTGACCAGTATGAGAATGTCAAAGATTTACTAAGGGCTCTTGATGAGCAGTTTACGACATCCAATAAATCTCTTGCCAGCACCCTTATAATGCAGTTTTCATCCTTAGAGCTCACTGGAATTAAGGGAGTGCGTGATCATATCATGTGCATTAGGAACATTGTGGCTTAACTGAAAGCTTTGGAAGTTACCATGTCTGATTCTTTCCTGGTACACTATGTTTTGTGCACTTTGCCTCACCATTATGCCTCCTTCAAAATCTCTTACAACACACATAAAGATAAATGGTCTATTAATGAATTATTGACCATGTGTGCTCAAGAAGAAGAAAGGCTATTAATAGAGAAAGGGGAGAGGGTGAACTTGACTACTTCTTTTGAGAATAAAAAGAACCAAGTTAATAAGAAGGGAAAGATTCCTGCTAAGTCAGTTATTAAGAGGGAGTCCAGTTGTTTCTTTTGTAAAAAGAAAGGACACATGAAGAAAGACTGCTTAAAATTTAAGAATTGGCTTGATAAGAAAGGTACTCCATTTGCTTTTGTTTGTTATGAATCTAATTTGACTAGTTTTAATCATAATACATGGTGGATTGATTCTGGTTCTACAATCCATGTTTCTAATACCTTACAGGGTATGCAAAACCTAAGGAGGCCAGTAGGAAGTGAGCAATATATCTACTCAGGGAGTAAGATGAGTTCACATGTGGAGGCCATTGGAACGTGCAGTTTAGTTTTAAGTAGTGGTTTTGTTTTGAATTTGGAAAAGACATTTTATGTTCCTTGTTTTTCTAAGAATTTGATTTCTGTTTCACAACTTATACCTTTGGATTTTTTCATTTAATTTTTTCAGATTCTGGTTTTACCTTAATGAATAAATCTAAAGTTGTTGGTTTTGGTAAATTATGTGATGGTCTTTATTCCATTATTTTGCAAAACAATATCACTTATGATTCTATGCACGTTACTGTCGGGTTAAAAAAAAGATGTGTTATGAATGAGAATTCTTCTGTTTTATGACACCATAGATTGGGACACATATCCATTGAGAGAATTAAGCGATTAGTCAATGAAGAAGTACTTAGTACTTTGGATTTTACTGATTTTGAGACTTGTGTGGATGCATAAAGGGTAAGCAAACTAACAAGTCTAAAAGAGGTGCTAAGAGAAGTTCAAGTTTGCTATAAATTATTCATATAGATATTTGTTGTCCTGATATGGACGCCAGTAGTCCGAAATACTTCATCACCTTTATAGATGACTACTCACGTTATATGTATCTCTACTTACTTTGTTCTAAGGATGAAGCTTTGGATGCCTTTAAAATTTTTAAGGCTGAAGTTAAGATACAATGCGGAAAGCAAATCATGATTTTGAGATCAGATAGAGGTGGAGAGTATTATGGTAGATACACGGAAAATGGACATGGTGAGAAGTATGAGGAGTGATTCAAAACTTCCTCAATTCTTGTGGACTGAAGCACTAAAGACGATTGTGTATATATTAAACGGAGTCCCAACCAAGGTTGTCCTAAGGACACCGTTTGAGTCATTCAAAGGTTGGAAACCAAGTTTGCAACATATACGCGTTTGGGGATGTCCGTTTGAAGTGAGAATTTATAATCCACAAGAGAAGAAACTAGACCTAAGGACTATTAGTGGGTATTTCATTGGATATGCTGAAAAGTATATGGGGTATAAATTCTATTGTCCATCACATAACACTAGGATTGTGGAGTCAAGAAATAAAAAATTTCTTGAGAATGACTTAGTTAGTGGGAGTGATCAATTTCCAAACATTGGGAATGAAATGGATCACCATGAAGCTCAACCCTCTAGCTCAAGTGATAGATTGGTTGTCATTCACACCCCTCAAACACAAATTGGTGTTAGACAATCAATAATTGAAGCTTCACAACCTGCTAAAAATGACCTTACAAATCAAGTTGCTAATGAGGAACAACAAGATGATGTTGAACAACCTACTGAACAGTTGCTTGAGCAACAAGTTCCTCAGGAAAATGATGAGGCAACATTAAGAAGATCTACTAGAGTTAAAAGGCCAGTAATTCCTAGTGATTATATAGTGTATTTGCAAGAAGTTGACTACAATATTGGAGCTGCAAATGATCCTGAAACGTTTTCACAAGCCATGAGTTCTAAAGAATCAAACCTATGGCATTAGTAGCTCATTTTGATTTGGAGTTACATCAAACGGATGTGAAAAACAACATTCTTTAATGGTCATCTGGAAGAAGAGGTTTACATGAAACAACCTAAATGATTCTCTTCTAAAGACAATGAGCATTTAGTTTGCAAGCTTAATAAATCCATCTATGGATTAAAACAAGCCTCCCACCAATGGTATCTAAAATTTCATGATGTTATTACTTCATTCGGTTTTGAAGAAAATGTCGTGGATCAATGTATATACCAAAAGGTCAGTGGGAGCAAGATTTGTTTCCTTGTATTATATGTGGATGATATTTTCCTTGCAACCAACGATAAGGGTTTGCTATATGAAGTTAAACAATTTCTCTCAAAGAACTTTGACATGAAGGATATGGGAGAAGCATCTTATGTCATTGGCATTAAGATCCATAGGGAAAGATCTCGAGGCATTTTGGGTTTGTCTCAAGAGACCTATATCAACAAAGTTTTAGACAGGTTTAACATGAAGAATTGTTCACCAAGTGTAGTTCCCATCGTGAAGGGTGATAAACTCAATATGAATCAATGTCTGAAAAATGATTTTGAGCGGGAACACATAAAGAATATTCCATATGCTTCAGCTTTTGGAAGCCTTATGTATGCACAGGTTTGCACTAGACCTGACATTGCATATGTTGTTGGAGTATTGGGAAGATATCAGAGTAATCCAGGTGTTGACCACTGGAAAGCTGCAAAGAAGGTAATTAGATATCTTCAAGAAGGTAATTCGTTTCTTGTTTTGAGACTACCTCGCATGGTGTATGGTTGAAGAGTTTCATTTATGGGCTTAGAGTTGTGGACTCTATTTCTAGGCCATTAAGGTTGTACTGTGACAACTCTGCTGCGGTGTTTATGGCTAAGAACAATAAAAGTAGATGTCAAAGTAAGCACATTGATATCAAATACTTAGCCATCAGAGAACGTGTTAAGGAAAAGAAAGTGGTCATTGAGCACATAAGCACTGAGTTGATGATTGTTGATCCTTAACTAAAGGCATGCCACTAAAGAATTTTAAGGATTATGTAGTGCAAATGGGACTTGGTTCCATGATGTAATTTCATCATCTGTACATTTGTTATTTTTCAATGAAACTCTTATTCAGTTTGATGTTCTTCTCATATGTTTTTGTGCACATTTATTTTGAGAAATATCATTTAGTTTTGATCTAGCATAAACATATGATTTATGCATTAAGTTGAGAGCTAATGTTGAGAGAAATATATATTGTGGTACATGGAAGATAACACTCACTATCAGAGGACCTATCGCCATGACTCGTATATATTTTGTCACTTGTTTTGGTTAATAATTGGATAATGGGCCAAGTGGGAGAATGTTAGCATTTATTTTAATTATAGAATAAATATTATAGCATTTTAAGTTTCTATTTTTAAGGAACATAAAGTGATCCATTAAGCCAATTATATTTATCATTTTTAACTGCATAGAGGTTATTGAGCAGTTATTATATTGTTTAAAGGTAAAGCTCAGCCCATTATTTTTAAACCTGTGATGGCCAAACTTTATATAAAGGGAATGGGTTACTCTCAGTTTTGATCACTAAACCTAATCCTCTATTCAGAAAATACACCATCGAGTTTGAGTGAGTTAAGGTTTAGAAAACAAAGTTGTCTCTGTGTTAGGATTACAAAATTGCAATGGCAGGAGGTACGCACATTGTTCTTTCATCTTTGCTTCCGCTGTTCTTGATCTGAATGTGTTACTGTGATGTTTATATAATATTTTTAGATCAATTTTACTCTGCTCTATTTTTATCAATGGATTACTATAAGGTAATTCAAAAGGCACATTTATTAGGATGGAGATTTTTGTTAGACAAGTTGCTAACAAAGCATAAATTACTCGTAAGGAGGGTTTAGTTACAAAATAATTTATGATCTATGTTTAGCCTTTACGGAGACGGTAGAACATATGTAACAGATGGTTGGATGTGAGGTTAGTGCATCACAATCAAGCAATGATTAATAGTTAGCATTTCTACCTCTTTAATAATAGTAAGCAAAATACTATTTGGAAAGGATTGTGATTAGCAATAATTGGAAAAGTTTGAAAACATAGAAATGAGGGAATCTTTAAGTAAGGGAAGGTAGACCCAAAAGAAGTCTTTGGATTAGCTCAAGTGAACACATGGACTTGGATGAAACCTAAAATTTCTAACGTTAAATTCTCTTATAATGATTGATATCTTTGTCTTTCTTTGTATTTCAAATCTTTGTGAATTGATAACTTATGTGTATTTTATGTGTGTCAAGTAGTCAAATTATGCATTCGTTCAATAAAAAAAATGAAAGATTAATTACATGATAGTGTAAAGACCATAAAAGAAAAGAGATTTTCCATCTTTCTTGAAAGGAAGTAGTGGCAACATCAAATGACCAATTCTTCACTACAATGTAATTTTTTAGGAATTTGGGACTAGGGTTGGAAACACATGTAGTGGTCTTCTCTGGCTAGGATTGGTGTGAATCTATAAACTTGTTTTGGGTAGACATTTTTTACATGACGTTTGTTCCATTGCATCCTGTGTTTTAGCAAGCTAGATATAAAGATGTATTTGTCCAATAATGATATCTTTGTGTTAAACACACCGAAGTTTCTTGTATTAGTTGTCCACTTGGACAATCAATTACGTGTAAAAGTGCATATATAGTCCATCTTGTTGGATGCTTTTTGATGGTTCATTATGTTATGTCTTCTACACCTTTTATGCAGAGGAATATCATGTACATTTTCTTTTAAGTGTTCTACTAATTATTTATTTACATTTTACTGATTATAAAATAATATATATTAATATTAATCGAAAATTGTGTGTAACATTAACGAAAAAATATTATTGATGTTTTAAAAAATATGCTATATGTGAGAACCTGAAAATTTGGGATTAAAAGAGGGGATTAGTGTATTAGGCTAATAGAACCACATTTTAATAGTATAAACTGATTTGTCGAGAACACCCTGGTTCATTAGCCTATTTCTGCTACCTCTTTCTAAAACTCATTTTTTCAAGTTCTCTGCCTTCTCTCTACCATTTCTTCACATTGAGCCAATGGAATTATGAGCAGGTGTTGCCCAAGCGTCCGCACCGTAGAGGGCTCCATATTGAACTGATCATTTTCTTCATTCTGACCGGTAAGTAGTTCTACCTTCCTCCTCCACTGTTTTGGAACCTAGGGCATACGGTTCCACTGAATGCATGTAACCGGAAACCTTCTCCTTTAAAGTTTTGTCAAATCCTAGCTCTAAGAGTTGTCTTTTATCACCACTCTGGTGGATTGTAGGGTTTGGTCAAGTTCTTGCTGAGATAGGCGTTGTTGAGTCATTCTCGTAAGCTGGGTTGTTCAACCCTAAGGTAAGGGAAGCTAGAAATACTCTTTCAATTTGTTGCATGTTGTGTAAGTATGTTGTATATTGTACTGCTATGTTATTTGAGTCTTGCTGTTAAAGTGTTGAGCAGATTGAGTTGTATGTTTGGAAATGATTGACTGTGAATGTATGTTTGTAATTATATACGAATTTTTCCGTATGTAAATTATATACGGATATATCCGTATATAACTTATCTAAGATCATTTTATATACGGATTTTTGTTCGTATATAATCTGTATGTAACACTAAATTATATACGGATTTTGGACCTTACATACGGATTTTGGCCGTATATAATTGTGTTTTTTCTTGTAGTGTTGGTGTTGTGAATTGATTTGGAGAAGTGTACTTTTGTGATTGAATTGTTTGGGAGTGTGAATTCTACTATGATACTTATTAGGAAGAAAGTTAAGTGAGTTGGAGTTGTTCTAGGTCCTTTGAGAGGAAGTGAGGTAGTGAATTTGGGAGTTAGGGGTTCTGGGCATAATTGGGTTTTTGGGGGCAGTCTTAGCTAGTGTATTGTAACTTGTCTGAGTCACCAAAATGGTCAAAATAGGTGCGAAGTGTTAGAATTGGATCTAGGGTCCTCAAATTATGGAAATTGAAGTTTTTGAGTGAATGTTGAGTTGTGATCACTTTAGAATTGTAGTAGGAAGGTTTAGAAACATCTAGACAGGTTTAATTAGGTGTAAAACATGAATTAGGGGTGTTAGAAATTGGGGAAAAGGCCTAGAAATGGTAAGAAGGTGTGGGAGTGCATAATTCTGCAGAACTTGCTTTGTGCAGATTATGCAGTCTCGTTATGCAAATTGTTTCGCATAGCGAGACCCTGTAGAGGGTGCTCTCTGTTTGAGTCATTTGTTGTGCGAGCTGGTGTGTTGTGCGAATGATTGGAGGGTGTTTCTCTCTGTCTAGTGATTCGCATAGCGAATCTATTCGCTATGCGACTGGGAAGAGTCTGGGAATAAAGGTTGGTAATTCGTAGAGCGAATATGGGCGCATAATGAATGGTCTTGGGGGTGTGCTCTCTGTCTGAGCTCTCGCATAGTGACCTGAGTGCGCTATGTGAGAGGCCTGAGGCTTGCAACCTCAGTGAGTTAATTCGCATAGCGAATTAGGGTGCGCTTTGCGAGACACTCTTATCTCGCTTTGTGGATAGGATGCGCTGTGCGAATCCTCTAAGTCCGGTTTACTCTTTAGCTAGTTTTTGATTTGATTTGAACTAAGTATGTGTGATGGTTTAAATGCAAAGTATGGTTGTGTGATGTTATTAAACTGCAAGTATATGATCCTAAAGGTTGTGATTGGTCTTGAATGTAACAAAGTGTGGTTATCGGACGTAATTCCGTGATCCTCGAGGAGAGGATCCATAGTGGTGAGCTTTTAGTGTGTTTTAGAATTATTTGCATGGAAGCTCAGTCTTGGGGGTTATCCTGAAACTACAATGGTCAATCATTCTCAAGTAGAGAGGATTGAACCATGTCGTAAGTAGTAACAGGAGGTCTTATCTTGGAGACTTCCAGTATGCTCCAAGGCGCGGTACATACTAACCTCGTGAGTGTGTAGGGTGAAACCCATTGGCAACGACTTTGCAAAGCAGTAGAAGCCACCACGAGTGCATGACCTGCCACGAACGAGTCGGTTTAAAGTGTATCAAGTCTTGTAGTTCAATTCAGTGTACTTGAATGAAATTTGCATGTTGTGTGTGATTATATAACATGATTTTTGTATATCTAACTCACCCTTTCTGCTTGTTTGTGTCTTGCTTGTGTTGTGTTTTTCTTTTGCAATGATCGTCTACTTAGATGTGTGAGCAGAGGGCGAGGAGGTACCTCTGAAACAGGCATTGGAGGACGACGATGCTGCAGCCTAGTCTCCTTAGGATTTTCTTAGTTATTTTGTGTTATTTTGAGATACTCCTTAATGCTTAAAGTTTTAAATTATGGCCTTACTATAAACTTAAGACTTATTCTACATGTCTTTAACTATTTTTCAATATTATAATTGTATATTGATATATAATATGGGATGTTACACTATATAACATCAACTAAGAAATAATACTAAGAAAAATAACATTAATGATCACCACCTAAAAGTAATTATAATAGACTTTAACTAAAAAAAATCTCTATAGATAATGTCTGAACCTAAATTCAATTAACAACTTTTCAACTAAAATTGAATAAACAAATTTCAAAGTTAGACTGAAAAAAAAATGAATATAACACAGATTTAAGAGAAGAAAGCATAATAATTTTCTAATTCTTTTTTTTTCAAAAAAATTAAATTATTTATTTTTAAGTAATTAAAGTTTTAACTAATATGTGTCCAAATTCCTATTAAATTATTGGGAAGACAGCTGAAAAATTGAGAAGAGTGTAGACAGTGCTTGATTTGGGACCAGAAACTAAAGGGTCTCACTTAGAAAATCCAAATCAATCAAAAGCTTAGCACCATATAGGGTTCCTGTTGCTTCTTCCATTGTTGGACCAGTTTTTATTGGATATTTCTACAACACTTTCATTTCTCATTATTTGAGTCCAAATCCACTGCACCAGGAGCACTTATTCAAAACCATATTTATTATTAATACTATTAAATTATTCTATTCCTTTCTTTTAATTTATTGCTTATTTCTTAGGTCATTTTTTTATTCAATACTCAATATATTTTTATATAATAAAAATTGGTTTTTTTTATTAATTATAGTATTTTGTAAGAGATATTTTCTGTTGTACATAATAAGTGTCTAGTTTGAGTAAATTATTTTATGTGAAACTTACTTTTGCTTCCGTAGTTTAAAATATGATTAAAAATTAAACAAAAAATGAAAAAAATTCAAAGAAAGTTTAAAGTATTTAATAAGTATATGCACTATTTTTACATATAGTATGTACGCATAAGTAGAAGCACGTTATAAAAGATCTCTTAAATGAAATTACAACTATACTTGTAGCTTCTTCTTCTTCTTCTTCTTCTTCTTTTTTTAACGAACATTGATGCTTATAATCTTAAAAAGTTTGGGTTAAATGAATTTTTAGATTTCTAATGTAACAAAGAATTTCTAAAATTGATTTTTCGATAATCTTTCGTTAATTATTATTCATGGCCATGTATTGGAAAAAAAAATACTACCTTCTTTGGTGTCCTCAAATTATAAAAAGGTATTTAATATTTTCTTTATTGAATAGGAAAAGGGTGTTATTAATATAAAACACTTAAAAACATTACATTTTTTTTTATAAAGTTTATTCTTCACACAAATACTTTAAAATTTATCATAAAAATATGGAGTAATTTTTTATGGAATGTGATGTCATCACAATAAGTGTCATAAAATTTTTATTACGAAAAATAAATATGATTTCATTCAATATTGTGAGACCAAACATGTTATAATATCAATTTGTTTTTAACTAAATACAATTAAGAATGTTCTTATTAATTGTGATGAGAAGATTCGTCACAAAATGAAAGTGTTTATGTTAAATAAGATTAATTTAAAATGATTTATTTTATTTTATTTTAGAAAAAATGTGTAACTTGAAGTGGGAAAACACTAGTTAGAGATTATAATGTCCTTTAAGACAAAACAATGATGCTTTAATTGAGTAATAACAATTAATTCTTACCTGGTATATGTTAGAATTCGTTTAAGGGAGAGAAATTATTTTTTCTTAAGTTACGCACTTCGGTGTACTTAAATGAGAAGTTCACGAATTTGATTACTTTATGATGAACAAATAATGCTTAAATTATTATTATATCAAACAATGTCACCTACATATCATTTAAAGTGACCAACAAATAATCATTTAAGTGATTATGTTTAATAATACAACTTAAACATGATATCATGTTCACATTTAAAATTATTTAATAATAAATTAAAATTGTTTTAAATGATAATATAAAGATTTTGATTTACATAGTAAAAGAACAATAACTTACTTGTTTACTATATGTGTGTTATTGTTGTTTTTTTTTATTATTGTTGTGTGTGGAAATCCTAAAATAATCGAAATTTTAAGGTTTATCGAAGGAAAGAGCTGAGACAAAATCTAAGTATATATGTGTATGTTATTGTTGTGTGTGTTATTAATATACATGTGTGAAAATCCTCAAATGATGGAATTTTGAAGGTGTATAAAAAAGGGAGTTCACGAGACAAAATCTAAAGAGAGTTTGTATGAAGTTTAAATAAAACATTATTGTTTCGGTTATGGGACCTGAGACTGAACTTTCCAAGCTTTCTTCGATCTCCCGATCTTCCCACCTGCACGTCAAATGTCTCCACTGAAATTCCAAACAGTGGTAACCTACAAGGAAACATTCTGACGCTCAAGTCAGATAGGTCACAAGAAAATCAAAGTGAATATGATTAGACAAAAAGTAAGTTACGTGGTTGTTAACTCTGTGTTTATAGACATTAGGCCCAATAACAAACATGTGATGCAAATGTGGACTTAGTATGCATCATTAATGCAATGTGAGCAATTTTTAGATAATTATTATTTCATTTTTATTTTATTTGAGCTTAAATTGTAAAAGGGTGAAAAAAATATAAATAGATTATTTGTGTTTTAAAAAGAAGTGATTATATTTAGAACATAAACACTTTGAGAACGCGCAAACAAAATAATAAAAAATTAAGTAATATGATAGTAACAATTCAACTATGATATTTTTTTTTTACCAATTTCCATTTTATCTTTGATATTGTACTTTACACTTAGTTTTTCAACCATATTTTGCTTTAGTTTCATCTTTAACATTTCCTTCAAATCCATAAACTTTGAATTGTCATTTGTGTCAGAAGACAATACGCAAATTAGATATATTTATAAAATTGGTCCATAATATAAACAATTTGTATATAAATTTTGTATTAATTGTGAAATCCTAAATTAAAAACATGAAAATTAATTATTTGCTAGTCTTCTTATGTAATATCAAATTAATTTGATCCAAAATAAATATATTGAATAAATATGAAACCAAAACTTTTGAGAGTCACTTATATAATATTTCAAAAGTAATCTAAATCTTATCGAGTTAAAAGCTTTAGATTTCAGGTACCAATGTTGTTGATGTAATAATATATGTGTGGTATCATCGAAATGATAATGTAAAATATAAAAGAAAAATAATATTAATACTCCTTAAAAATTATACTCTGTTAACAAATCTCTTTAATAATATAATAATATATATTAAAATTTAAAATTAAAAAATAAAATAAAATATTAGTATTATTTTAAGCTATAATATTTAATGCTTTTTAAAATATGGACGTATCATCACTAAAAAAAAACCATCTTTATTAATTTTGATTCTTTTCAGGAATAGTAGGTTGGGTGAGTGACTTAAAGTTGTGATAATTTGTGGCCATATACATCACTGAGTTATTTTCGTAATCTTATCTGTTTACTGTGCAATGCAATCTTCTCTTTCCATTATTTCTTCTCTTGCACCTTACTTCAACTCCATTCTTTTTCTTTCATCGTTTCATTAACTTTTTGTATAGAGTTTTACAAAATTTAAAAATGTTCTCCTAAATTAGAATTAGTTTATATAATTCATCGATGAAATTCGTCAATCAAATTCATCGATGAATTAATTTCCATTACCAGTGTAGAATTTGTTGGAATAATATGTTGGTAATTGAGTACGTGAAATTAAGTCAAATATATGAAGCTTTTCTCATATTGGACATTTTCATTTTCCCTTTTCATCTTAATAAATTCAATCCTAAGTGACGTTCCTGCATTGAAGGAGATGTTATCCTAATGTAATTTCTCTTAATTGATTGAATTTTGCTCATAAATTGGCACTATTTCAAAATAATATAATTATTTGAACTTAAAAATGATTAAAATTGTTTGTATACAAGTATATAAAAATAGCTAAAGATGTTAATTTATTAATGATGTAAGATGTGACGAGTTTGATTGATGACAATATATGAATCATTTAGTGTGATTGCTCATTTATTGGACATAAGGGTTATTGAATTGGTGTCATGTATGCATCAATAAGTACTGTTGAGATGTGGTGCAATTATTAGGTTTAGGTAGCAATTGATAATCTAGATTATAATCATACACTTAGTCAAACAAGCTATCATTTAGTGAAAAGTCGATAGAAATTTCGAACACTACGTTGAGGATTAAAGTTACCAATACTTAACTAGAAGTGTATAAATTACTTTATAATCTGAGGCTGTTAGAATAATTGCTTTAGAACAAAATAAATTATTGAAAGTCTAGAAAGTTTGATGGCTGTTAGTCTCGAGCCAAATTTAATTATAATCTTTTGAAAAAAAGTTGTCTTTATTCTTTCATTTGATATGATATTTTATGATTTGTAATACATTATTGATAAATTTATTCACATACTACAGTACATTACACATTTAAATGAAATTCAGTTACTCTAATATGTAGTTATTCTCATAGAAAAAAATAACACCTTTCTTGTAAAATGTATGGAACATATATATTGTATTTTTTTTTCTCTTCTCATTTATATATTATTGAAAGTTTCACATTGATTAAAAATAAGACCAATTTATAATATATAAATAAGTACAAATCTCATTTTATATAATATATAAATAGGTACAAATCTCATTTTATAAACTAGTTTTGTGATGTTAAGTTAAGTTTAAATCTACTTCTTAATATCATAAAAGATTTCGCAGTTTTCTTTAAAGAGATTATTTCACCACATTCTTTCCATGGTAAAAGTTTTAATATTGAACTTTATGTTGGGATGGAGTTTGAATCTATCAAAAAAATTCATAAATGTCATCACAACAATAGGACTTGTTAGACAGAAAAAGAATAATTTAATTTTAACTCATTAATTTATATTTTATTATTGTATTTACGTGATTTATATACATAACAAGCACAAAACATTATTTTTCTTAGCTCATAAAAAATATTTGATTTACAATGGTTTCAATTATATACATCTATTCATGTCCTCGCTTCTTATTCTCTAATACCTTCAATTCTTGTTTTAATATGTATGTTAATAAAGAGGAGAAAGAATATATATATATATATATATATATATATAAAATTCTTGGAGTACAATACATCTAATTAAGCTAATTTGTTAATTAATTTATGAACTAATTGCATAAAGAAGTTAATAAAATAGAATATTATAAATAATTATTTAAATAAAGAAAATTTATTGTATTTTTTAAGTTTGTAAAAAATAACATTAAATAATTACTATAATTTTCACTACAAAAAAATTATTAAATAGTAATCAATTTTAAAGGTAAAAATATTTATCAATATAATGACTATATATATATATATACTAATTTATAAATTAAAAATTATTGGTCTCTAAAATAGTCATTATTATAAATAAAAAATTATAATTAATTATTAATTAAATTTTAAATTTGTTACTAATTTTAATTATCAAAATTTTAATTAAAAAAATTAGTATCTAAATTAATTACTAATTATTAATTTACAAATTAATATATAAATTAGTTACTATATTTCTAGTCTCTAAAGTTAATTATCATTTAAAAACTATCCTTAAAAAAGTTAGTAATATTATGATAGTATTATTTGGTCTCTTAAGTTATCATGCAATAGTTTTGATGACATGACAACTTTATGGAGTATGAACACGACAGCATTTAGCGACAACAACAAATATGGAAAAAATGGCAAAGTAACATCAAAATGATGTTTATGTTGAATGTTTGGATGTAATTATGTGTGTTACCGACAAGAACAAAAGGGTGTGGTAGAACCGTTGGTTGGTGATAAGAAAAATATTCTGACCTAGATTCTTATGATAAAATAAAAACTATTTTGTTGAATATAAAGCCAATACACCTTTAATGAGAAAATTTGAATATAAGATTGAAATTTTAGGATCCAATTATAAAAAACTATACATTAGACAAGAAAAAATTGGCTCACCTTACATATTGAGTCCTTTTGTCAACGGACTTTTTGGAGCTTAAATTTTTCTATGGACTTGTGCTTAAAGTCAAATAAAAACAAATAAGATTATTTTAAAAAGCAAACAATACCTTAGAATCTATTAAAAATTCAGTGAAAGGAATTTAATAATAGTTTAATCTATTCGTTATTCATAAACCTTTTTGCATCACAAATAAAGAGACGAAACCTTACTTTTCATTAATTTAAATTTTGGGAATTCAAGCTGTTACATGCAGGAATGTAATGAATAACAATACTTTCATAGACTCTTAATTATTATCTTAGTACATTTTTTTTTGTTCGAAACAACAATATTAATTATTATCTAAACTCCGAATTAAAATATTAATCTATAACTCCGAATTGAGATAAAAAATCTTAAGAAATAGATTTTAAACATGATTTATCACAAAATTGGTTTATAAGATAAGGTTTGCACCCTGTTTATATATATATTATAAATTGGTCTTATCTCTATTCGATGTGAGACTTCTAACACACTCCTCTCATATCGAAGTATATATATCTCGAACGTATGACTAAACAATAATTGATGGTCCAATAACAATTCGATAGTAAGTGAAACAATATACTCAACAAATATCGTTAGAATAGACTCTAACCTGATTCTGATAATATGTTAAGAAATGAATTTTAAACTTAATATAATCTCACAAAAGTAACTTGTAAGATAAGGTTTACATCCAATTTATATATTATAAATTAGTTTTACGTGAAAGTTAAAAAAAAATTTAAAGAATAATAATTTAAAAAAGAAATTCGGAAACCAAGACTGCCTTTATTATTATAAGCTTGGTCACTAGTGACATATAGCACTTATAGAGACCTAAAAGCAATGATGAAGGCTCAAATAATAAGTGTTCTTAAATTTTCGTTGAGAATGAGTACAAAGAGAGATGGGGGCACGATGAACTCGTTAGTTGTATTGATTTTGTACTTTAGTGAAAGTTAAACCATGGGTGGTCATGTCTTTCTTTATTGATTTGAAACTTCATATTTGTGTTGCTATGATATTATATTATTGGGTTAATGATTTTATTTTATTGAAATATTTATGTTTTTCCATCTGGTTGGGATAAAAAACTAAGTGACTTGGTTATTCATTTGAGTTTTGTGGCAAAAAGATGACACCTAAAATCCTTGAGATTTTCATGCCATTAATACTCATAAGACTTAATCTCAGGGTTTTAAAGTAATTAAACTCACTTATAGAAGTAATTAATGAAAAATGGTTGGAGATTAACACTTCAAAGCTTTATAAAAAAAAAGGGCTAAAATATTGTTTTACTCTCTTACTCCCCGTTCACAAATTAAAAAAGAAATATATATTAAATGCATACAAAAATTTAGTCATAACCGCAATTAATTTTACAACTATTTCATCTTTTGCAAAACAGTTTTTTACGGTGGAAGTGAAGAAAATTTCTTCATAAATACTTTTAAAATAAAAAATATAAAACTATATTAAATTTTCCATAAATTAAACTCATCTTCTATATGAATTAAAAATTACATTTTTGAGAAATTAAAAAAAAAATCCCTTATATGAAAAAGAAACACAGAAGTAGTTGAAAATTTAGAGATATGTTTTATTACATTTACATTAATTAAATATTCCTTAACTTTTGTGAAAACCTTAAAAGACTATGGGTGAAATTTGTTTGGTCTCTTTTCAATTTAACACTCTTAATTATATTCAGATAATGTTGGAAAAATCAACTTAAAAAAGCTAAAGAACTATAGTTTTGCAAATAATAATGATAGTAACAGAAAGGTACTGTTTAAAGCCGAACGAAATGTGTTTTAATAATTTTGGTTTTGATGTTTTATATTTTGAAACTAATATCATTGAAACAAATATTACTAAAAAAGTAAAAAATAAAATTAAATCTTAAGAAATATCTTATAACACAATTAATTTGCAACTTTTTTTTATGTTAAATAGAAATTTCAATTTGGTCGATCCATAAAACTTGGTTTCACCTAATTGAGTTGGAATAAAAAAAATTCACATAATCAAAGTCTTTTATTAAAAATATTTACAAGACTAAAATATCTATAAAAAAGTTCATAAATCAGAACTAGACTTTCTTTTCAAACATAAAAAAAATTAATTTTTTAAAATACATTATTAGATTTTTTTGTTAAAATCGACATTCCAGGATTGATTTTTAGTTTAGATTAACTCATATCAACTTTTGACCTAGACGGATTCATTTAACAAATTTTCGATTGAAGCCAACTTAGTTAAATTCAACCAAATTTTGAAAGAGGTTGATTCAACTAAAATTTGATTAAGATTAACTCGATTGAATTTGGCCAAATTTCAGTTAGGATAATTTGGACGAATTAGAATTAGAATCGATTTGATCGAATTTCGAACGTGATTGAACTCAGATTAATACTGCCAAATTTCGTCAAGGCTAACTAAGCCAAATTTAGATAATTTTCAATCGAGGTAGATTTGAACAAATTCAATCAAATTTCAATAAAGAAAGACTCGATCAAAACCTACTTAATTAAATTTTTGGACTAGACTAACTCGATTGAAATTAATGTTGACACTATGTTCGTGACATTCTAGAATGATGTAACATTAAAGTATAATAGATGAACAAAATATTGGATCATAAAAAAATTATGGAGATTTTACTAAGGCCAGATTATAGAAAATAGAACAAAAAAACACTTGGGCAACACATGAAGTGTAGGTTTTTTTAGGATTCAAAGAATGATTAAGGAAGTTCTGTAAGGATTTTTAAAATGGTAAAACAAGAGAGAAATATGATTCTCTCCTTATTATGTATCTTTTAGTTTGTTTCTATGTGCGCGGTCATTTTTTTTTTTTTGTTTTTTTTTTAGCTTTTAGTTTTTTTTTTCTACGCTTCAAACTGTAATTTGAACCAGTAATAAATCAACTCGTATGGTAAATACTGTTAGAATTTGTTTTAATTTTAAATATGAATACTTATATTTATTGAACATAAAAATTTATATTTATTGAATATAAAAATGAATATTAATAATATCTAATTGTTTTTTAAGTATGAGATGGGAATGAGTTCTTACGTATCCATTCGTCTTTATTTTCTTTTGTCTTCATACTTATTCTCATTTTAAATTTCTAAAAAATCTTTATCAAGTATTTTAAAAAAATTATATTAATTTTTATTTAGTTATTAATGTTGTAACTTGTTTACAAGACAAACATTTAATAATTACAAGTATTATTTGATTTGATATTTATATAATTACAATATTTTTGTATTTGACATTAAAAAAAATGAAGAAGTTCAAAGTTGATGGTGATAAATTAGATGAGTAGCTAAGATAATAGAATAGTTAAGAATGTGATAATTTATACACTAAAATCCAAGGGGAAAATATAAATTCAAGTTAATTCTAGCAATTAAATAGAATATTATGAACCGTTCATAATTAATTGAAATCTTAGTAAATTATATTTTAATATTTAGTAAATGCATCGGAAGAAAATTTTGAAGTTGGAAAAATGGCTTTAATAAATGAGTGTGGCATAAATAACTGTGAAAATTACAAATTTCTTAAAGTATAATTATTTGAATGAAAATATAAGAATGACTGTGAAGATGAAAGCATATTATAGAAATTATATGAGAAGCTTGTTACTTATAAAGCAGAGAAATGACTTTGATTAGAGTGGATGAAATATAGGATTGAAGTGGTATCGAAAGAGAAAAGCAGAAGAAAAAATGGAAAGAAAGTAGGGAAACTATAATAAAGTAGGTGATGATTTGATGAAGAAGATGATATACATGAATGATTGTTGATGTTCAAGTGTTGTAAGCAGTGCTTTGAAACCTTTTTATGGTGCACGTGTTGAGAATTTTGAGGAGGACACGATTGGTGGTGCACCTGGGGGTTTTGAATTGGCTCAAGGCTGCCCCATTTGCGATGAAGTTGTCCAGAATCTTCTTGAAAGTCCCAGTCTCCAAAATGCAGAGTTCTAAGGGCCCTATCGAGTTGGTTTTTCTTGACACCACATACCCATGATCCATGAACAATTTGTCCATTTCAGTGCAACATGCACCAAGGATCTTGTCTTCTACCTCCCCTTTTATCTCCCAAAATATTACATAGTTTCCTGGTTGCTTTGACACATCTGCATAGCTTGTGAAATCAACCAGCTCGGCTTTTCCCTTTGTCAGAATCTGGGACCCTCTTTCTACCACTAGTTGAAGGTCCTTTTCTGTGTTCTTGTCTATGTTTACTGTCAATATTAGCTTTCTTCTACACACAAAGTTCAACTTTGGGGTCCCATTGTGGAACCCTCCCACTTCCACCACATCCCCTAGCCTGCACCTGTATAGTCCTGTAATCAATCTTCATCACATTACTTTCTTCCTTCCTCCCAATTCACCAAAATCATAATCATCAAAACATGTTAAATATCAGCTACACACATTTACAATAACCATTTTACTTTTTAGTAATGCTCAGTTTTTCACTGATAAACTTATAGCATGCATGATTAAAAAAAGACTAACACAAAACTAGTTAAACAAAAGGAAATACTGTAAGCAATGTGTTCCTAATGCTGAGATGATGAAGCATCTACAAAAAGATAACCATGGAAATGCAGCCAAGTATTCCAAAGTGTGACCAACATGGTTAACGTGGGTAGTTTAGTTTGTGGTCGGTGACCCCCACCTACTTTCCGGTTTTCTGTGAAGAGATAATGTTTTTTAAATATCTTTTACAAACTCTTATAAAATGAATTTTAGTAAAAGGTTTCAACTAAGATGAGTATCAAGCTAAAGTATTTAGGATTGTAGTTTGACTGGTTAATTCATTTCTATAAAAAACGAAACAAATACATATATCTGTGCACTGTTATCCATTATTGGTAACGCCAATTATTGGAATGCATTTCAGTCCACGTATTTTATATCACTCCTGATGGCATTTCTAAACACTTCAATCATATATCAGTCTCGTTTTAATGCATGTGGCTATATTCAACCAAAACCTTTTTGGCTTGATGCAACTAGCTACTAGACATGTCCATGTTCATGCTGCACCTAGCTTGCACATGTGGCACACATATGAAGCTCGATCACTGCTTTCTTGACCTGTAACTCTAGGCGTTATTTTATGTAAGATAACAGGTCAATCAAAACGGGCTCGCCCAAAAATGAACAGTGTACAGGTTTACATATATTAGGTGGTTAAATGCATTTACTTGGCAAAAAAAGTCAAAGATGCTGTTGTTCCAGAGATATTTAGTAAATTCTACCAAGTGTCATGCTCAAAATGTAGGTCATAATAAAACTAAGAAAAGATGGGTCGAGGAAATGAGTACTGATAAAGGATGGGAGATGGGCTATGGAACAGAAACTCATTGATTTTGGTACACTTATCTTTTGGTTAATAATTGAGTAGGTTCCAAAAGGTCCAAAACAACTTCAATAAGACTTCCATAAAATTAATTATTTTTGTCTGATATAGAAGAGAATTAAGAAAAATGCATACCGGTGAAAGTTGTGAGGACAACTTCATACTCTTGTCCTCGTTTAACCTGAGAGAGAGGAATTGGCTTATCTTCCGTGAAATCATCAGCTGCTGAACTAAGTTTTTTTTCATTCCTGTGAAGTGGGATGAACTCAAAGTAAGCGAAAGTAGGAACCACAGCGAATGTTACATTTTCTGGTGGTAAACTAGGATCAACATTAACCCCTATCCAGCTCTCCGTTGAGCCATAATCAGCACTAACCAAAGGCAACCCATTTGCATAATGCCTAAGCTTTTTCAAATATGGTTGCATGGACCCTGTCATTATGGAGTAGACATACTTAGCATTTGGCCAGAGTTTAGGAATTAAACCAGACCACTCTACCAGTTCTAGCTCATGGCAAACACTTTCCAACTTCGAAGCCAAATCTGGGCTTGGAAAGATGATGTCCAAAACAGCCTTTCTCATTTTTGGTAACTTGATTCTTGAACTAAGAGTGCCATCTCTGATGTCATTGCAAATCTCTATCCAGTTTTCTTCAAAACTGCTGAAAGCTTGCACCATGCTGTAGATGAAAGCCGAGGTGATAAATTCCACTTGGTCAGAGTAAAAGAGGCCAAGAAGGAGGTGGCAATACGTGGATTGTTTGTAGTCTCCACCAGAAATCACTTCTTGGGGACTGCAAGTGAAGGATTTGGTCGCATCCTGCTTGATTTTGAATTCTTCACTTGCATAGTAGTGTGTTGTGGCTGTTCCTGCTGTTAAACCTCCTTTTGTTTTGAACCTGTTGCTGCTGTATATGAATTCAAGAATCCTTCCTCCTTCCCTTATTGGATAAACCCTGTAAACAGTGAAAAGATAAGGACGAATTTTTTAACGTGCACTTTAGAGTAATCACACATTAGCAGCAACACACAGTAAGAGTATACACACACAAAAATAAAAATAGGAACACAAAGGGTACACAAAAATCCAAAGGGAACACAAGAAGATATTATAGAGATGTACACCTTGATCTATAGGCTGCTGCTAGGGTGAATATTTGAAGCGTGGTTTGTGCACTATGGCGAGTAAAGGGTACGAACTTTTGCCTTCCCTCTGTTGTTCCAGAGCTGCATACCAAGAAAAAAGGAAAAAAAATCATCAGAAATTGGCAGGTGATCCTTGCTTTATCTCCATTCCATGTATTATAAGAAAAGAGAAAGAAATACTTTACCAAAAAAATATCAAACAAACTGTAATCACTAAAGAAATAAAATGCATTAGAGAACTTTCATGGTTTATAAGTTATTACTTTTTCAAGAGTTTTGTTCATGAGTTCGTACAAAGCACCTGTTAGACCTTGTCATGAATAAAAAAACACTAGAACAACCACGGATTTGGCAGAATGACATGGAGAGAGCCATAGGTGGTCTCTATCAGAATGTCCTGTATTCTGATTCTTTATTGTAATGAAGATGACCATAAAATGAAGAAAATTCAGCACTAAAATGAATCATAGTTTATTTATCTCCTAAAAAGCAGAAGAAAAAGGTTATAGAGAAAAACTAAAGGTGATGTGGTACCTTAAGGAAAGAGTGGTTATGGGTTGTTGAGTGAGTAAAGGAGCTGTGTCCCCATCAGCAATCCTTTGGATAAATGGCTCAAAATCAGCATGTGAGGCAAGGGGAACCACAGAAGAGAAAAGGGATTCCAATGCACATGCGTCCATCTCAAGGATATTGTAGTTCCCCAGCCATTTCTTGAGATATTCCACTCCATAGTTTTGCTTCAAAATCTGGGTGAGCAACTGAGTCTGGACAAAAGCAGCATTATGGGATACATGTTCAAACCAGTTTATGACATCATAGTCATAGTTGGGTTTGGCATTGGCGAGGTTGTGGGTGAGAAGAGGTTCCATTAAGGTTGGTTGGTGCTGCGTCATGAGGAAGTGAGGGAGAAAAAAAGAAGGAAAAGGGTGGTGTAGAGGTTCTTAGTCCCCTACTAAAAAAGTTGAACAGGCTTCTGATATTTGCAGAAGTTTCATAGATATGGTACAATACAATAGATATAGACCACATGAAATGGTATTATAAGGGGAGAGAAAGAAAGAAATATTCTTCCATAATGTAAGGATGATATGGGGACTACATTACTAATGGCAGGGACCAAAAACAAACACTTCATCACTCTTTCCCTCCAACTTATTCTCAGCCTTCATATTTGAATACAGAACATACCTAAACTACATTAATTCACTTTAATTGCACATTTAACCTCACTTTAAACATTCACACTTTTCATTAATTTTTTACTCTATCAAATTTTAAATTACATGTATTTTACTACTGGATTTCTCAATTTTTATATTTAAATTAATATTAAATATTTGTGTATCTCATTGTTTTATCTATTATTTATATAAGAAAAAAATAATTTTGGTTTGTTTCTGTTTTTTATTTTCGTCATTTTTCCAACATCTTTAAAATATATATATTTTTTATAACTATTTGCCGCAATCTAAATCTATTGATTAAATGATAAGACTTACGTAGATATGATTTCAAAAAATTATTATATTAATTATTTAATTGTTTAGATATATATTTTTTAGACAAAAACAAGTTTTGACTATTTTTTTTCTATTTATTTTTCTTATTCAACATTACTATGTATGTTTTTTCATAGATGAAATAGTTATTTTACACTATCTATAACACACGAACCCTCCTTCTTTCCTTTCCTTTCTTTTCTCCTTTTCTCTCTCTCTCTCTGTTTTTTTTTTCTTTTCTTTTTTGTTTTCTTCTCCGTATCTTATCTCTAAATTGTTGCTTCTACACTTCAACCTTTTCAAATCTAATCACACAGTGTTAAGGAATATTTCTGTTCGGTAAAAAAAACATTAACTTGTGTCTGCCAAATTCTCGTTTAAGGAGCATATTTTTTTCAACGAAAATATTTTCGTTCAAACTAAAAAAAAATTCTTTTCTTCTTCTAGTCTCTTATAATAATTTATTGCGAATATTTTTATAAATATAATATTATTTTTTTATATGGTTGATTTATGATTTTAGTTAAATGACTTATATTATTGAGATTTATTGAATATGTTATATGAAAATGATTGTCAAGATTGATAAAAATATTTGAATTTGTGATAACATATGTGAGATGAAATGTGAATTGTTGTTAAATTTATGATTTAAGTATTGTCATTTATATGTTGTAACAAATCTTTGAATTTCGCTCATGGTTTAATTTATAGACTAAGATATCAGGTGGTGAGAAAAATCAGGAAAGAGTTTGTACACAACACGACATAAGTAGATGTGCAACATGAATTATAATGAACTTATTTTGATTTTATAATATGTGGATTCGTGTGTTAATCCACATCTTGGATTTGATTAGATGTTAGTTTTCAGTCATACTTAATACATATCTTCCAGAAGGCGTTAGTTGATTCTCTGTTTATTGAATATTCTTAATCACTACGACAATATTTAATTATAGTAGGGTTTTTTTTCTTTTTTTTTTGCGGTTTTCAAAACTGCCTCTAGTTTCTGGAGCTTTTAGAAAAAAACCATCCTGAAGTTTTAATTTTTTTAAAATTTTTTTCAACAGTTTAGTAAACATAACCGCAGTTATGTTTTCTATTTTAAATTTTTTAAATTAAGTTTTTGACGGTTTTTCTATAAACCGTCAGTAAGCACTCGTATATATTCACAATCCCTAGTTTTCCCATTGTTGCGCTGCTGTTTTCGTTTTTCATCTTTTGGTTTCACTCATTCTTCCCCACCACTTTAATTACTTTCGCTTTTCCTTCTTCCCTTCTCAGCTTCACTCCCCTTATTCAAACTTCTCACCATCTTTTAGGTTCTCTCAATCCTTCTCCAATCGTTATTGTCGGCTATCACTCACTACCTTCCTTCGTCACTTCTTTAGGTCAGGTCAATCTTTCTCTCCTTTTTTTTATCTTTTGTAGTTTGTATCGCTTGTTTGTTTTTGCACACATGCGAATCAAATTTTTATGAACTTAAGCGATAGCCACAAAAAGCACAACCCTACGTCATGCATGAAACCACCCGAGCGGTGCAATCCGGTGTCGGCAAAGCTGCCAACACCGTCGCCCGTAAGTTGTTGATGAAATTCAATTTGTTTCTATTAATGAAATTTAATTTGTTTTTTTAAAGCATTTCTAACACTTCCGATTTCTATAATGATAAGGGTTTCTCTGTTGGAATCTCAAATACAACTACTCCAGAAGGAGCAAGCAATGGTTTATTTAGTTGTTGGATAATGTAATATTTGAATTGAATATATAGTTTTATGTACAAATAATGTATTAAATATTACACAATTTAATGTATGAAATGAATTTCATTTTGTTTGTTCAATTGAATCTGTTCATTAACAGAGTATATTGATTATAAATTGATTGGATGAGATCATAATACAAGAAAATTGATTGAATGTTAAATATAAATATATAATTTTATTTTATTTTTAAAAAATGATTTTCCGGCAGTTTTGGAAAACCCCTGGTAATTACCGACAGTTTCGTGAAAACTCTTGCAAGTACCAGTGATTTTGGAAACCTCTAATAATTATTGGCGGTTTTGGTGAAAACCGCTGCTAGTACCGCCGATAATTGTGACGCTGTTTTTTCCCGTGGTTTCCGTAACCACGAGAAACGTTTTAGCGGGGGTTTTAACCTCCAGTAACGTAAAAAAAACCCTATTAAAATTGGACATTTTTGTAGTGAATGAACAAATTCACATGTGGTCTATGTGATTATTGTATGTTTTGGATTTTAAATTCAAGTTAATTGTTGTAATTTGTTAATTAAAATATATATATATATATATATATATATATATATATATATATATATATATATATATATATATATATATATATATATATTCTTGTTTTCCAATAGCTTACCTTTACATGTGTTATTGTGACGTGACATGCAATGACGGTATTATGTACACAAGAAAATATAGGTATAGATGTAGGAAGAAAATTTGGAAGAGGAAAAACATTTTATTTTGATTTGTTTTTTTTAAATATTTATATTTATGTATATTTGAGTAAGTTTAGGATTTATTGTATATTTATATAAGCTCTATAGAAGAGCCTTAATAGATTTATAGTATTGTAGATAGTTTAATTTTAGGGTGTTAAATTTATGGTATTAGAGTGAGTTTGCTATGTTTCCTCTATGTGTAGATTTTTTTTAACTCTAGATTAGATACATAGGTAAAAGGTTTTAATTGAATATTTGAAAATGAGTTTTGAAATCACTTTTGAACTTGAGCAACAAGATTATTAACAATTAAAATAAAACTATTAAATATGAAAGAATCTTGATAAAGTGGTGAGCGTGTATACTCATGACTAAATCAAGAAGATTTTCTATCTTAATTTCAATTGGAATATATTTTAAAGATAGGTTTTGAATGATTATTAATATATGTAATTTTTTATTGAAAAATGTTTCTTTACATTGAGTGTTTGGTTTGTAGATTTTGAAGTTGTCTTTTATGTTGATAGTTTTAACTAATAGTTGTTTTGGTGTAGCATTATATATGTTGGAGGTATTTTGTTTTTACTGAGGGACATAAAGAGAATATGAGATGTTGACCTTTGAAAGATCTAGATATCATCTTGAAAATTGATTTACATTCTTTAAATTAGGTATTTGATAGAGAAAACATTTTATTGGGTCAATAGTGTCAAAATGAGATGCATCAATTTAGTTGGTAAAGAAGAAATGTGACAAGTGTCTACATATGCTTTTGACTTTCAAGAAATTAAGGAATATTGCATTAATCCTAAAGATGACGTTGTGCACCAAAAGATGGTTTAGCAAATATTCAAATATAACTCATGTAGCTGAGTAATGATATTGACGCCAAGCCATTGAGAGGAAACTTTCACTACAAAGAAACTTCAAGCATCAAAATTATAAGCTAACCTTTAGAGAAAACCCTCATACCAAGGAAAGCTCCACTGTTGACCACTAGACCAGAGGCTCAAGCTAGGAGAAAACTTAGCTAGGAAGGAATATGAAAGCCTGTCACCACTATTAGAGTTGGAGCTGCACTTTAATTTCTATTAAAATAGAGTCTTTCTATGTTATTTGCATGTTGATTTCTAGTGTAGTTCTAAGATAGTTTTGGACACTCTTTGGAATAGATTTTAGGAGAACCATGGGAGGAGGACAAAAATTCTCAATTCTTGTATCTGAATTCATTATCGTGAGCAACTAGACCCTTTCTTGTTGGAATTGAATGCAACTTCTCTTAATTCTCTACATTGTTATTTATTGAATATATGTTACATGTTTGTCTTACATGTTGGTGATTTGATTTATATTCATTGTTTGATGACTCGATCACTCATCTTATGTCATAAACTTAAATTGAGTGGAAATTGATTTAAGTTTATATCCAATCAAATTTCCTATATAATAGATGCAAGGAATGTATCTAGATGCTTTATCTAAGTACAAAGTCATGTTCTTAATACAAGGAGTCATTCAACCAGGGGTTGAAGAATCACATTGAGTCTGATAACCTTAGGTTCTAAATGTTAAGGATGAATTTATAATTACCATAAGAGCACTTTCAAGAACACTAAAGTATTGAATATAATTTATAACAAGTCAATAATAGTTCAGTAGAAGATGATTAGCCAAGCTCAACCCCAACATTCTTATCAAAATCAATTACATCAATCGCTAATCAATTTTTGTTTTCAAAATTTATCAAACTTTACTATTATTCAATTGAAAATTCAAATAGATCATAAGTAATTGTTTTATTCAAACAAAATCCCCATGGATACGATCTTGTAGTACTACAATTGAATGTAGTGTACTTGATGGAAGAATTAAATTCTTATATGAATTCCACCAGGATTTTAGCATCGTGCTTGAGATTTGCACTAAAATAACTCTATACTTAAAGCTTTCATACAAGTATGCATTTATCAAAATCATACACATTATATTCATATCTCATCCATTTACTGTAATGAATACAATTCCAATTTATTCATTAGACATATATTAGAAATCGAGTATCTAACTTTTAATCCAATTGGCTAACTCTCAAGTCATAAGCTTTTTTTATCATACATTATAAACTCTTGACTCCACCTTCGAAGAATCATGTGTTTATTTGGACTCAGATATTTGTGATGATCATACTACCTTAACTAAGTTGCCACCGTAATAAAACTACATTAATAGGAACTCATTCCACTCATATGAAAACAAAAAATATTATGACCTATCAGAATTCAAATTTCAATACATAACCTTAGAATCTCAACACGGTATTGCCCCCATTAAAATAACTATGTTCACAACACATCACATGTTATATCAACCAAAACATCATACACTTTGATTTATATATGCTTCATCTCAATTCAATTACTAATATTATCATGCATTTGTCACTTATCAAATTCAATAACATTCAACCCAATTATTAATCAAAATACAATAATCTAATGAAAGCCAAACAATTTTTAGCATTTGTAAGCATTTAAAAACATGTTTTTTGACCCAAAACAATACTCAATTAGCAAAAAACCCACTAAGTCAACCAAAAGCTTGTTCGCCTAGTGAAAAACCTTTGAGAGTTTAACAAAATAATTCATGCAACAAAGGAACCACTTACCCAACGACCAACGACTCTCAAGTTTTCAATTAAATGAATTTTTCCTAATGAGAGTTGGCTATCTAGCTACCAAACAACGATAAGTTTTATTTAAAATCTCACCTAAGGACCAAAGTTCTCATGGTTTTAATTAAATCCATTTCAGCTAATGAAATTTGGCTCACCTAACAACCCAAACATTAGGAGTTTTATTCAAAACCTTATGCATTTTCAATTAATTGAATTTTTTCCAACAAGAATTGTATTGTCCAACAACTAAAGCTCTCATATTTTCAATTAATTAAATTTCATCCAATGAAAAGATGACTTGCCAAATTGGTTCAATAGAGTTTTCTCTTCTTTTATTATGCTTAACAAGAAGATGTTGTTCTAAAATAACACCAACATGAAAACTTTTCACTACTTAATATAAAAAAATCACCAAACAATCTAAGCTCAACCAATACAAAAATATGCATAAAAATCAAATAATATGATCACGTCACCTCTACAACCAAATCATCTACCTTCAGGTAAGACTTATTGGCTTAAGTTTAAGTTCTAAAAATCTAATACTCTCACATAAAAGCTAAATTTGTACATAAAATACTTTGATAAATGATGGGAACATACTCTACTGATCCTAGACTAATAAAACTTCATCTACGTCATATATGGACCATATGCAAAATCTCTTCATCCTTATGCATACAAAGGTCCCTCAAACTAACTCAAGAAAATGGTAAATAAAATATTACTAAGAAAAAAAATCCAATTGACAGATTTATTCTGTTTTTCAACAAGATTTCTATGTGGACTTTGATCTAAAAAGGATAACTACATTTATCATGAATCAAAGACACAAAGGATGAGTAGATTTATCATAAGTCAAAACAAAGAAAAAAAAAACCATGTATATATAGAGATGGTGTTTTTTTTTTTTTCTAAAATGCAATTTGAATAATTATTTTTTATTTATAAGCTTTATGATTTAATCATAAAATATTCAAACTTTGTTTCATGTACATTACTTTTATTTTTAGACAAAATAAAGTTTACTCTACCAAAAGAAGATTTTTTTTGTTTCAAATACTAAGTTTTTATAAACATTTTCTTATAAATCGTTTATCACATTAAAACTGTCATATATATCATCGCTTTTCAGAGAGAACTTTATAAAATATTACAAAAGAACTTTGATGCACAATTTAAATCTTTCCTATTGTCTATCTCATATTTTTAATAATTTATATTATGACATTTCAAAAAGGATATATTCCTTTCATGTAATGATATAAATAATGAGTGATGGTAGTAGTTGTCTTCTATTAGGTGCATTGAGTGGTTGAATGATCTATTAAACTACTAAAATTGATATATAAAACTGATAGTATAGTTTAAACATTTTAAAACTCGAAGAATGGTAATTATCACTTATTATTATTGAGTTCGCTTTTTTTATTTTCCATTTAAGTGACTACTATTAATAAAATACTTTCTATATTGAGTTATAAAACGTGACTGTTGCTTTTGAGTGATAACTTGTTGCCTATGAATAATAATTAGTTTCACTTATTTTATTTTATGTATTAAAATTGTTATGTCTAATAAGAAGTAGGTTTACACTTTTTGTCAGAAAAATTAAAACTTAAGTCTAATATATAAACGAGTGATACTATTTTTTATCAATTAATAATTATTTATTTTTATATAGTGTTTTACTTTTTTATTTTTATTTAATGTAAAACTTAAATTTATATTTAAAATTTTAACAAAAATAACATAAATTTTTGTACTTAAAAAAATAAAGAAATAATTTATACAATGAATTTTAACAATTTAAACGTGTTATTCATTATATTAAGCAGTACCAACATTTATTTGTCGTGCATTATACAGGTATTTCAATATATTTGGATGAAATATACATTTAAAACATTAAATAATTAATTGATAAGAATATGAACAGCACACAACAAACAAAAACTTATCTTAATTGATAAGAATACCAACTAAAATTTGCTTTCTACTAAAGGGTATGTATTTCTTATACTCAATATACTGCCACTTATATTCTAAGAATGATTTCTCGTGCCTAAAGTTTTCTTAAAAGGGAATTTTTTTTTTCTAAATTAAAATTAATCTAAGAATAAGTTAAAAATAAAAAAGTTATAAATTTACAAATTAACTTATATAAATCAATTTTATTTTCTATAAAAAATAGTCTCAATATTTTAATACTATTTTTGAAACGTATAAAGAAGACGACTCAATGAAATCCATATAAATTTTGCAGATGCTGTAATTGTCAGATAGCAGGAAGCATTTTTGACATGTTTTTCTAATTGTTATTTTGCATTTAATTAATTTTTTTTGTCCACCGCGTGGTCCCAATAATATTCTATAGCAAGACACGTGATCTTTTCATCTTCCACTACTTCATAAAACCCATGTGCTCACATGAAACCTACATTAAACAAATATATCTATGAAATAGTTTTTTTTTTTTTTTTAAATTCAAACACTACATATAAACTCATGGCCATATTTTAAGATGGGAAAATGATAAATGTAGACCTACATGTGAATATGTCTATTTTATATGTGCAATGTTTTGGTTAAATTATTATAAATTTATTTGCTGAGTTGTATTTTGAATATCTCTAAGAATAAGTTATAGGTTCTCTTAATAAATACTTTTAAAAGTTTTTGAAAATATAAGATTATAAAAAGTTGTTTAAGATGAGTAGTTTACTTTTATTATATAATTCTTTTGAATTTTACGTATAGTGTCTTATGCGTGAAGAACATTAGAGGTTGCCAACTTTTATTTGGTGGTAGTTTGTAGAGGTGAAGATTTTTTGTGTGGAGCACTCATTATACATTAATTGGAGTGTTATTTGTGATTGTATACTAGAGCCAATTGGGACTGTCGATCAGTGAGACATAAGTATGATTTTTTTTTCGGGATTTTATATTTCTTGAGGTTATTTAGATGATCAAAATCATTGAAAAATTATCTTTTTCTAGATTTTCTTCAAATTTGAAAGCACAAAAATGTATATTTGTCCAAATCCTTAATAATGTATGTGATATTTTTTTTGTCTCAATTACCTTTCCCTTGTATAAAGGGAGATATAGTCGTAGTGAGATTTTTGAAAAAGATTATCTTTATGATTTAGAGAAGTGTAAAAATACTTTGCAAACATATTTTGCTAATAAAATGGTATAAACCGTTTACACATTTAGACCTTTGTAAAAATCTTGATGTGGCTTGGAATTATTTGGGTCAGTACGAGATAATTCTAGTTGGCAAATAGTTCTATGAATTTGCATTCATCAAGGTGACGTTAATTCCTTATGTGAATTAAACTTAGATCTCACTAGTGTTTATCTTCTTAGTGAATCCCTTCTCGAAAAACTACTTCAAAAATGAGTGTTATAAGTGTAAAAAAATCTATATGAAATTTTTCACATGTATATTATAATCAATTATAACTCTAATTACTTACTTTATGTACCGATTATATTTAAATTGAAATTTATTTGTAATGTAAAACATAATCCTATAATATGGATATTATACAATGAGATTAGTCATATATACCATTACCAATGAATCTTGGTTCATGAAAATAGAGAATTAGCTTTTAAATCTATGTTTAAAATTTAATTAAGATTTAATTATTTGGGTAGTCTCCAATTTCAGAGTAGAGTATCTACTTAGTCCTACTTTTAAAAAAGTATTAACTTCGTTCAAAATTGGTTTAATGTGCATCAATAAAGTCTATTCCGTTAATTTTCGAGTAACGACGTTAACGGTGTGGTGATGTGACAAAAGAGGTTAAAGATGTGGCAAAACACATTTGCAACATGTTTTTGGCTCGTTGAAGGTTTGAACTACGCGAAGAAGAAAAGGATTCACGATTAGGGTTCTATGGTGATTTAAGGATTTAGGTTTTTGGTTTTCTGATTTGGGATTTTGAGGTTTTGATTGGTGGTTCAAATAGATTTTGTTGTGTTCTCTGGGTTTGCAGGTGCAAAGAGAAGGAAGAGGACGACACGATGGCTGGCGAGGGTGATGTTGCAATTTGGTGGAGAAGACGAACATGGTTGATGTGTAAGGAAACACCAAGGAGTTCGCAATTTAGGGTTTCTTCGTGATAGCGCAATTTAGGGTTTGGGTTCGATTTGAGTTTCTATGATGATGGCATGAAGGTTTTGAGATGGTCAATGTTGTAGTGATGGTGAAATGATTCTCGGTTTACGTTTTTTGGTGAAGAGATTTGGTAATTTTCTAATTCTTTGATTTACTATAAAGGTGATTGGAATTTTATGGGTTTCTGTAGGTATTAGGTGGTCGAACGAAGAAGATGATGGTGGCGCATGGAGGAGATGCTCTCAGTGGTTCCCACGTCACCCTCTTATTGGCTTACATGTCACAATAAATATCCTAAGGAAATGCCATGACAACAAAATATGCACAACACATATTCACAACAAGTCAATGTTATCTATTTAAAAACCATCAATAGAATTAGACTTTATTGATGCCTATTACACAAAATGTTGACGAAGTTGATTTTTTTTTAAAAGTGGTGACCAAATTGACAAAAAAACAATAAAACTATGGACAAAGTAAGCAATTAAACCTATAATATTATTATTAATGTTATAAAATATACAATTATTAATATTGATTTTCTATCTATATCGTTTTAAAACATATTTTTAAATATCTTGTGAAAAAAATAATTCTGAAAAGTTTATAGATATTTTTTCTAAAAAATATTTCACAATAAAAATTACAAGTATTTTTTGTAAATTATTTTTTAAGTAATAGAGAATTTGCAAGTAATCGATGATTTTCTAATAATATATAGTAATATAAATTAATTATAATTTTTATTTTATATAAATTAACATTTAAAAAAGAGATAATAAATCATTAAAAGTAATAATTAATCATTTGATTCTGGTTTGAAAGTAAAGAATGGTAGGGAAATGATGTAAGACTCTTTAGTGGTTGATATGTTGGATTTGGCTTGAATTGGAACTAGTTTTATGGGTTTTGATCGACCGGTGAGATTTTGAAATAGAAGGTATGGGGTAAAAAGGATGATTTGAGGTCTATCATGGGAGTCATTTATGACTTGTTTGTACCTTTGGTTGATTGAAAATTGGTGTTAGAGAAGTTGATTTGGTTTGAAGTAGTCATTTTGTGTTAGATTGGTGTTTTCTGAGGTTTCCTAGTGCTAATAGGGTCCTAGGGATTAGTTGAAGTGGTGTAGGAAGTGCCCAAGGTCATAGAAATAGAGTTTCAAGTTTTGATATGGTGTTGAGCGCCTCTGTTATGGCGCTTGAGCGTTACTTTCCAGTGTCGTTGGGGCTGAGAGCCAGGATTCCATTAGTTGTAGCATTGAGCGCTAGTTTCTAGGGCTGAGCACTAGTTTCTGGGGCTGAGCGTTATTTCTGTAAATATGAGTTTAAAAGGATTTTGTGTTGTTTAGTGGTTCTTCTTGGATTGGTTCTTATATATTTATGTATATGGAATGGTTTCATGTGATTTCTTACCATGTTTATGTGAAATATATATATATATATATATATATATATATATATATATATATATATATATATATATATGATTATGTGGATTGTATGATGATGTTTACACGAGGCTATGTATATGATTCAGTATGGTAAAAATATATGGGAGACATTCATAATGATATTCAAATGAAATGAAAAATGTGGATTCAAGGATGATGTGAAAAAGGAATTCCAATGAGGAATATCCTAAGTTGGTTATGTTTTATAATGTATTGAAGTTGAGCTCCTGGATTGGGGAATGATCCTGACACTCTCAATAACCCTATTCCAAATTGGTGATTATGTCGTGGAGAGTAGTAGGAGGTCATAGTTTATGGTTACTAGTTTTGGCCATAAATGTTTGATGGATTAACCTTGGTGTATGAAATCATGGTGGGGGTTGAAGTTGTGGTTATTATTATTTTGAGCAAGTTCCTCCACCATACTCGGGTGCAGGTTCCCCATGAGTTCGACATCAACACATTTATTCAGATAGTTGGAGTATAAGGTTAATAAGAATTATTTTAGATGTTGCTTGATTCATAATATGGATGTATGTATATCCTTTTGGTACTCTAACTTAGCCCTACTTTTGTATTGTTTTATCTTTTGCGATGATCACCTAAATGGTCTAAGCTTAGGAAAACGTTCTTTTCAGTTGCTTCAATGAGAAGAGAGAGTGAAACAAATGGAAAGTCAGATAATTCAACATGTGTAGATCTTATCTTTTGTAGGTTTGTTTTCATATAATAGTTTTATCACTAGTGGAAAAACGCTTATTAACGTCGGTTATTTTGGGCTTTTGACGTCAGTTTCGAACTCGACGTCTAATCCAGTGACGTCACTTTGCATCAGCCAAGGAAGGACAAACGTCTCTTTAGACGTCCTTTTTGAACACAACCGACGCCCAAATAGATGTCAGTCGCAGTAACAAAAGACGTTAAACATATACGTCAGGTGTCAACAAAAAAGAGACGTATGTACGAGCTGGTTGTGCACTTATTGGACGTCGCTTTTGTGCATTGACTGATGTCTATGGACGTCAGGTTTGCCTTAACCGACGTCTACGGGGGCATTTTTTTTAATAAAATTTTATTTTTCGAATATAACCACACCTGAAATTCAGAAAAATTTCCCAGAACAATTGGGGCAAACAAATAATTGTTTGTTTGAGCTATAAATAAATATAATTCAATCCAAGATCAATAAAATAAAATTATAAACTTATACTAAACATAAGTAATTCAAAAGAACAAAAATGTTGCTCTACTTCCAGTTTTGGATAAGATAAGTTGCCTACTCGTGCCTTATCATGCCTTCAGTTATAGCAGATGAATTGTTGAAGTTCTGCACAATTAAGAAATATTGATTATGGTTTGATATATGTTCAAAAGAATTAATTGATTTTTTGATGTTTTGAAAGTAAGCATGATTATTACCTCATTCCACTTATTTGTAATGGCACCTCGAATGATGGTCTTAATCCAACACATCACATAGTATCCACATTCCCATGAATCAAGCTGTTTGTTACACTAAAATGCCAAAGTAAATATAGTCAAGAATTAAGATCAGTGAATAACAAAGTAAATGAATTAAAAGTATAAATGCACCATACCTTGGGATACAACACTTTATTTAGCTGACCTCGACATGTACCCATTACTCTATTTACATTAAAACAGAAAGTATTATTAATATAAGTATGAAATCATTAAAAATTAATGCCGACATGAAATTAAAAGTCATTTTTAGCGAAACACTTACCCTTGCAGCAGGAATTTCAAGTCATCTTTCATCCTCTTTTGCAGCAAACAGAAGAAGACAACTGTATTTTTTTTGGGAATGAGGACTACCAGTTGCCAGTGAGCCCTGTTTGGAACATCATAAATAGTTAGTAAACTAATTAAGTAAACTTTAATTACCTTTTACATAAAACAAGCCATACCTGTCAATGTATGGCATAAGGTATATGTCTCTATTTGACTCAGCCATCCATGTTTGCAAATAATTTTTTTTCATTTCATCTGTGTTACCAGAACGTTGAACGGTCTGAGGTTCAACAAATCCGTAAACGGAAGACCGACCTTGATCTACAATGACTGTGTCCATGTACCTATAACAACAAAGTTAACTTATTAGAAATTAGGCATCTAAATTAAAATATTATGGTAGACAAAATTAACTATCTTACATGCACCAGAGTTGAATAATGGAAATATTCAACCACTTGTCTCCCGAAATGATCTCCGATACATCATTGAATGTGATATATACTGGCAAGTGGGGGGGGAGACCAAATACTCTTAAGTCCCAGTATATTTGTACTGATCCTTTGATGAACCTGGGAATTACTGCCATTAGTTTTGCTATGGGATCATCCTCCGCTTCAGTCATGTCATCACCATCAACACCATCATCATCTTCAAGTATTGGTACCTTATTCATCGGCTGGTTTTGAGGACGTGTCAACTGAAGATAAAATTTTCAAAGTTATGAACAAATATTTTGAAATTATAATATAAAATAGCCAATGATACAAATATTATACCTGTTGTGTACCAATGTGTGTGACAACCAATGCTTTAGGCCAAGCTAAAAAACTTCCTATGGCCTCTCCCACAAATTGAACTTCTGGAGTGGGTACAGGCACCCTAGCCTGGGGATCCCGAACCTCGTCAATCAATACACGCACGTGCTCAGGTGGTATGGGAACACCATGAATAGTGAGTCCTCCCTCCTACTCGTCCAACAGCCACAATGCGTGCGAGATCCCCTTCAACCAACAAGTTATACTGACCACTGTAGTCAATAGGTTCAACAGCAGAGCAGGATCCTTTGGTGCTGGCAGGAGGGGGTGTGGGAGTTTCAGTGGGCACAACCAAGGTGCCCTGTGTCATGGATTGCAGCTTCTCTTCAAGCGCTCTTTGTATTTGTTTTTGTTCTTGTAGCTGCTCAGTGAATCGCTCCTCCATTTGACGAAATCTTTCTTCCCACTGAAGATCCATCTGCCTCAGTGCCTCCTGATTCGTTGATTGAGTTGTTTTTTGTACAGGGCCAAAGTACTCGCGAAGACCAATGGACCCAGGAACTACACGTACACGTCCTGGGTGCTCAGGTTTTCCAATGGCCGTTGTTAATATGTCCTCCCTACCTTGGGGAGTAAATGTTCCCTGTGTCTGCTGCTCAACCAACTCATCCTGCACATTAAAAATGTTACGTTACTTACATTGCAAGATATGGTAAATACATAATCAAACAAGGTTTACAATTTCAACTTACAATTCTTTGTGAGATCAATACGGCTGAGGCAGATGTCATGTTCCCATCTGACTTTGTCCGAGCAGCCTTCCACATCTCGTACCTTGCAGGTGGAGGTGCTAGGTCCGAGGACTCAAGCCCCAACTCATCTGCTTTATCCTTCCTAAGTTTTTGCTCCATTTTTGCATAACCACCTCGTGATAACACGTGTGGTGCATCATTTAGCCTTTGCCTTTCTTGAGCGACTAACCTTTTACTCTGTAAAACAATTTTTATGCATGACTATATAATAATTAAAAACTTCTTTGAAGACGATGTTGGTTAAGATAAATACCTTCCATTCCTCAGTCTCTCTAGATTGACGAAACTGCAACCATTGTTCTTCTGTGAATTAATATTCCTTAGATGGATTCTCACGTTGTCTGTCTCCAAATACATACAGACGTGTTAGCCTTGTCTTGAAATCTCTCCACATCTTACATATTTGCGTTAAGATTTTCCTCCTCATCTGAACTGTGTTTGGAATATCATATTTTAGCTGTTTAAAATAAGAAAAATGTTAATAACATAATAAGATCAAAAAAATGAATACATCAAATTTGTTTTGAGAAAGTATACCTGAACATCTTGCCATAAGAGGTTCTTCCCCACCTTTGGGACGTGATCCCAAGTTGCATGAAGGATAGAAACATAGGTTTTGGCTATCTTACCCAGATAACTTCTAAATCTATCAGCATTTGGCCCTGATGTCACACCGGTTCTTGGGTCAAGCTCAACATGTATCCTCTGCACAGGAACTTGTCTGGATGTCGCTTCTGCCAAACGTGTCGCTCCTCGGTGCGTTTGTTGTGTGCTGATCCTGAGTTTGAGGTCGACATACCTGAAAAATATATACAAGGTTAGTATGATTTGAAATTGAAATATTCATCAAAAGAAACATTCATATAAAGTCAAAATAAAAATTAAGACGTTACTTATTAAGATATTATTTTCTCCCAGAACCCTTCATCATGATCACTACGAAATGCATGTATGTCATCGACAACGTCATCAATAGAGTCTTCAATGGGTCTTGATGTGGTACATGTTGTCTCAAGAATATCAAGAGATTCTTCATCATCAAAACCGTGCATGTTTTTCCCTTCCAAAACCACTGACCATTTTTCATTCGCTGGATAGCTGACGTAGAGTATTTGCCTTGCTTGACTTGCCATAATAAATGGTTCATCAGTTAAACTCATCTTTGTCAGATCAACCAATGTGAAACCAGTGCCATCTGTAATGATTCCAGAATTTATATCAACCCATTTACACTTGAAAACAGGGACTCTAAACCTGACATAATCCACCTCCCATATTTCTTGTATAACTCCAAAATAACTAATTGATGCAGTGATTGGATTTTTGTCTTTAGAACTACAGAAGTGCACTAACTCAGCTTTTAGTGTAACCCCACTGTTTTGAACTCTACTTTTATCATCTTCTTCCTTTGTCTGAAAAGAGATATTGTTAATATAGTACCCACCATATTTAATGACATCTGTGTTCGGCCCCCGAGATAGCCTCAATAGAGTTTCAAAAACATTTGGAGTTGCATAAATCTTTTTTCTGAAACCATGGTAAGAAGGTTTTGACATGTTCATTAAGCTGCCATTTTTCATTCATTCTTAGGTGTATTGCCTTTATTTCATTAACGTGTTCAGAAATGTAAGGAATAACATCATTAGTGTTGTTTAAGATGTACAAATGAGCTTGATCAACTTCTTGTCTACTCACACGTTGAATCCTCACACCACGACCCTTACCTTTACATCTTCCTTCATTTATGCTATTAGGTAGACCCACTGGTTAACAACTTGGCATGTAACTTAAACAAAATTCAATGGCTTCTTCTGCAATGTATCGCTCTATGATTGAAGCTTCTGGTCTATACTGATTCTTGTCATATCCCTTTAAGATTTTCATGTATCTTTCAACAGAATACATCCACCTTAGGTAAACCGGCCCACATATTCGAATTTCTCGGACTAGATGAATAATCAAATGAACCATGATATCAAAAAAAGAAGGTGGAAAATACATTTCCAATTCACATAGTAGTCTTATTCCTTCATTTTCCAATTGATCTAATCATCGAGGGTCAACAACTTTCTTGCAAATGGCATTAAGAAACAAACACAGACGTGTCAGAATACCCCTAACAGAACGAGGTAATATGCCTTGAATAACAACCGGTAACAATTGTTGCATCAATATATGACAATCATGAGACTTTAATCCAATTAACTTAAGCTCTTGCATAGAAACAAGGTTACTAATATTAGAAGAATAACCTTGTGGAACCTTCACACTTCGTAAAGACTTACAAAAACTTTGTTTTTCTTTTTTAGAAAGAGTATGACAGGCTGGGGGCAAATAAGTGCGTCTACCTATTGCCTGTGGATGTAACCCTGTTCGAATTCCCATGTCAGCCAAATCTTGTCTTGATTTTATCCCATCTTTGGTCTTCCCTTTCACGTTAATAAAGTTCCGATGACACTGTCATAAACATTTTTTTCTACGTGCATCACATCAATACAATGTCAAACATCAAGTATAGACCAATATGGAAGATTAAAAAATATTGATCGTTTCTTCTAAGCTTGTTTTGCAGATGTACTTTTACGATGTTTTCCGAGTACAATGTCAATGTTTTTGACTTCGTTGTATACCTCTTCACCATTCCGGGGTCTGCACACAACCTCATCCTCGACACTTCCATTGAATGCTTTTTTGAATCTACGATAAGGGTGATTGCGAGGAAGGAATTTCCGATGTCTTGTATAAATCGTCTTCTGACCATGCTTCAATTGAAGGTAACTAGTGTTTTTTTCACAAATCGGACATGCAAAATGTCCTTTAACACTATAACCGCTCAAGTTTCCATAGGCTGGGAAATCATTTATTGTGCAAAACAACATTGCACGCAAACGAAAATTCTCTTCAACATCTGAATCAAACACTTCGACACCTTCTTCCCACAACAATTTCAAATCATTAATTAAAGGTTTCAAGTAAACATCAATGTCATTGCCAGGTTGTTTAGGACCAGATATCATCATTGACAACATGACATATTTTCTCTTCATGCACAACAATGTAGAAAGATTGTATATCATCAACATAATTGGCCATGAACTGTGTTTGCTACTTAAATTCCCGTACGGATTCATACCATCAGTTGCAAGTGCAAGTCTTAAGTTTCTTGGATCTGCACCAAATTCTGGAAATGTTTCATCGATCTTCTTCCACTGTGGTGAGTCTGCTGGGTGTCGAAGAAGATTATCGCACTTTCTTCCTAAAACGTGCCATTTAAGGTTCTTTGCATCCTCCTTAATAGAGAACATACGTTTGAACCTAGGTATTATAGGCAAATACCACATGACCTTACCAGGTGCACCATCATTACCCTCTTCATTGTTTTTGTCAGATTTCTTCTTAAAACGGCTTAAACCACATGTTGGACAATGTTTTAGTGAAGCAAACTCCTTAATGTACAAAACATAATCATTGGGGCAAGCATGTATCTTCTGATATTCAAGACCCATTGGACATAAAAATTTTTTGGCCTCGTAGTTATGAATAGGAAGAGTATTATTTTCTGGAAGCATCTCCTTCAGCAACTCCAACAACTCTGTGAAACTTTTATCGGTCCATCCGTTCCTTGCTTTTAAACTGAACAACTTCAAAGTTGCAGACAAACGTGTAAAGTTCGTGCATTCTGGGTACAACGGTTGCTCACAATCGTTGATAAGAGAATCGTACAAATTAGCTCTTCTAAAGTTATCTTCACCAACATCACGTATCATGTCCTTTAAATGATCACTCATCCATTCTTCCACATAATTTGTTCCTCGTGACGTCATAGGCTGGTCCACTACTTCTCCATGCCAAGTCCAAACGGTATATGATATCGTTATGCCAAACATGAATAGATGATCATGCAAATTGCCCAAGTCTTGTCGTATTTGATTAGCACAACGAACACAAGGACAAAAATATGTCCCGTTCACAGACTTTGCATTATCTTTAACATATTGCAAGAACACTGAAACACCCTTCTCATATTCTTTAGAGATGCGACATGCACTCATCCAGCTTCGATCCATACTATATATTAATCGTTTGTGTTAAATTTCAAATGGGAACTAAGTTTCGCTCAGTGATTTAATACTTATAATCTAACATGCCAATTATAATAACACAGCTAAAATTTATCACATACATATTCAAAAGCTGATAACACATGCATACCTAAAAGCCAAAAACATGCAAACGCAAAAGCCAATTATAACATGCATACACAAAAGATAATAACACACATACAATAAAAGTTTTAAACATAGAAGCTATCCTTCTTAGCGGATTCAAACACCAATGGAGGGAATTGGAGGACTGCACGCCCAAAAATATAGGCCAAAAACGGTCAAAAACGTCGCTGAGGAACACGTCACAAACTGCATCAAAACGCAACAAAGATGACATTTAATCGGTTCAAATGGAAGATATTTCAGCAAAAAGTAACTTAATCGGAGTAAAACTGAATTTAAACGGTGCAAAAGCGAGAAAATGTACCTGAAAGCTATGCCGCAACAGAAAGCGCGAGGAAGAAGACGATGAATAGTGGTGTAACTACTCGTGGGTTCGCGTTTGTAGTATAAATGAATAGAGACGTCGGGTATGCTTCTCCACCGACGTCTAACATTTTATAGACGTCGGGGATATCACTAATATGACGTCTTTCTGATTTAAATATTATTAATGGCGCGGATATTAGGCGTCAGTTTCGTGAATAAGCGACGTCTATACAATAGTAGACGTCACCAGAAGAACACGCGACATATCTATGGCGGAAAAATGATTACTTTTCACCTAACTGTCAGGCTATACACGTTAGTTATCTAAGGGCACCGAAGTTTAGGGGACAAAACATTAATTACATGCACCAACCTGTCAGCCCAACTACGTCTCCACACCAGGGACCGACGTCTATATAGCGGCTATTGACATTCCTGGCAGAACTAGTAGACGTCTATTCATTGCATGCGACGTCTAAGGACGACTATAGACGTCGGTGTGGGGGTAAACCGACGTCCAGTCGCCTTCCTGCAACCCTTTTAGACGTCTAGGTGCAGTTTGCCCGACGGCTGTGTTGTTTGAGACATCAGGTATATCAATATGTGACGTCTACGATTCTGATTTATTTACCAATATGCCACCGGTCATCATTTTACGTCCTTGCGTGCTCTGACCGACGTTTAAGGGGAGACGTTAATAAGCGTTTTTCCACTAGTGTATCATCATATATATATATATATATATATATATATATATATATATATATATATATATATATATATATATAATATTATATTTTAGTAATATTATACTATTAAAATTAGATGTTAAACCATTCACTCATTTTTACTAATTTAAATTTCAAAGAATTTTTATATTTGAATTCTTTTTTTTCTATAAAAAAATTCGGACTAATACTATTTTGATACAGAGATTTGTCCATTAAAGATCTCTCATTTCATCTTATAGACTATCATGCAAATTTGGGTAAGAATAATATACATAATGAATTGTATCTCTTTTTTGTACCCTGTGCGGAAATTTTTTTCATGTCCTCTTTATATATATTTTTTTAAAATGTTAATAAATAAATAAGATAATAATGATAATTATTATTAATAAATTTTCTAATTTTTTTCACACATATTTATTTTGTTTACTCTCTTTATCTCCTTACCATTAAATAAGCTTTATTTTCACTTATTTTTTCTTTGTCGCTTACTTTCTCTATTTTTTTTAGCATTAATGGTGACATTGATTCGTGCAAAATATAATTGCATCTTCCAGCTATGAAAATAAGGAAGGAACAAGTAGTGGTTTCCGTAAACACCACGTTTTTTTGTCTTGTTATGTCTTTTTCTCTCTTCAAATTGCACGCGCCAATCATCCAAAAATCAATCGCTTTTCATTTCATGAAAATGCATGGTCCAATATATAGCGACTTGTATGTTTCTTTCCCTTCAAACCTTATCAAACAAACCCTCCTCACAAATTATATTCAATTTAATATCAGATGTAATAAATTATATTATAAGTTAGCTTGGTCATAAAAAATGGAAGGAAATGAATGATAGAGTGAGTTTAAGTTGTTTCACTAATAAAAATATATATTAATCGTTTATATATGTCGAGCCATATTTTTAAAAAGTTTTTGTTTGTAGTAAATTCAATCTAGATAGATAAACATTTTGTAAACTTTAGATAACTTCGGGACTTAAATTTATTATCTTAACTATTAGTATAATTCTATTATATGTATCTTTAAGTATTAAAATAACATAACTGTTTATTTGAAGATCGATAAGTCTTCATTAGAATCAGTTAATTATATATTTAATTTAAATACATCAATAATCAAATTTAAACAGATTAGCCCAATTTTAATTAAAAGTTTATAGAAGAAACTATACAGGTTAAATGTATGGTTGTTGGAACTTTTTACTACGCATTTATTATAACTGTAACCACTTAATCGGTCGAACTTGAGTTAACCTAAGCATCAATGATACGATCCTATCCAGGAAAAAGAGTACGTTCTTTTCTGAATTTGAATCCTGAAGAGACACAATAAAAATAAATCAGAGAAGAACGTGGAATAAGACAGAGATGGAGACGCCACAATCTAGCAGATTGATAAGTCAAGTAAGATTCGCCACAAAGATGTTAATCTTTGATAAGAATCAGAGTTCTAAACCAAGAACCAAGAGAATTCTCTCTCAAAACTGCAAATGCATATATTATGACTTTCAAAGTATCTACATATGTATTTGGTGTCCCTATATATAGGTATAAATGTTTAAGGCACCTAAGAATCCCTAAAAGAAAGCCCAATGACATTAGGTCCAAAAATAACTTGAAAAATAGAAACAAATTGTTTACAATTAAAATAAATAAATACAATTTATTTAATTTCCTAAATTATTCTTCAACTGCGCTCATGATCCTCATATTCTTTAAATTCCTCTCTTCATGGAAGATTATAAGATTCAAGATTCAAGGAGACGTGTTTTGATCTTTGACCTTGTTATAGATCCTTTGAATTGCAAATGTCCTTCTTCAAGTTCTTCTCATATATGTTTTAGGAGATAGTCTTCTATCATACCCTCGTTCTTGAAGAGGATTTGTCTTCAAATTCGTATCCCTTGAAGATTCTTTCTTAATCAGAGTATCTTTAATAAGTACACCCAATCAATTGGAGAACAAAATAGGAAGAGGACAATTGAGGAATAAGTGATAGGGAAATTTTTTTAAGTGGACGTTCGACCCCTACACCCAAAACATTTTGGCGTCAATCGTGGGGAAAAGCGAAAACTTCTGAAGCTCACATGGTAACCACTAGGAATATGGTGAGCAACATTGTAGTAGAGGAAGTCATTGACAATCACATGGACCCAATGGAGATGATGCAAAGGATGTAGAGACAGATGGACGAGAAGCAATGGAAATATGAAAAAGAAACAAAGGTGCTAGAAGCCGAGAATGAGATTATCTGGTAGGAGAGGGGTGGTAAAGGTCTCGTGCCCTCCATCCCAACTCTTTAGGGACTAGTTAAACAACTCCATGATGAGCGAAACCGAATTTTTTAGGTGAGTCGCTTCGACGCAAGTAAGGACAACCATCAATCTGTCGTAACAGTCAACATGTCAGTCTGATGCCATTCATCGTAGGGATCATGGAGACCCATTTGTCCGATAACTAAAGAATGTCA